>NW_020769350.1:10646795-10734384 GCF_900518735.1 Pseudonaja textilis
TTCTTCTTCTTCTTCTTCTTCTTCTTCTTCTTCTTCTTCTTCTTCCTCTTTCCTCTTTCCTCTTTCCTCTTTCCTCTTGTCAGCCTTTAGATAATGCTATTAGAAGACTTTTGTTCTGAGCCCCCATGAAAGGCAGCCAAAGTGCCAGCTTCTCAGACTACTGAATGTAAAGCAAATAATGCAGGGAAAAATAATTATTTTAAAAAATTAACTTTCTGTTTATTTGTCTGTTCATGTATTTGGGGAATGCATATTGACAGATCCCATTCCCATCAAACAATGTGGCTAAGTAGCGCTTAGCTGGACAGGGCTTGAATGATCATTTTTCATTCATTCACCTATGTTGAAGAGTCCTTATGGCATGGTAGAGGTTTGCTCTGCTGCTTTTTCTGCCCTATCAGGAAGTACACTTTTTAAGGGTGGAGCCAGTTTGGTTCAGTTCAGCTCAATTCAGATCTGGATGTCTGAAGATCCTGCTCCCCTCTCTCTGAGCCCCCGCTGGCCCTGGCGGTGGGACTGAAATGCCAGAGCTCTAGCAGGGGGAAGGTTTCCCTGTTGTCAGGGCCCTGGGGACAGAGATGCTGCAGACTGGATCCTTCCCCTTGTTCTGCAAGGGGCCCTCTCCTCTGTCACTGGCTGTCCTTGCAAGCCCCGGGAGAATGGCAGAGCTGCCATTTGGCAGAAGATCCCAAAGTAACTTGCGAGTTGTTCCTACAAGTTGTGGTGGTGGAGGACAGTAACTTGGGTGGCTTTGAAAGGAGGAAAATTAAATTCATGGAAGACATATTTTATTTATTTATTTGTGCCATTTATTCACTACCTCCATCCTAGAAAGTTTTAAACTTTAGAGATAAATTTAATTAACTTAGTTATAATTAAACTTTGATACAGACATAGATATATGCCTCACACCCACCCTCCATCATCATAAGTATTTCAGAACAATCGGATAAGCATTTGTTCTGCTGATTGAGCTCTGGGTCTTCAGGGCTGCCCAGTGGTGTCTTTTCCTGCTGGCAACGTGACCAGCATGAGGAGGAAGAGCCGCTCTGGCACCTTAGTTCTGGCATTGAGATAGGAATTGGAGGCCCTTCATTCAACCTGCCTGGGAGGACCTGTGCAAAAGGAGCAGAGGTCTCAGGAAAGCCACCTCTCAGAAGCCTCATGGAATTGCTAGTGCTTAAGCTCAGGTGGTGGTGTCACTCAGCGAAGGTCCTGCCCTCCTGGATTATTCTTTATCAATCCCAGAACAAGTGTCTTCACTTTAATTGCATTCTTTTTGTCTGGTTGTGACATTCTATTAGGGAAGGAAAGCTGTTTCCTAGTGGCCCATTGATTATTCAGCCAAGCCTGATGAATGCTCAATAGCTTATAACTTCATTAGGCATCGAGACTTTACATAAGCAAGGGATGTGAGAAAAAATAGAAGCAGGCTGTGCCCATTTAGAGGTGCCCGGAATCCTATAGCAGATTTGGAAAACCATCCATGTCATCTACGTGTGAGGGGCACCCTTTGTCCTGCCCCCTCCCTCACCCTCAACAACCGGTCCTTCTAGATCTGACTATCTTCTAGGGACAGGTGTTCCCATGCAAAAGGGCCTCTTGGAGCCTGTTCTGGGTGGCTTTTCCAGGCATTCCGGTCAGGAAGCCCCCAGGGGTGTTGGCTCTTTGATGTCCCTTTAGAAGGCCTTTGGCATACTTTGCCAGCCAGGACATTCTCCCCTGCAGAGATACGGCCTTGAGAATGAAATTTCTCCCTCTTCCCTTGGCTTTTAGAGCACTGCATTTGGGCGATTCTGATATTCTGAAAAATCTGGTCCAAACTTCATTCAAATAAGAAAGTGTCTGTTTGCTTTCAAATAAGAGGAGAAGGAGAATTAGGTATGTTCACTATCCTGAGTTATTTATAGAAATAGTAAAGGTGGGATACAAATAAATAAATAGTTTGCCTCTCATGTTTCATGTTTAGCATTTGTATGCCTGGATAGGTCTGATTACATTGGAAAGATCGGGATGAAAATGGAGTTTTTGTGGGAAGAAAGGAGAAACTATTGGAATCCATTCTGGAGCATATTTCCACAAAGCTTTAGGCTGGTAAAAGTCATAGCTTAAGACACTTGTATATCTTATATGAACTTTTATCTCTGTAGTTTGGGGTTTTGCAGGAAAAAGATGTTTACCTTTTAGTGTATGCTACAGAGATGTCATTTATGTGACACACAGTACAGAGATGGCTCTAACAAACAAGTCTGTCACCTGCAATGGCTTTTCTGAAATGGACCTGTTTAGGTTTGGTGGGGATCAACTTTGAGGTAGGAAGAAAGATGGATACGCCTTGTGTTCTTTCTGTGTTGCCCATCTTTCTGGGTCAGGAAGATTCAGAAACTGTGTGAGAGCTGGAAAATGCAGAAAAAAATCCACCAACCTCCATTACTTATGATTGGGAGTATTTTCCATCAGCAGGTTGTTGGCCTGATGGCTAAGAAGGATAAGATACAATAATATTTTGATACTGAAATAAGCACAATGATGGATTCTTTTATTTTTGCTGTTCAGGAATTGTTACCCTCTTTAATTTTCAAAGCGTGCTTCCTTTGCATTCAGAATGAGAGGTTATTCTGTTAAACTGACACTTTTTGCATTTCCTGCAGTTTAGAAACGGTGGCTTTTGTTTGCCCATATGGCCTTTCCTGTGGCTGGAGCTGGCCCTGAAGTTTCTCTGTGTTTGAGCTCCAACACAACCAGTGCATTGATTGACCTTTGCATTTCTGCAGTGTGGTCTCCCCTTATATTGTCCACTGGAAATCAAATTTTTGGATTTTTGATCAACCCAATATAAGAGGTGCAAATCAAATGAATGGTTTAGTGCCACTGGAAATGGTGCTTCATTTCCTTTGGAGAATCTGAAGCAGCTGTTTGACCATTCAGATAGTTGTGACTTCCTGAAAGCTTTCCAGGTGAGTGAGAATGCAGGGAGAGTTTGCTGCATTCCTGCTGGAAGATCCTGCCCACCCTCCCCAGGACTTCTCTCAGCCTACGAGCCTCTCAGATTCTTCTTAAGGAGGGGTGCCATTCAAGCAAATCTCCCCCATGTCCCCATCCCACTGGTGGCCATGGGATGCTCTGGGTCAAGTTAGAAGACAGTAGTGATGGACATTTCAGACTTTGCATTCAGGCTTCCTGGGGTGAAGTAATGATCTGAGCTTCTTGAGGCTTCCCACAAATTCTGGTGGGAAGTTAACCCTGGCAAAGAGCAGAGATTTACATAGTAAGCAGCAAAAATCGTTAGCGGTGCTGCTAGTGTCCTGCTTAATTAAGACATACAGCCTTCGTGTGCGGCAGGAAAGGGGGCAGACCATCTCTATTTATGGCCTGTGCAGAGGCATCTGTCAGGGAGAAAACACAGAGCTTGTTAGTGTGCGGAAGATGCCGCTTGCCCTGGATTTCAGCAAGCCCCAATTGCAGTCATTTCCCCCCAAGCTGTAATGGCAAAGGCGAAGAGAGTAGAGGGGAAAAGAGCAAATATTATTTTTAACCTGTTTTATACTCCAGATTGCTTCATTCTTCAGGACACAACAATTCTGGAACATCTTTAAGAGATTCCTTTTCCTAAGCCTAATACTTCATAACTACAAGGAATTCCTCCTTATTTTAGATCTGAGAAAATGTGTTCCTTGGCTGTGTGGCTTATTTTTAAATCTACAGATGGTTTTGGCTTCTTCTGCCCTCAGCTTCTGCTGCAGCTTTCCACCTCAATAAACTGCTTTCTAATTTAGCCAAAGGCTTAGAGCAACTGTGCTGTCATATTTGGTTGTCCATTCTCATCTCCTTTGCACGTTCTCATTCCTTCTTGGATAATGAGCAGCTAGAGTGCACATCTGTGCTAGCTTGCTCACTTTGCAATTCTTGTCCTGTCTGTAGAAATAATGGTGGAAGGTCAAGGCCAGCTCAGCACGTGGTGAATGCTTTCTATGGAACCATGAGTGAGGGCATTTGAGGTGGGGATATATCTGAAAGAGGGCCACAGAGATCAGGAGCATTGGAACCACGGGTGTAGAGGAACTAGTGAATGTGATCTGAGTATCACTAACTGTAATTTTGAGAACTCCTGGAGCACCGAAGATTGGAGAACTAACGTTGTTCCAGTATTTTTAAAAAAGTGGACTTGGGAAACTATTGCTTAACATCAATACCCAGAAAAAGATAGTCAAGCCTTGGGACTACAAGCACTTGGGAAGGAACAAGGCAATTTCTAGAAGCCAGCATGAATTTCTTAAAAATTGATTGTGCCAAGCTAATCTTGCTGAGTTTCTTTTTCTTTTACATTTATAGAAAAAGGGAATGCAATGGATGCAGTGCACATAGATTTCAATAAAACATAAAAACATAAAGTTAACTGCGGTGCAGGATGGATGATCCTACTACCAGATGGATTTGCTGTTAGCTGTGCATGGTCCTTAATGGATCTGTGTCTGTGTGAATATCCCAGGTGTTGTGGCATACCTCAGGGTTCTGTCCTGGGTCCAGAGTTCCTCAACATAGACAAAGGGCTAGAAGGGCTTGCTGGAGACACAAAGAAGGGGGTAGGGGGTTGGGTAGAGGGATTGCTAACACCTCAACATTGAGATTCAAAAGAATTTGGTAGATTTGAACATTGAGGCTTTTCCAGTAGTTCTGTTTTCCTCAGCAGTAGTGCTGGTGAGAAGGGAATCCCAGTAGACTAAACCTGAGCAGCGGTGTGCTGCAGCTGCCAAAAGAACCAATGTAGTCTTGGATTGCATCATCAGAGGTATAACATTGAGATTATGGGAAATGACAGTTCTACTCTACAGCTCTGGACAAACCACTCTCATTGCCGGTTTTGGTTACTACAATACAAGAAGGTGGCTGAAGACCTGGAAAGAATGCAGTGAAAAGCAACAAGATGTTCAGGGTTATGGAGCCAAATCCCATGAAGAACTCTTAAAAGAACTGATGTTTCTTCCTGTACAATCAAAATTGACTTTCCTCATAGAAGAAAAGGTTGAGAGGGGGCATGATAGCAGTCTTCCAACATTTGGGCACTTGTTACAGGGTGTAGATTGGGCCTGCACAAACACATGGTCTGCCAAACACCAGTTTTGATTAATAAAGAACAAATCCGCTGTGACTCTGGAAGCCATGCTGCCGAGCACCTCCAAGTCTCACCAGGTCTAGCACAGCTGCCAAACGGCTGATGAGGTATTATTTGTGGCTCCAATTATTTTTAATTTATCAGTATTGTCTTTTCTAGTCTATGGGTTGTGCAGGACTGGTCTCTTTCTCTCTCTCTCTCTCTCTCTCCCCCTCCCCCTCCCCCGGTGTGATTTTATCAGTTCGCACTTATTCGCTAGAACCGGTTGTTAACATTCTAAGCATTTCGGAGAACCAGCTGTTAGAAGAAATTACTGGCCTAATCCTGTAAGGAAGGCAGGAAGGAAACATTCTGGTGTTGCTTACAGAAACCACCTCTCCATTAACCCTTATTACATTCTTGGCAGGAGTAGATTTCCTGTCTCAGGAACATCTCTGGAGTTATTTTTCCCTCCTTTGCTGGTACTTTGCTTGTGTGGAATGACCATTCAAAGTTACAGTGGCACTGAAAAAAGGGACTTATGACCCTTTTTCACACTTACCACTGTTGCAGCATCCCCACAGTCATGAGAGGCCGGGTGAGGAGATGCGATGTGAGTGATATTGAGTTGGCCACACCCAGCCAATAACATGACCACCAAGCCATGCCCACCACCTAAGCCATGCCCACAGAACCGGTTGTTAAAAATTTGAATCCCACCCCTGCTCCCCCCCTCTTTCTCTCTCACCCCCCCCCCCACACACACCCCTGTTCCCTTAAACATTTTCTAACCTAGGCAGAATATTTGTGCAAGTGCAGTCTTCCTGAATGCTGGATTTTTGGAGGCCGAGAATTTCAGGGGGAGATGGAGACAGGATCTTTTTCCAAGTTCCATCTCATAGGCCTTTGGGCTGCATTGCAAAATCCAGATATTGGGAGAGTTCAAAGAGATTCTTAGGGGTGGAGCAGGAATGGAGCTGCCCAAGGTTAATGAAACTGAAGTGACAAGCCAAGAAGTCTTGCTTAATAATCTGGGCATAATGAGGGTGGGGAGGGAGGGAGGGAGGGAGACCGCTATGCCCAGTCCACTCTGTTCCCTGTTTCATGCTTTCAGATGCAAACTTCTGCACATCTTGATCAGACTTCTTTGTTCATTAGCATGAAATTTGATTAGTTCTACATTTTAGTGGAAAAAAGAATCTAACGGAAGAAGAAACATGGGAGAACGTGGCGTCTGGGAAACAGCAGAGCCAGCCATGCATGGATCTGCACTTCCCCGTTTCCTCTTAGCCAGCAATCAGCGAGTGAAGGTGGGAGCTCTCTGCCTTAGCGGTGGAATCATTCCCTCTCCTCCAAAACGGCGTTTCTTTCCAAACTGCAGACTTAGAACCCAAATGATACTGGTCAGATTTCGAATCCTGCTTTCCCTCTCTACAGCCTTTTAACCTGCATCTCCCCTGCTAGATCACTTTCTGGAAAATGGTTCCTTGGTGCTAGACTTGCACCACTTGTAAAAAAAAAAAAGGTTTAATTTTTGTCATGCGGAAAACTTGGTGCCTTTCCTAAAAAGAGCAGAGAGTGATGGAAGAGCAGCAGTGATACCCACTTCTTTGAGAATAAGATTAAATTGTTTAGGTTGGTTGCAAGGAGGCAGAATTCATAAAGAGATTCTGTTTCCCTCCCCAACATCTTATAGCCCATCCATAGCTCTTCCTTCTTCCTGCTCCCCTCCCCACTCCTTAGCACCCATCCTGAGCAAAATTGTGGTCACTGGGTCCCGGTAGTTGGGGAGGGTGCCCAGAGACAGTCTAAGCTCAGCAGCTCTGGCTCAGCCCAGGTGCCGCCATGTTCCTGCTGTGCCGCTAGATGACATAAACAATCGTTTATCTTGAGCCTGGGTGGTTCACAATCAAATGACGGATGTAGATCAGATTCCAGCTGGATCAGCCTGTCTCAGAGGGTCACATTCCTACAGATTTCATTCTCCTGCAACTATCAATTATTTTAGCATTTTATTAATTTGTTAATCTGTTTGGATTTGGTATCGACTAAAAGATACCAATTTCATACATTCCGGAAAGAAAACTTCCTTTTTGTTTCTCCGGCATCTTTCAGTTATTGGTTTCTTTGGAGCCTCCTTATTCTGTATCCTGTACAGATGCGGATAGATAACTCCACAAAACATCCATAACAAAGTACTTTTATTGGTTCATTAGGTATCCTCATAACTCACATTTGTGACGAAGTTCTTCTTTAATGACCAATCCTTTGTATATCTGTCTTGTAGGTAAAAAGATGATTTATCTTCTATCCTTTTTCCCTCATGTTGTAGCGATAGAACAGTTACCACCAGCCTGTGAGTTCAGGCAAGAAGGGTCAATTTAGTGACCAATCAGGATAACAGGTGTGGTCACGTGATATGGACTACATTTCCCAGGATACCTTAACTACATTTACCATGATGCATTCCTTTAAGGGGACAGCTCACAATTGCTACCTAACTATCCAATTCCCATACACTGGCTGGACAGCACACTCCTTGATACAATGCTGCCCCAACAAGCCATGGAAAAATGGTAATTTTACTTCCTTGTCCCACTGAAAAGGGAAGCTGCCTCTGTTTCAGGGACTTCAGACAGGATGGGATTGTCAGTGAAGCCTACCTGGGTTGGTTGTGACTGCCTCAGATGCTGGACGCCTCCTAGAAAGTTTCAGATTGAGGGTCAGGGTTGCCAAGGGGATGGAAACCGCTTGCACTAGAAGGTGGTGTCTATTTGCTTCCCTTCTGTGAATGAGGAGTTAGCTAGCTTCTTTGCACTGTATTCGAATGCAGAAACTCAGACAATCACTGATCTGTTATGCCACAGGGGTAGGCTTCGCTCGGTTGGGTGCATGAAATGTTATTCTAGTTACAGATGAAATACAGTATTGCAGAGGGAAGAAAGGAGGAAGCATTGAGAAGTGATGACATAAAATGTAAACAACCTAGTTTATGAATTAAATCTATGCAAAAATAATTGCAGCATAAAAGCTGCATTTTACCAAAACCTTGTCTTGCCTGTTCTGATCTCTGGCATGTGTTGCTTGTTGGTGGGCCAGATAGGATGCTCTCCAATGAGCCCAGCCCCCATTAGCTCCTCCCTCTCTCCCTTCCTCTCTCTCCCTTCCCCCTCCTCTCTCTTCCCTTTCTCCCTCCTTCCCAGGAAATCCATTTAAATGCAATTCCGTTCTTCAGCCCTCTCCTTCATGCATGTCTAATGAATGTCAGAGAAAATGCTATTACAATGCAGCCAAGTAGGATCCAATCTTGTAGAGTGTCTACAAGTCATTTGGCGAAAACCCTGGGAGCGCTCCCAGTTTTATTACGATGTAATTAGAAATAAAATCTCGTTGCCATAGTTGAATGAGAGATGGGTGTTAATCCTTTAACCGGGAAAGATAGAGCTGTACTTAGAGAAGAGATTAAGGGCAGGAGTCTGCCAGCTTAGGCAAGCCTGGTGGTTGAGGAACAGGGAAACCCCCAGGCCTGGTGGGGAAAAGGTTTTTATGAATGGGAGCCTCCTTTCTTCGTAGTTGTCATTCAGGAGTCGGGGGGGGGGGTTGCGGGGTTGGACTGAAAAGGTAAAGCTCTCGCCATGGCTTGCTTAGGTTGAAATAGTTCAGCCAGGAAAGATGGAAATCAGATGGAAACCAGCTCCTGATTTAGTTAACCGAACCATGAGCCGGGAAAGCAAGACAAGGTGCGTTTGGGTGGGCTTTGAAAATCGTTTCTTAAGTCTATACACAGTAGCCCTGGCTACTGAGTCAGCTGGGGAGAAGGCCCATCCCTGGAGACACCGCAGGACGTGCCCCCTTGCTAAGTGGGAGAGGCCATGAACCTCCCTGGCCCTTTGGGGCACAGCCTAAGCACGAATCAGGAGGCGGCCCTGAGCCGCTGCCGCCACCTCCACCTCCACCCTCCCCAGAGGGAAAGACTGGCCCAGGACAAGGGGTCTGAGGGCCCCCCTGGACTGGCGGCTGAGCCTGTTGGCTCAAATGCTTCCTTCTTTTGGGGAGGATCTGCCCCCACCCCATGTTTCCAGAGTAGGGAATCCTTTAGCCTGCTTTTTGTTAGTGCCGCCTCCTTCCCTCAAGGCCTTTTCCTTCCTTGCAGAACGTAAGAGCTGAGGCTTCTGGAAAGCTACTCCATCAATTAAATGTGCATACAAATTGGACAGGGGAGAGCAGCCATTTGCAAAGCAGTGGCTGCCTGTTGCCATAGCAACTGCCTCCCCCCACCCCCAAATTCTGAGGCAGGCAGGCTCCAGGCTGTTGGATCTCAGGCAGCTGGGAGAATCTGGATTCTTTGTCCCCCTTTGTCCCCCCCCCCCACCACTCCAGGCTGATGACTTTGGACTTCAACCCATGGCTTATACTGAGGATGGTGGGTGGGTGGTCCTCCAGAGAAAAGGACTTTGCCAGGCTGCTTCTCCCCGATGCTGGGGATGCCCTGGAGGAAAAGCTGGCTTCGAGCAATGCTGGTGGCTAGGGATCGGCTGGGCAACTGGAGCCCATCCCTGCAGGCTGCAAAGCAACTCCCCACCCCCCACCCCCCATGCCAATTACATTTCATTGCGTTCCTTGACAGGGCTTCCTTCTCTGCCAAGGTCCCTTGGTGGATGGCCCCTTGCAGTCTCGGTGTTACTGCCAACCCACTTGGTGTGGATGAGTGAAGCACGCCTTATTGCTGGCATCTCATCTCCAATGTGCGTCTGTACTTTGTGCTTGCACAGGGGCCTGTAGTGTGTGGCTGAGATTGCAGACAGGTATAACTTGCCCTCTCTTTCTGACGGGCTTAACCAGAATGTCTGCTTTAGTACCAAAGCTGCCTTAAGACATCTCAATATCTCTAAGGAGCGTTAATTTGGGGGCTTAACCAGACTCCTTCCAGCCTGCCAAAAGGAGAAGTCCCTTTGCAGGCTGGGCCGTGGCCCCTTCCGGGCACGTTGCTGCTCTTGCCTTTCCAGGGGCAGAAGTTAGAGCCAGCAAGGTGCGTCCTTCTGTTGCATGGCTGCTGATTCCCTTCTGCACAGATTCTTTTAGTCTTCCGGGGCCTAAACATGCTGACATTCTTCTCTTTTCTCTGCTTGTGTCTTCCAGAAAATAGGTTTTTCATTACTTTCTATGGTGGATTGTACATATCAGACGTCCAGAAGGAAGATGCCCTGTCCACCTATAGATGCATTACAAAACACAAGTATAGTGGGGAGACGCGACAGAGCAATGGCGCCCGCTTGTCTGTCTCAGGTAGGTCTTGCTGGGTCATTTGCCAGGGAGTTGGCCATTTTCCTGAATTCGGGGGGGGGGGGGGGGCAGGCAAGAGTGTGAATGCTGGTTCATGGCTTCTGTGGAGCCCTGCTGATGGGAGCAGATCCTCCAGGACAGGAAGGCCCGCCCACAGCAGCTTTTCTGAAGAACTATCGATACGAAAAGCAGCCCGAGAGCCGGCAGTTCTCAGGCCTGAGGAGCTGCCAAGAGCGGATTCCTTCACTGAAGAGAGGGTTGCACCAGCTGATCCCTAGGATCTCTTCCAGTCTTTCCATTTTGTGATTCTGGTTTAGTTTCAAAGCCACTGAACAGTGCTCGAACTGTTCTTATACTTGTAGGGAAAGTAGGAAGAAGTAGTAGGAAGAAAACACTTTGGATCTGAACCAGTGAAGTGGGCGCCCAGGTGACCTGCTAGTCTGTAGCTAAGATCGTTTTCTAACTTTTATCTGTGTGTCTGAGACTTCTGGTTAATCCTATCCAGAGCCACAAGGCAGGAGGTCAAAGTGCTGGTCAGGGGAGCCAGTTTTCTATCCTGGGCCAGAAGGGTTGGGGTTAGCACCAAGTGATGCTTAACACCCAGTATGGAAAGGAGACCTACTTTGGGGCAACTAAGGAAAAGTATTCCCACCAACCAGGGTGGTACAAAAATCCTCCAGTGGTTCTTGGGTTGTAAGAAAGACCCAGGGCTTTCTCCCTGTGTTGAGCTTGCCTGTTTACTCAGCCTTTAGCTGCTGCAAAGGTTTGGGGCAGCGGAGGAGAAACTGCTTCTGGCTGAGCCTGAGCCTTCTCCCCTCTTTGCTTCCCAGCAGCAGCGGAGGCGCTTCCTGGATCACGTGGGGGTCCTGCTGAGGGTAGAGCCTGGAGCAGGTTCTGGGCCAAGCAGCTCCAGTCTTCCCATCCTGCCAGGCGAGGGGAAATGGCTTTTTCTCCTCTTTCTGTCTGGGCCTCAAAGAAGCACTCCGTAAATCCCGGCAGAGAGCAGGTCTGTGAAAGGGCTGGGCTCTTGAAAAGTCTGTCCCGTGCAGAGTTACATGGTTCGCCTATCTTGAATAACAAACTTTTCATCTCCCGGTGACCAAGACTGCAGAAGGCCCAGCGCACAATTCTCATCACCTGTTCTTGTTTTGGGACAATGCTGATGTGATCTGGTATTGGAGGATGTCGCTGGAAGGTCCTTTGTTGTGGTCAGAACATCAGAATTATTTGCAGACACCCCCTGACACAGGGAGGAAGGATCTGTTTGATTGGTCCATCTCAAGAACTTGGTAGATCCTGTTAGATTCCAGTGGGAATCTTGGCTTTTCTTGAGACTCTGATAGTTTAACTAATCCCTGGAAGATGGTGTGGCAGTGACCTTGGATCGGATCATAGCTCTGCTTCTGGTTTCTGAAAACTCTGGTTTTCAGAGGTGACTGGCATAAAACAAAAAGTGAATCTATGCATGGTTGAGATATTAACTACAACCTTATGGTGATGTGTGGCAAAACACGATTATTTCTGTGCTTTTACAAATAGCCAGCTGGTGGCCACAGTTGCTCCAATAAGCAGCGGTGCAGGTAATTATGAGCAAACCTTGTTACATCCATGTAACACCTCTAATTTATGAGCTACATTGGGCTGGGTTATTTGCAAGACCTCAGTCTCCAATTGTGTCTGTCAAGAGTTACTTTGGATAGTAAAATAGTTAGCATACTAAATAAACAAATTTCCATTAATATGAAAGACTAATTTGCATTCCCTTCACAAAATAATACCATCTGATGACACCTAGGAGTTGTTCCTTCTCTGTCCTGGCACCTGCTGTTTGAAACAGTACACCGCCCCCTCCCAAAAAGATTTGGATGGTCTAACCTTGCTGGCCTTTAAAGTTTTTTAAAAGGTAGATTTTCCTTCTCAAGCTCTTGGCTAGTACCTTGAATGAACCCAACTGAAAAAAAAGAGTCATTTCAAAATGAGTTGGGGGAGGGGACAAATAAATTTAACAATTAAAAAGATTTTTAAAAAAGTTTAAGGTTTTAAATATGTTACCTTGTTAGCCTTTATATGCCCTGTTGTATATCGTACTGCCTTTTTATAATTATTGTTGTGCTTTGTTTTTTTTAATCCCATGCTACTCAGTTGGAGGTGGATTGTGTTCCCGGTACAAATAGTTTCTTTAAAGAAAAGAAAAAAAAAATGGTGCGGCATCGTAGAGACAGGATCCAGAGGGCTCCGTGTCCTGTTTTTTGTTTGTTTTTGTTTACTGTTTTGTGCAACTTGGGAAAGCTGCTCTGCACCTTTCTTTGAGATAGCAGAAGCAGAGTCACCCCGCTTGATCTGACCCTCATCCAGAGCAGTCCCTGAATATTGGTCCAAATGGCCACGGGCCAGCGAGAAGACTTGGAAGATTCTACTTCTGGGTTCTGCTGGTCGAGAGCTTTAAATGAATGCCCATCCCTGGCAGAGACCCTGCAGCCAATTTGGGAGGAGAGCTAAATCCTGAGAAGGGTTTGGGAGTACCTTTCGTTGTCGTGCACTGCATTCATAGAATTCGGACTGGGGCGGGATTGCCCCACCTGAATTCCGTTTGTTTCTCTGTTCTCAGACCCAGCGGAGTCCATCCCAACTATTCTAGACAGCTTCCAGGACCAGGAAGCAAAGGTGGGGCAACTAGTGGAATTGCCGTGCATTGCCTCTGGGTACCCGAATCCTGCCATCCGGTGGGTAAAGGATGGAAGGCCCCTGCCTTCTGACAGTCGATGGACCAAGCGTATCACAGGCCTGATGATCAGTGATTTGCGTGTGGAAGACAGTGGGACCTATATCTGTGAAATCACAAACACTTTCGGGTCTGCTGAGGTCACTGGGACCCTGGCAGTAATTGGTGAGTGGGTGAAAATGCCCAGGTGCTGTGTACAAAAGCTCTTTTACTAGGAGGGAGAGGACAAGAAGAGAGAGAGAGCATGGATGTGCTCCAAGACCTTCCATATTTTTACAGAGGATGCACACCTGGGGGACCCGGCTGCTTGGGAGACTAGTAACTTACCCATATTTGTGAGTGAAATGTAACTTATTCAGAATGCAAAACCCAAATTTTCTGAAGAGCTCCAGAATGGTCTCCTGTGTGATTCTCCAATGAAAGAACAAATGCATTTCCACTAAAGTCAGAGAACTTGTTAGTTAACATTCCCCATTGGGGCAAAAGCCCTCAGCTTTACAGATACAGTTGGGGGACTGGTTGTCTGTAGCTAACTAGGAAAAGGATCTTGGAGTCATAGCGGACAATCTAAGGAACATGGTGACTGCACATAAGGCAGCTGAGAAAAATGAAGGGAAGCTTTCAAACACCTGACCTGTCAAAAGGCCTTCGTTGTGGGTCAGCGTAACCATCTTGCTCTGACACTCTGGAAAACTTGGCTGCCTTTTTTCTAACCAAACTAGATGTCTTGTTCCTGACATTCCCACTTCTTGGTTTCACCTCAGTGTTAGCATCTCTGCAGAGAAGCCGTGGGTGATGGGGTTGGGAAGAGAGGTTGAGTTGCTGGTGGCCAGAATCCTATGCGGGTATCCTCCTCTCTTGAAATGGGTTGTGCTCTTTGTCTTTCACAGAGCCACTGCGGGTCACCCTCACACCAAAGAAGCTAAAGACTGGAATTGGAAGCACCGTTATCCTCTCTTGCGCCCTTTCTGGCTCACCGGAATACTCCATCCGCTGGTTCCGCAATACAGAGCTGGTGGTCCCAGATGACTTTGTCTCCATCCGGGGAATCCACAATGAGACGCTGCTCATCACGGCTGCCCAAAAGAGCCACTCCGGGGCCTACCAGTGTTTTGCCACCAGGAAAGTCCAGACAGCTCAGGACTTTGCTGTGATTGTCTTGGAGGGTGAGCATCCAGTCCTGCACAGGGGCTTCTGGGCTCCCCATCTGGTCCTGGGCGGTTTCCAGAGAAGGAAGGAGAGAGCCTGAAAGGAGTTTCCAGAAGCAGCTGGTGCTCGCTTGAGAGGATCCCGCAGCGGTGGCAGCCCCGATATTCCCTTCTCTTCCCCATCCCCATCCCTGGAATCTGGTTCCCACAACAAGCGGAGTGGGAGTGAGGAAGAAAGAGAGAGAGGGGGAAAACTCTCCTTTACTATTAAATTAGTGGACTGGAAGGTGTTGAACAGGGTGGCCGTTAAGCCAGCAAGGCTAATATAGTTTCACAATGAATAGTATTCCTAAAAAAAGTCAGTTTTGGGTCAGAGAGAGTATGAATTGCCAGGACAGAAGGATAATTATTCTGTAAAATGCTGAGGGGCCTACAAAGTTACATCCTACTCTTTCCGGGCTTTCAGGAATGTTTTTGAGATTTGGGACTTGAAATTTGGTGTTTCAACCCTTTTCAACCCTCCTATCGTTGAAAAGAGATGCTTGGCTGGAAAGGGGAATTGTGTTGATCCACACCTCTGCCATGGTCTCTCTCTCCTAGATGGGACTCCCCGGATTGTCTCCTCCTTCAGTGAGAAGGTGGTGAACCCTGGTGAGCAGTTCTCCCTGATGTGTGCAGCCAAGGGAGCCCCTCCCCCCACCATCACCTGGTCCTTGGACGATGAGCCCATCCAGAGAGAGGGCAGCCACCGCACCAACCAGTACACCATGTCCGATGGCACCACTGTGAGCCACATGAATGTGACGGGCCCACACATCAGGGATGGAGGCGTCTACCGATGTACTGCACGGAACTCGGTGGGCAGTGCCGAATACCAAGCGCGAATAAACGTAAGAGGTGCCTGTCTACTTTTCAATATCAGCCTAGGCTCTTCTTGCATTGTTGTTGTTTCTGGTTGGTTGTGCTGTTTGTTCTGCCTTGTTCCCTTACGTTTGTGTGTAATTTGACCATAGGGTGCCTTTTGGCAGGGCAGAGGGTGCTGGGGGAGAATGCAGATCTCAGGCATCCAAGCAAAGCGTGGGTAGGCTGTTGCCCCCACGGGACCTGGGTGGGTGGGCAGAAAAGGCGGGGGTGGGTGTGTGGAGCTGACATGGCAGAGCGCCATTCTGCGCCGTGGCCCTTGGCAAGATGGGTCGTGCTAAGCCCTTCCCTGGGCTCCTGCCGCGCAGTTCAGTGCCCTGTGCATTTCTCCCGGACCCCTGCTATGCCTCCTCCATGTCCCTTTGTGGGCTCCCCGGAAGCCTGTGGAATGGGGGAGGCTAGCCTTTGGGCTCTCACTCAGCGCTCCGTCTCTGGCTACCGTGCACAGGATGGCCCACTAGCAAGGCTTGGAGTCCATGGTTGCCCCAAAGGTGCTTTTTCAGAAGGCACCTGGACTTCGTTTTTTCCTCGAGGAAGACATTTTGCTCCTCATCTGGGAAGCTTCTTCCGTTCTGACAGAATTGAAGAAGCTTCTTGGATGAGAAGCGAAGCGTCTTCAAGCCAAGCAGAGAAAGTCCAGTTGCCTCTTGAAAAAGCACCGTTAGGGCAGCCGTGACCTGGATGGCTGAGACTCTCCGTCGCCTGCAGTGTTTGGAATCACCTGAAGGAAGCCAGCTTGACAGAAACGTGGCTGGGTGTGAGTGGGGGCGGGGGGGGGGTCCTTCTCCCACATTCCTCCTCCGTGGGAGCGAAGCCGCCCTTTCCTTGAATTGCCCTAGCCTGCCCTTTTCTCCTCCCCTGCTTCAGGCCCTCCCAGCATCCGGGCCATGAAGAACATCACAGCGGTGGCAGGCCGGGACACCTTCATCAACTGCAGGGTGATCGGCTACCCGTATTACTCGATCAAGTGGTATAAGGATTCCTTGCTCCTGCCGGACAACCACCGCCAGGTGGTCTTTGAAAATGGCACCCTCAAGCTGATGGATGTCCAGAAGGGGATGGACGAAGGAGAATACCTTTGCAGTGTCCTCATTCAGCCGCAGCTCTCTATCAGCCAGAGCGTCCATGTCACTGTGAAAGGTGGGTGGCCGTAAGCCGGAATCCTCCCTGGCACTCTTGCGCCTCTCCTTCCATGGCAGGCCTTCGATCAGGACTGGCATATGGCCCCCTAATGCCCTCCGTGGCCCTGGCTGGGAGGGGGCCAGCCTTGCATCAGGGGCCCAGGCAGGAGTTCCCAACGAGGACACCCTGGTCTTCTTGTGAGCTGGGCAAGGCCTTCCCTCGGCAAGTAGCCAGCCAAGGAAGGGGATAGAGGGCCCGGTGTGCGGTGCCTTTGTTTCTTGGAAGAGGGGAATGGTTCTTGAGCAGGTGAGGGCAGAGGCAGCCATCAGCAGGACTAGCTTGAGGGGGCCTTGGTGTTCCAGAGGGGTTTCCAGCAGCGTGCGCTTGCTTGAGAGGATCCCACCGCTGTTGCAGCCCAGATCCCCCCTCTCCCCCGTCTCCCGATCCACGGGATCTCTTTCCAACAACAAGCGCTGGGGCCGAGTGGCCGAGTGGGCCGTGTAAACATGCCACTTTGAAACAGCTGACCTTTGTTCAGAGCTCCTTTGGGGATGCCTTCCTCTCTTTGCAGCTCTGTAAAGGATCGTTCTCTCGTCCTGCCGAGCGCGTTGTAAGCATTCTGCAATTCATCCATTATTCAGCTCGGTTTGGGGAGCCATCAGCCCTAATGAATTGAAAGAGAGGCGGGCATAATGCCTCGCCTTTCCATCCCTGGGCTTGCTCGGCTTGAACTCACGGCTGGACCGGCCCTTGCCAGGCTGCATTTGGGGGGCAAGGGGGGTGACGCTGGAGATGGTTTTGAACTGCACGAGTCCTTGCAACTGGGAGGCAACTGCTGCAGCTCTGGAGAAGGCGTAGCAGTTGTCCTGGCTTCCCTGAGTGTTGCTGTCCTGGCCTTCTCGTTTCATAAGGGCTCCTGCTGGCTCCTAGCAGGTTTGCATGGACATTGGGTGAAGAAGGTTGGCTCAGCCTACAGGTCCCCTTCCCTCTGTATCTGCCAGGTTTTATGCCACTTTCTGAGCACAGGGGATCTGCTTGGATGCTGCAGGGAGCCCTGCACCTGTGGCAATCTCTGGGCAACTGGACTGCCAATAAAAGGTGGAAAGGTTAAGCTGCCCTTCTGGCTCTTCCTTCCCCAAAGGGCAGAGCAGGGGGAGGCCCCACTTTGGAAGGGGCAGGCAGAGAGGGACGGGACCAGCCAGGGGCACAATTTGCTGGTTCTCCAAACTGCTCAGAATCATAACAGGTTCTATAGAACCGGTCTGAACCGGTACAATCCCACCCCTGGGGCAACATGATGAAGCATATGTCATGGTGCAAATTCCACCTCTTTGAACTTTTATGTGAAGCTGCATTGCAAATACTAAATAATGGATCTAGCATTGTGGCATCACAATACATTTAAACATTTTGACATCTCTGTGGTTAGGAATGCTGCTTCTGCCAATAAATCCAATCGTTCAAAGCATGCCTTCCTCCTGGCTAGGTGGAGGATCCAGATCTTAACAGATCTCTTTCAGAAACCCAGGGGAGAAGAGGTAGGCCAGGTATCCACGGGGAGAAGGAGATTCAAAGCTGAAGGGCAACAACTGAAAAACGCCAATTTCCTGGGTCTCATCCGATAACAGTCACAGGAAATGGGTTCTGGACAAAGTTAGCCAACTTGATTGGATTGGACAGACAGAGAAGCAAGATGCTCCCAAAGATAATCCAGCCCAGGGCTAACAAGCGCTTTAAAAATGTAAGTTAGTGCCTCAAATCCCACTTAGAAGTCAACTAGCATCTAAGACACCTACGGAAGCAGTCTAATCTAACGGGAAACACCATCTCTGCCCAGGCTGCTCATTTTGTTCCAGCTACATTCTGGAACAAAATGTAGCTGGAACAAAATGTAAACAAAAATGTTTAAGGATAGCTTGGTGCCGAGCACAACACAATCACTCAGCAGGAGGCAGCTAGAGTGACTAAGTGTCCTGATTCCGGAGGAGACACAATTGGTGCACAGGATGCAGCTGTGCAAAAGTCCTCCTCCCTGCTCCTCCAGCAGGAGCTGAGAGAGATCCCGTGCTTGTGGAGTATCACCAAGCAGGAGATGAGGCCCTGTTGAGAGCCCAAACTTCTCTTACATCTTAGAGGAAGTTGGTCTAGCTCTGTTCTTCACCATGTAGAAACCAGACACCCAGCATTATTACACTGAAGATGGTCAGCTTCATTCAAAATCTTTTAAATGAATGAATGAACCTCTTTTGCCCACAAGCTCACAAAGCCCTGTGTTTCATATGTTTTGTGGGTGCTGTGGCAAATTATATGGGCCCATGTCAAACTTGTGGGGCAGTTTGGGGAGAGTAGTTAGGTTTTTGTGTGTGTTTTGACTGTGATGTGTCTTAGGACTTGCCGCTAATTGATATGAATTCCTCATCTCAAAATGGTAGGAAACTGTTTCCAGCAGTGACGATCAGAGGGATTTGTGAGGCTGCCATAGGCCTTGAAATGGGTTGAACTGTCATCCAATTCATCCTGAATCTTCCGTCAGGTTCTCTCTAGCCCTTTGTCCACCCTTTCATCGCCATGGGCTCCTTGGGAAGAGCAAGGGACCTCAGCAGGGAAAGGGCACTGGGGAACAATTGCATCAATAGTCGCAGAGAAGATTAGAGAGAAACAACAGTTTTGGTGCAAGATATTTTCTGAAAATCCCAGAAAACAATTTGGATCTAAGAGGTTATCAGATCTTCCTAGCCACAATCAGGGCTGCGGAAGATTAGCAAAGTAGCTTAGGTTAATAAGATTTATTAGGAAAATGGATTTATACAAGGATTCTAGTAAGTAACCTTGCTTCTTGGGTTCTAGCTTTCTTTCTCTTGTGCTTGTGCTATAATGCATGATAGTTTCTAGCCACGTTCTCAATGTGGGAGTTTTCCTTTCTGTTGGTTACCCATCCCTGCAGTAAAAGGTGTGTTCCTGTAAGTCCTGTCTATTCTAACAGGCAGGCAGGGATTTCTCCACAGCAGAGAATTATCTGCTACCCATCCATCTTCAGGCTGTATTCTTGCTTGTTTTCAAATCTGCTGTTCACCAAACTCGAGTGTGCCAAGTCTACCCATAAGGGCTTGCAACTGTCTTGCAAAATAGGTAAGACTTGCCATGAAAAGAGAGCCTGAACTTGTGACTGAGAGTTCCCTTGGTGCCCCAGAGCTACTGTGCAGAATCTCTCTCCATTGCCTGAACAGGCCTCCCCTCGAGCCATGGGCTCATTCCCTGGGGGGGCTTCCTGCTTTCCCAACCTCCAGGACTCCGTGGTGCCCAACATGTTTTCCTCTCTTTGGCAGTCCCTCCTCTGATCCAGCCCTTTGAGTTCCCTCCGGCCTCCATTGGACAGCTTCTGTACATTCCCTGCGTGGTCTCTTCAGGAGATATGCCGATCCGCATCACGTGGAGGAAGGACGGGCAGGTGATTGTCTCAGGCTCCGGCATCACCATTGAGAGCAAGGAGTTCATGAGCTCCTTGCAGATCTCCAGCGTCTCCCTGAAACACAACGGCAACTACACCTGCATCGCCAGCAATGCCGCTGCCACCATTAGCCGAGAGCGGCAGTTGATTGTGCGAGGTAAGGCGCCTACTGGGCTTTGGTGGGGAAAAGCCCCCGATGGTTCCCATGGTGGTCCCGGCTGGCTTACCAGGAGCTGCCCAGGAAGGGGCTGGGCTCCTTCCCAGATGATGATCTGGATGTCAGGGTTCCAAATAATAAATCCAATGCAAGCCAGACTCCGAGGCAATTGAGGTTTGCAAAAAAAAACCCTTTTATTGGAAATATATTGGCACATATCTGGTGAAAATCGACTATGAAAACTCCAACGGTTTTCGTCTTATTAAAAGTAAAAGATTTTCTACTTTCTCAAAACAATCAGTTACATGGTCAAATCACCATGCAATCCAACAACCAGGTGGCATCACTCCGCCTCCTTCTGACCAGGTGTGATAATGTCCTTGGTTCCCAAGAGGAAGTACTTTGTTTTGGCTACAAAATTCCCTCTAACTCAAACCCTCCCTCCCTGACCCTCAGCTCCTGGGTGGCAACCCTGAAGCAGACAAAATGGCTTCGGTCCGGCCAGCTTCAGGGTTGACACTGGATAGAAGAGGCCACTGGCCCAAGCTTGGCATCATCTGCCATATATTACCAGGAGGCCATGGAAGAAGTTGCTTGATGAACTCAGCAAAGGGTTAGGATTTCAGATGGCCCAGCTCTAGTGGACTCAGAACAAAGGAACAGGACTTGGTGCGACCGAGTGGGTCAGAGGAACAGAAGTGCCTAGAAGGGCAGCTACAATGATACGTGGACAAGAGACTTAGAAAGACTACAAGGGGCTTTAGAAAATGGCTGGGGTGGTGGTGCTTCCAGTCAGCCACTTTGGGAAGCAGGATTTGCTTAATCATTTATTTAATCCAGTTTTGAAGTTGTCAGATTTCTTAACAACTCTGGGTGGCTTACATACAAGAGATTAATGAAATAAATAAATAAATAAAAATGCCAACCAGAACAAAGCTAAACTAAACTCCACACCTACCCTATCCCAAGGCCCAAGACAATCAGTTTTAAAATACTGTCTCGAACATCCTGAGGATGGGAGCTGTACACGTCTTGCGAGGAAGTGGAATATCATCCCAGAGGGCAGGTGCTGCAACCAAGTGGGTGCACCTCCTGGGTGCTGCAACGTGACATTGCTGGATAGATGGCATCTGGAGGGAACCTGCTCTGCTTGAACAGCCCAGATGGGCAGAAACAAGCGGAGAGCAGCCAGCCCTGTGCCACGAAGGCTTCAAAAGTCTCTACCAGCCCCTTGCATTGCACCAGGAAGCCAGTTGGCAATCAGTGCAGACGGTGGAACAGAGAGGGTCCCATGAGCACCAAGCAATGCTCCCATGACTGCTCATGGATCGACTGCAGCTCCTACAAGGCTTTCGAGGGCAGCGCCCTGTAGCATGGGGAGAATGAGAGTAATTCAATTGTGAGGTGACCAGGAGTTGAGTGAGTCCTGGAAGAGCCTCCCACTCCAGGGAAGGGCATAACGTGCGCACCACATGTACCTATGCAAAAGACCTCTGGACCTGCTTCTTGAGAGTCCTACATACATCCTACCATGTGCCTAGCTCTACCAAAGGTCATCCAACCAAAGTAACTAAATCCTGGCCTTATATACCTACCGACTGAAACAGGTTGAGAAAATCTGCTTCTGCTGGGGACCTCTGAAGCTGAGGCCTGACTGCCTTTCCCACCAACTTCTCTATAAAGGCAGGTTGGAGTTTGGATGTCCAGGACTGTTGGGCGCAGCTATGGCCTTTTGAAGGGAGGGCACACAACAAGGCCAAGGGAGCCACCCCGCCACCCACCCCGATGAACCCAAACCCAAGCCACCTCCTGGGTTGCTATCACTGCTCCTTCCAGCCTGCGGCCGGTGGCAGACTGTCCACCAAACCCTCAGGGGAAGGCCCCAGAGTTATTCCGGTTGAGCCATTAGAACCAAGAGACACATCTGCTGTAAAAGGCCTTCTTCAATGCTTAGGGTGTTTGGGATTTCCACATTTTCCTTCTACGTGTTATGCTTCTAATAGAGAAAGAAACAAGGTAGCAAAACTGGTGAACTGAATGGCAGCCCTGCTCTGTATGGCACTGCTGGCCTTGGAACTAATTCGGCATCTGCAGCACCTTGGCAGTTCCCCCACCCCACACATCTGCCGAAGGAAAAGAAAAGACCTTTTCTCCAGAGGCAGGCCTGTGCCTGTCACCTGATGGGAGCAGGTGTTCTCTGTTCTAACTGTGGTTGCCCAGAGATTGGACAGCCATTTCTTCAGAATCATATAGGTTGAGCAAGGGGTTGGACTAGAAGACCTCTGAGGTCCCTTCCAACTTTGTTATTCTGTAAAAGGTGGCTGCAAATGGGAGGTGGGGAGCGGGGCTCATGAGAGGAGTCTTCAGTGTTTCTTCAGGCCTGGCATTTTTGAGGTGTTAAGACAGATAAGGGAAGGCGATGGGCTGGGAATATTGGCATGAAAGGAATTGGCAGTCAAGGCCCCACGAGCGAAGGGAGGCTTTGGGTACGTCCCTGTGCTGTTCCTCACCTGCTCCCTTGTCCCACAGTGCCTCCTCGTTTTGTGGTCCAGCCCAACAATCAGGATGGGATCTATGGCAAAGCTGGGGTCTTGAACTGTTCGGTGGATGGGTATCCCCCTCCCAAAGTCATGTGGAAACATGCTAAAGGTATGCGAGATTTTTCCTTTGGAGTTGCAGAGGAGGGGGCGATGCCCTCAAAGTGTGTGGAGCAGGGCCCCTGGTCCACAGCTGGAAAAAGACAGGCCAGCATTGAGAAGAGCACCAGAGATGGCCTGGTGGGTGGTGGCTTGCTCCGGCTGGCGGCTCCCCTCTTTTCCCAATCATTTAAGGGCTTTTTCTCGTTGTCGTTTTTTTCCAGGCAGTGGGAACCCCCAGCAGTACCACTCTGTCCCCCTGACAGGCCGCATCCAGATCCTGCCAAACAGTTCGCTGCTCATCCGGCACGTTTTAGAAGAAGACATCGGCTATTACCTGTGCCAGGCCAGCAACGGAGTTGGGACAGACATCAGCAAGTCCATGTTCCTCACCGTGAAGAGTGAGTGACTTCTCTCAGTCACAGCACAGTTTGTTTAAGGGACACTTTTTGTGGGCAACCAAGAGACTGCTTTTGTTCGTGGAATGGGGCCACTCCTGGCTGCTTTGTGCATCTATTAGCCCCCATTCCGAATATAAAAGTTGTTAGCTTGGTGTCCCTCCTTTGCACCATTTGCAAGGTTATTTGGGGGTGGGTGGGTTTGGACTAGATGACCTACAAGGTCCTTTCCAACTCTGTTAATTAATCTATCGGATTCTGGCAGCCCCTCTGATCAAGGTCTTATGTCAGCGTTCCAACTAAACTGTCCATCCCGATTCAAAACTCAGAGACAAAGTCCATCGAAGTAAGAATTCACTAGAGAAGTGTTGTTGGCACATTTGGCGAAAACCTGAATCTGAATTCCCACGTTTTCCCTCTTCCACACTAAAACTTACACTCTGCCCCTTTTTATGACTCCCGGTTCACACTCTCCAATCTACCTCAACTCTGAACTCCCGCCAAGTGCAGTCACTCCCCACCACACTCCAGCAATTCGTCCTTGATCTCTGGCGAAAGAATGTTGTTGTGCCTGTCCTCCCTTTCTCTACTCTCCCGTTCCCACAGCTTGCCCATCCCCCACTGTGGCAGCCCTGAATCTGAACCAAGATGGATCCGTTCCATTGGTGGAGATTCTCGCCCAGGTGATCTCTGATCAGATTGGCCCTTCCGTTGCTCAGCCAGGTTCCCTTCTAACCCTTCCCTTGCAGTCCTGGAAGCCAGTAGGCAAGGAAGTTCTCGGGCGACACACGCCTTTGACTTTAAGAAAAGCAGGCCCTCCGCTGACGGTGAGAGGAGGCAAGACAGCCGTCCCCAATGGCAGGCATTCCACAGAGAAGCCCAGAACAGTTTGGGGTAGGTGGGTGGAAAGACATGGGAAGCATTGGGGGGGGGGATCTTCCCCTGCCTTGCCCCCAGAGGAAGCACCCTGGGGGGACCGAATCCCTCTTTTTATCCCTTGCTTTACACGGGGTTTGCATGAGGCTAATTATTTTCTCCACTTGTCAGTCCTTATTCTGATGGCTGTGGGAAGACCTTCCCCCTGAGGTGATTATAGCTTACGAAATCCCCCTCTTGGGTCCTTATGCTCTACTTGTGCCACGCTCTTGGCACTGACAGCCAGACCGGGAGTGGCGGGGGGCTGTCCCCAGCCCCTATCAGGGCCTTTGCCCATTTGGAAGCCGTTGCTCACTTGCTCCTTAGAGTCAGCAGGTGCATGAAGGCCAGAGAGGTGGCCTCACTGTCTAAGCCTTACTGATTGCTTTCATGCATTTTAAATTAATCTCATGCTTCAGGTGAAATGCAGCTAATCAGGGTGGACAAGAAGCTGAAAAGGGTGCAATCAAATTAACATCACAGAGCTTGCACTTAAGACCATCCCCACGTTGGCTCTGGCTCTCTTCCCTATTTTGTTTGCTGCTCTGCTCTAGTGGGACTGGGCGGGGCGGGGCATACCCCAAACACTGACAATTCCCAGTGTAGCTTGTCTTGTTTCAGGCTACCAAATGAAAACAGCCTCTTGCCTGCAACTTGCTCACGAGACACCAAAAGGAAGAGCCTGAAAGGAGAAGAGGCTTTGCTTGGCGGTTGGGTGTTGGCCTTTGGCAGGGTTTGCTTCTTCGGGGGAGATGGAGCAGATGGGGCGGCGGGAGTGCAGGCCTCCAAAGGCGTGCCTGTGGTCTACTCTTTCACGATGAAGGGCTGGTGGGCAGACTCAATGTCTGCCTTCCTCTTGGCTGTGCTGCGCTAGTGCTCCCTTCTCAAGTACCAAACAGCGTTCCGGCAGGAGTCTGGGACCAGCCTTGCTCCTGGCAGGGAATTCAACAGCTTTGCGTGTCTTCTGAAAAGGTCCTTTTTTCTTAACCCGACTTTCCCATTCTTCAAATCTACTGGATGACCTTCAGGGCCTCCCTGCTGTCTCCTCATCTGGTATGACTTAGAAGACGGCGGCCCCAGGGCCCATTTTGCATAGGAAAACAGTTTCTGGGGAGTCAAGGATGAGTTTAACCAGAAGTGGCCCTGGCAACCATTCCAGGTCCTAGATGGCTTTGAAGAGGCATCGATGGGCAATGGGCACATGAGAGGATGGGTTGCTTCTTTTTGCTTTCCCAGCTCCAGGTATTTCTCTGGGATATTGGGGGCCTCTTAAGATCAGCATGGGAGTTTTGGAGCATGGGCATAATTTTCTGCTTTGTGAAGCTGCTGGTTGGGAGCTCAGTTCAAAGGGTTTGCATCTACCGTAGTAACCAAGCCAAAATTTGAGGCCTGTGGGTTCTTAATTTATCTAAAATGCATAGGCATTTAGAGGCTGCCTATCTCATAAAATCAGCCTAAGCTGTTCACAATAATCCATAAAATACCATTTAGAAAGTACCCTCCCTCTGGAGCGCCAGGTCCAACTTCCCATACCGTAGTTTGGTGCTTGAGGAAAGAACTGGTCTTCACGTCTCCCAAAAGGCTAAAAGGGTCCCACTGGTCTCCCGTGGGAGCCTCTTCTAAACGCCCGGGTTGGTCACTGAGAAAGCAGTCTTTGAGCTCCCATCCGGTGGCAACGTTTAAGGGAGGGGACCCTACCTAACCTAAGAGGGGGCGATCCTCTCAGAGAGAGTGGGTTCAACAAGTAACCAGCCCTGGTGCCCAAAACCGCACATGCAGTGTGGACCAGCTGCAGCTTCTGGATGATCTTCAGGGGCAGCCCTATGTAGAGCACACTGCAGTAATCCAAACGAGAGATGACTAAGGCATGGGTGATTGTGAGCAAGAGCTGTTAATGCTTTCACTAAAACCCACGCTCCAAAAAGATGACCCTTCATGGTTAACCATTGGAGTTATCAGCACAGCGGTCTTCCATTTGGGAAGGCCCACGTCATTCGTGGAAAGTGTGGCAAACAAGACTGGCATCTTAACTGGGCTAGTGACTGGCCGGTAGGCATACCTGAGGGGATCCCCTTGCTGGTTGCCACTTGTCCCCCAGGCTGGGCTCCAAGTCACCCTCCCGAGTCGGTTTTCTTCCCTTTCTTACCTCTGCCCCTTCTCACTCTCTCTGGACTCATCGAGCCCTTTAGGGGAGGGCTGGTTTTCGTGCCATCTGCCCAGCAAAACCGTTCCTAGTTTCTGTTCTGCTAAATTGCCCAAGTGGGCACTTTCCCGAGTGAATGGCCAGCATTAAATGCACACCATTCTTTGGCTTGCCCTTGCCTGCTGTTGTCGTCCCCACCCCCTTCAGCCAGAGGGTTATGGGGCACTCCAGTCCTGCAGCAAAATGGTTTGTGTGGCGATGTGGCATCACAGTCCACCCTTGGTCCTGTCCACATGCTGCCGATGGGAGCAAACTGAAAGCCTTTTCCCAGCTGCTAATTGAATTAGATTGCCATGGAAAGCGGAGAAGCTGTAGCTCATTAAACCCCCCAGTGTCCCATTAGAACTGTGTGTGTTGCCTTTGCTGATTGTCATTACCATATATTACCGCACTCTTTGTGTAAGCTGGGCCTTTCTTTAATCTCTGCCCCCTGAGCCAGCCTGGTTGCATACGCAGCATTCCCTCCCCCCACCATTTTTGGATTAGGAAGAAGAGGAGGGGATAGCGTGCATTCGCCTGACTTGGTGGCAACTGCCCCTGTGGTGAGCAAGAGGCTATGGCTTCTGCTGGGATCTTCTCTGAAGTTTAATGGGCAGGCTAAGATGCTGTGGAAGCTGAGGAGTGGGGCGGGGGAGCCTTGGCGCAAGCAGCTGGCAGGCGAAGCAGCCCATGCAAGAACAACGGAGGGCAAAGTTCAGAAAAGGGGGAAGGCGAATGCTGCTCTCAAGCCCTTCGACTCGGCCGTCCAGCAGCCCATCCCTCCCTCCTTCTACTCTGCAAACACAGATTTTGGCTGCCTGCTTGGTTTCCTGTGCCCTGACATCCATCCCCCCCCCGCTCTCTCTCTCCCTCCCTCCCTCCCTCTCCCTCCCCCTCCCTCTCACTCAAAAAGCAGGTCGTTGCATCTCACCTTCCACCCCCCATGCTCTGCTAGGCTCTGACGATTCTACCTGCTTCTGCCTGTCTGTATGGCTTTTGTTGTTGTTGTTGCTGTTTAATTTGGAGATGGCCTTGCCTTGGCTTCTGCCAATTCTTCCCCGCTTCCATTCAGAGGCTGTGAACAGTTGCTGCAGGTTGACTGTTTTGCTGGCTCAGCTCAGCGGATTCTGCCCTGCACAGAAGCTCTGGGACTCTGTCAATCGCAGCTCAAGAAAGCCACAGAAATCCCTCTGCTTCCCTAAGGTCTATGGGATCAAAACGACCAAAGGGTGGAAAGGTCCCCTTTGACCAAAGCTGGAAACACAGGACAATTGCCCAATTAAGGGCTGGCCACAACTTTCATGTTAGCAGCTGCTGACCACCTTTGGAGCTCCTGGAGCGAAAGGAGACCCCTTGGTGGGATTTTTATCTTTGTTTCCCCCCTCAAGCCAAGCCTCTCTTTTGTGAAACCTCACCCCACTGCTCCCCCCTTTCTCGATGCTGTCTCTAGCAGCAGATCCGGTGAACGTAAGCCTTCAGCATGGCTGGCTTTGTGACCCACAAAGCTCTCCGGGTGACTTAGAGACCTTTTTTGCTCATCCGATTAAGCTCTGGGTTGCAAGGGTGGATAAACATCCGGACATGCCCCAAAGCACTCTTGGTTCGAGGGGAGGTGCTTTTCCCGCACCGAAAAGAGATGGCTGGGAGCTTTGTTTCTCCAAAGGGCAGGGCCTGTCCTGCTGCAGCCGCCAGATCTTTAAGCTTCCAGCTGCATGGTTCAAGTTTCTTAGGAGCTTCTTGTTTAGTTTAGTTTCCCCTTTGAGGAAGTTACACTGTAATTGTGCTGGTTAGACAATATATAGTTAGTTGGGAATGGGAAGTGTCCTCTTAAGGGAATGCCTCATGGGAAATGTAGTTAATGCCTATGGGAGATATAGTTTATGTCATGTGGTCACATCTGTAATCCTGATTGGTCACTGAATTGACCTCTGGTTGGGTTGGAGGGGAGCTTTGTTCATTCTTACTTGAAAGAAGGATTTCACTCAGCTTCATTCTTGGTTAAAAGGAAATCAGAATCAAGCTTCTTTTTACTAATTTAAGAGGAAATCGGACCCATCATTTCACTGTTTTATAGTAAATCAATTATCTTTTTGTCTCATCTCAGGCAATATTTATCTTCTCAAAATAAGGAGTTAAACACTGCAAAGACTTCCATACAAAGTTTGTTTATTGGATTATATCAGGCATCCTCAAGGTATAACTCACAGTTATGTTGAGATTCATCTAATGTCCAATCTTTGCATTGTCGTCTTCATGGTGTGAAAAGATAGTTATCTTCGTCCCGTAATGATACAGCAAAGAAAGACTTCATCATGTTGCTGGGGTCCAAGTAAGAATGAACAAAGCTCTCCACAACCCAACCAGAGGTCAATTCAGTGACCAACCAGGATTACAGATGTGACCACATGTCATGAACTACATCTCCCATGAGGCATTCCCTTAAGGGAACAGCTCCCATTCCCAACTAACTATATACTGTCTAACCAGCACAGTAATACAAAAATAACCTTGCCTCTCCCTGCCTGGATGTTCTGATTCAGAAGAAAACATTACAAGCAACAGAAACTTTAACAGATTTCCTTGGTTGCATTATAGAATTAGAATTCTTTTTATTGGATAAATGTGATTGGACACACAAGGAATTTGTCTTGGTACATTTGCTCTCAATGTAAAAGAAAAGATACATTCGTCAAGAATCATCAGGTACAACACTTAATAATAATAGTGATAGGGTACAATAAGCCATCAAATTATACTGGGAAACAGTCCATATAGATCATAAGGATACAATCAACAAAGTTACAGTCATACAGTCACAAGTGGGAGGGGGTGGATGATGAGGAGTGATGAGAAGATTAACAGTAATAGTGCAGACTTTGTAAATAGTTGGACAGTGTTGGGGGAATTATTTGTTTAGCAGAGTGATGATGGCTTTTGGGGAAAAAAACGTCCTTGTGTCTAGTTGTTCCAGTGTGCAGTGCTCTATAGTGTCGTTTTGAGGGAAGGAGTTGACACAGTTTATGTCCGGGATGTGAGGGGTCCGTAAATATTTTCACAGCCCTCTTTTTGACTCGTGCAGTATACAGGTTCTTGATTGAAAGCAGGTTGGTAGTAATTGTTTTTTCTGCAGTCCTAATTACTCTCTGAAGTCTAGGAGTGTGAATGGTTTATTTTTGGTATTGAAGTATTTCCTTCCCTGCTCTGTCCCTCTCATAACTCTATATTTATATCTCTGAAAATATTTCACATAGGATTATTTTAATTTATAGCAATTTGTATTTCAATTCCTTTTTCTTTATTTCAATTATGCTTTATATTAAATAACTTTGAAGGTAGTATAGAAATTGGTTAATTGACTACATTGGTCAGAAATGGACATGAACAGAGAATGGAAGGATTTTTGAAGCATCCACCACCCCATTTCTTCGAGGTTCCTCTCTTGCCAGCCACACCTTGCTTCTCCTCTCCTCTCCTCTTCTCTCGGTAGTCCCGGCTATGATCACTTCCCACCCCAACACCACCATTGCCATCAAGGGCCAGGCTAAAGAGCTGAATTGCACCGCTCGCGGGGAACGACCCATTATCATTCGTTGGGAGAAAGGAGACACCGTGATTGATCCCGACCGAAACGTCCGATACACCATTGCTACGAAGGATAATAGCGACGAGGTCATCTCAACCCTCAAAGTAAGAAGCACGGCTGCCGTGCTGAGGGGGGTGGGGCAGGGCTGCAGATGGGCCCTTCAGGTGCTGGGATTGGTGGGCCTTTTGTGGCGGGGGACAGCACAGCCAGCCTGGCGATTTGGAGCACCCCTGGGTGCAGCAGGGAGTGAGGCTTTCCTTGGATGCTGGAACCTCCAACGGGCTGCTTTGTCCAGAGATCTTTCAGGGAATGGCACTGAGCTTTGAGCTGATGTTGCCTTCTCCACAGCTCAAGCCTGCCGAACGAGGAGACTCTGTTTTTTTTTCCTGCCATGCAATCAATTCCTATGGTGAAGACCGAGGACTTATTCAACTTACTGTACAAGGTATTGTCCTTTGTCGGGCATGTATGCATGTATGCAGTGATGCCTTTTGTGGAGACCTTTCAGACACTGCTGGTGGCTTTGGTGCATGGCTTCTGCTGGGTTAATCCCCAGTTTATGACAAGTGATGCTTTGAGGGTTGCAGAACACTGACCACATTTTAGTAAAGCTGCTATTAGCAATAAAAACTGAAGGGAGTCAGCTCATTTTCTATTTTTTAATGGACAATTTCCTGAGAAAAGCAAGACATGAACACGGATTTAAAATCATTAAAATAATCTGTCTGATTCCCTGTTGAGATCTTTTAAGCTAAATTTTATCCCTCTGTCTGCACCTAGATGTTCTCAAGGAATTAGAATGCAAAGTGGAGGTGGAAGGGTGCTTCCCCCCCCCCACACACACACAAACAGAGCCCAGATTTCAGAAGACGGGGAGCTGCTGGTCTCCTGCTCCCATCATTTCTGAGCAAGTTCTGCATTGTGTCTGGGGAGAACTAGCCGGGGCTTCTGAGGCAAGGCAGGTTTCCCTGGTTGAACTGAGCTGCCATGGAAATGGAGTTCAGCGACCGCACCTGGCTCTTTGGAGCTGCGCTTAGCAATGGTCCCGGCCATCCTGCATCCATCATCCAGCAGGCTGTGGATCTTCCAAAACGGTTTTTTCTCCTCAGCTTTTACATTTTGTGCAATTGGCTGGATATGCAATTTCAGTTTATTCACTCTTTGATGTACTGTTCAGTAGGCTAACCTGTTTTTACCTGCATTTTCAAGAAAACCTCCTGCATGTGGAAGTCCTTCGTGGCACCTCTACCCTTCTTGCTAACTTTCCCAGCTCTGGCATTGTCTGGGTCAGAGGCTGGGGATCTGGTGTAAAAGTTCCTTGCCTGCTTGTGTGTGGTGCATGGGGGTGGGTGGCATTTCCTATTCCTTACTTCTGCCCCTCTACCCCTCCCCAGAGCCACCAGACCCTCCAGAACTGGAGATCCGAGAAGTGAAAGCCCGGAGTATGAACTTACGATGGACTCAGAGGTTTGATGGCAACAGCATCATCACGGGTTTTGATATTGAGTACAAGAATAAGTCTGGTGAGCAGAACTAATGACATTCTGAGTGGAAAGAGGAATTGGGAAACCCCTTGCTTAAGATCCATGCATTTAAAAAAAGATATGTGTTAATTATCACTACAGGTGGTCTTACAACAAATTGACTTACAACAATTCATTTTAGCAAACATTCCAAGTTACAACGGCACTGAAAAAAAGGGATGCATGACCGTTTTTCACACTTTTGGCCATGGCAGTCCTCTGATCAGAATTCAAATGCTTGGCAACTGGCATGTATTCATGAGAGTTGCAGTGGCCCCGGGGTCTTGTGGTCACTTTTGCTGACATTCTGACAAGCAAAGTCAATGACGAAGCCAAATTCATTTAACAACCATGTTATTAACTTAACAAATCTGGCAAGGAAGGTTGTAAAATGAGTCAAAAGTCACTTAATAAATGTTTCACTGATCAATAGAAATTCTGAGCTCAGTTGTGGTCATAAGTCAAGGACATTTTCTGTTCTGAGAAAATGGGAGAAATTCAACTTGAACAGAATGTTGGCTTGATTGGCCTCAAACGATGCTGCGGAATGCAGTGCCAGGAAAAATGGGGCTTGGGTGCGAGAAGTCACACTTCAGCGTTGCAGGTCCTTGGAGAGGCGGTTCCATTGAGGACTCCCTATGGAGGGCGGTTGGTCAGCTTGTTATGAGTCCACCTGCTGGGGATGCTGTCTTTCCCATTTTTTTTCTTTTTTTGGTTAAATGCCTTACTGGCCTAAGTAAACCACCTCCATAGCATTTCCCTGATTCACTAATTTAGTCACTTTGTCAAAGAAGGAAATAACGACTGGCACGATCTGTTCTTAAGAAGCCCATGTTGGCTTCTAGTAATCACTTGACTCATTTCTAGGTTTTCGCAGATCCACTGCTTGATTATCTTTTTCCAAGATTTCCCCAGCTATTATTGTCAGGCTGATTGGCCTCTAGTTTCCTAGATTCACTCCCCCTACCATCTTTTTGAAGATTGGAACTACATGAGCTCTTTTCCAGCCCCCACCCCCACCCCCCAGCAGTTCCTTGGTTCTCCGGGAGCTTTGAAAGATTTTGTTCAGTGCTTCTGCCAGCTTCTTCAGAACTCTGGGATGCAACCTCTCTGGCCTGGCGATTTGAACTCATGCATATTGCATAGGTTATGTCTGGCCATTTTCTTGCCTATTTTGACATGTATTCCTACTCTTCCATCTAATCTACTGCTTTTGATAGGTGGGAAGACCGAGGCAAAAATGGATTAGACAGTTCCATTTTCTCCCTGTTATCCATCACTTCCTTGCCTTCTCCCATTAGTGAACTGATCATTTCCTTGACTTTTTTCTTGTTCCTTCCATGTTGAAAAAGGGGGCACGATTGCTCAGGGGTTAAAGACACTGAGCTTGCCAGATGGAAACCTGATAGTCTGGGTTCGAGATCTAAATGCCGTGCGATGGGGTGAGCTCCATTGCTGCTCACCTAGCAGTTTCAAAGCATGCAAATGCAAGTAGATTAATAGGTACCAGTTTGGCGGGAAGGTAAGAGAGTTCTGTGCATCTTTGGTGTATAGCCATGCTGGCCATATGACCAAGAAAAATTCTTTGGACATCTCTGGCTTCCCCGGCCAAGAAACAGAGATGAGCACCATGCCCTAGAGCTAGACACGACTGGACAGGGAAACTTTTAGCTTTACATGTTGTAAAAACCATTTTATTATTTATTTATCATTCTTCACACAGTCAATCAGATATTCAGATTGGATTTGCCATTTTTATCCACCTGTCTGGTTTTTCGCAAGGATCTGGGATAGGCCGAAGTGGATGTTTGATGGTATTATGGATATCATGACAGGATGTCAGCTGTTCCGAGTAAAGCTGCCTCCTGCAATTGACTGATGGTGAATTTGTCAATGCCCATGGTATTCAAGTGGTGCTCCAGATGTTTTGGGATTGCACCCAAGGCCTACTGATATCATCTTTGCTTTTGTTTGCCACAGTTATTTCATTTCTATTTGCAGGTCTTTGTATTTTGTTATCTTCCCAGTTCTTTCTCTTCTCTTCTGCTGTCTCCAGGTACTGTCACATCCGCTGTCTAGATGGTTTGTGTCTTTCTTATGGACAATTGTTAAGTCTGGCGTGTTGTGCATCAGATGCCTGTCTGTTTGAATTCTAAAGTTCCAGAGCACTTTAGCCACTTCATTTTTTATTACTTTATTTTGTGGTCCCACCAGTTCTTGTTTGCAGGCAAAGGACATTACTTGCAAATCTTCTAATGCACCAGTGTTGCTGTTTTGTCATGCCATGGTAATCAGTAATCAGTCTGCACAATCTTCTTGCAACAGCTAACCAGGTGGTCCACTGTTTCTTCAGCTTCTTTGCATAGGTGGCACTTGCTACCTGTTGCTGTGTTCTCAATTCTGGCTCGGTATACTTTAGTTCTTAAGGCTTGTGCAGCCTCTGTCTCTTTCTTCAACTTCCATGCTCTTAGTCATTGTCGCATTGTCACTTGTTTTGCCTACTATTTTTTTAATGTACCGGCCACATGGTGCTTTGTCTTTCCATGCCTCTTTTCCATTCTTCTTTTTGGTCCATTGTAGATCAGTCTGGTCTCGCTAGTACTTGGTAAGCCTCCCTGGTATCCTCGTTTCAGTGCATCTTCTTCACTGTCCTTCAGAGATTTTTCCAATGCCCTTTTTTCTTCTTCTTCAGCCTTTTGGTATATTTGCAACATTCCACTTATTTTCCTTGGAAGGGAAATTCTGTCAATACTAGTGTGAACAAAGGGCACGATTCATTGCCATTATTTTTCTGGCCTTTCTATCCAGGGCTTAACTTTAGTTCTGCTTGAGTCCAGTCTGCTATTCCAGCTGTGTATCTAATGACAGGAATTACCCAGATGTTAATTGCCTTGACAGTATTTTTTCCACTGAGTTTGGACTTTTAGATCTTCTTCATTCTAATGAAGTTATTTATGTTCAACCTTCTTCTTTACTTCAGTGTGGTTGATGTTGTCAGTTTGAAGGATGGTCAGGTACTTGTAGTCTTCATCCAGATTCTTGATTTTACATCCATAGGACCTCTTTATTCCTTCAGTTTTCACTATTTTTCCCCATTTGATGGTAAGCATGGTACATTTGTCCAATCCAAATTCCCTTGCAATTACTTCGATGTTTATCTGGACAGTGTTCAGCAAGGATTCTATTTCAGATGATGTTTTTCCATATAGCTTCAAATAATCCATGTAAAGAAGGTGGGATATTCTGGCAGATGTTTTTGATGTTTAATAGCCATGGCTATTCATTATTTATTTATACATACATTTATTATTTATTGGTTGACATTATTTGACTTTTCTGTGCAATGGCTTTGGCTGACTTGTTACTCTATCTTAACCTGCAGCCTCTGAGGAACATATAATTTTGGAGGTATGAGCAGAAAGCTCAAAAGTAAAGCTTCTTGACATTCTTTCCCATTATTTGTGATTTCAAAGTATTTATGACACGCTTTTGTTGTTTTTGGAACTCTGTATCAACAAATAATCCCTCAGCTGTTCTGTTTATTTCCAGATTCCTGGGACTTTAAGCAATCCACCCGGAACATCTCTCCCTCCATTAACCAGGCCAATATTGTGGATCTTCATCCAGCCTCTGTGTACAGTATCCGCATGTTTTCCTTCAATAAGATTGGCCGCAGTGAGCCAAGCAAGGATCTGACCATCAGCACAGAGGAAGCAGGTGCCCATCCGCCTCAGGGTTGTGTCCACAAGATAATTTATGAAACAAATTGGGCAATGGGCAAAGTGTGAGGAAGAGGAAGTCATGAAGGTTGAGAACACACAATTGATGTCTGTGCTTAAGACCCATTTCTTCTCTCCCTGCCCCCCCCCCTTTGTTTTTGTGCCCAAGAGTCTGTTGTTCTCACCTAAAAGTCTTGGATCCATAGACAAGATTTGGGGCGAGGGGTGAGGAGGGATGCTTAAGTCTGTGTTGCAACAATGTGTGTGTGAGAGCACATGTCAGATTGGCAGAAGTCCTTGTTCCTTGGGGCAAAAGTTACTTGCTTGTTTTCTTGGGTTGGTCCTGTCAGGAAACTCCCTTCCTGAGCTGAGCTGTGGGCCAACTGGGCTAATCTATTCTTCAGAGAGAACTGGACCTGGCTCCCTTTAAAAGCTTGCCTAGTATATTGCACAGTGAAAATATTGGTTGAGGGGAATCTCTCTGATGAAATGCCTTGTGTCAAAATAAACAGGCCGGTCTTCCAAAATGCCACAGAATAATTATTTTTCAGTATAATTTACAGCGTTCTGTGAGCATTAAGCTGAAGGACTTTGTGGGTTTTCCAGTTGGTTTGTTACTTGCTGCCTTCACCACCGGCTTTCTCTCCCCACCCTATCGCCTTCACAGCAAGCTGAAGCAACTGCTGAAGTTTGTAGAACAGATGCCTATATCCATTCCAGTAGGTCTGGTTCCCCTGGCATGAGCCAGAGGCATGAGCCATGGGCATGCAAAGTCACTGCCAGAAATGCATCACATTCACGGGGTTGTTTTTTCTTTTTTTGCTACCTTTCAAGAACTGGGAACAAAGAAAGAATTTGTCTGTGTAACGCGTAATGTAACTTCAATTCTTTCAGCTCCTGATGGTCCCCCACTAGATGTCACCTTGCAGCCAATGACATCCCAAAGCATCCAGGTCACTTGGAAGGCAAGTATGCGTGTTCCATGCTTGACTGAGGGCTGGGATCAGTGGCGCTTTTTATTTATTTGAACTCCAAAAACAACAGCACATGAGCAGGCATGGTCCATTGGCTGTTTTGGAGCTCTGGGCCTTTGACACCCAAGGCAACCAGAGAGGGATGAAATGGTGATGCAGCCCAGAGGGGGCAATGTGGGGGAGACCCTGTGGCTCTCGTATTTAGCCCACCAGCCTTTGCTGCTGGCTTGCTTTGTGCCAAAGGTCGTGAGGGTCACTACAGAGCCTCCCTTTCAGTCCTGCTGAACTGAAGAGCACTTAAAAGAAGGCATTGAACTCCTTGGCACATGATTGGATAATCAAATGCTGGAAATAATAACAGTCAATAGAAACGTCAGAAGCTTTGTGCAAAGATCGATGGCACAATGGAAGACATGGTTGCTGGTCTATTATGATAGTCTGGGAGAAGTTAATATCAAGAGAGGAGTCTTTCAAGGAGACTTACTATCACCAATACTATTTGTCATTGCACTGGTTCCTCTTTGAACAATACTGAACAAATTAGGCCATGACTATCAAACATCAAAGACCTTTGCCAGGCTCTTCCACCTCCTTTACATGGATGAGCTGAAGCTGTAAGGAAAACATCATCTGAAATAGAATCCCTGCTCAGCACTGTCCATATATACAACCACGAAACTGCAATGCGATTTGGAATGGACAAATGTGCTTTCTTACCGTCAACATGAATGAGCAAAATAGTGAAAACATCAACCACACTGAAGTAAAGAAGAAGGTTAAACATAAATAACATCATTAGAGTGAAGAAGATCTAAAAGTCAAAACTGGAGGAAAAACTGTCAAGGCAATTAACATCTGTGTAATTACTGTCACTAGATACCCAGCTAGAATAGTAGACTGGACTCAAGCAGAACTAAAGTCAAGCCCTGGGTAGGAAGGCTAGAGAAATAATGGCAATGAATCATGCCCTCTGCTGTGTGCACAAATGGAGCTGTGGGTGTGAGCTTGCCCACCGCTCAAATGGAACCTTCCCCTCCCCCTGACTGCTGGTCCACCAAGCCAGAAAGGTTGGGGAACTTTGCTTTAACACCCTCAAACCACATCTGTCTGCTCCAGGTTCTTGGGTGGACTCGATAGATGCCAAATCCACTCTAAAACATCTGGCTGACTGTGTGGCCAACCATAATAATAATTTATTAAATGTATCTGCCATCTGACTCCCAGTGCCCACCACCCAGGGACTCTGAGTGGATATTTTAAAAATAAATAGATAAATATTTTTTTAAAAAATAACAATTTCTTTTTAAATGCTGAGGAGAGAGCTATATTTGCAGTAAGTGCTTCAGTTGAACGACTGAGTTAAATATCTGAGGCAGGGGCTCCCTTCTTGGCCTGCAAGGAGCTCGTATTCTGTCTTAAGAGGAAGGTTAAAAACAAGAGTGTTCTTGGCTCGTTCTAAAACCAGCCAGCCTTCCCTAGGTGCTGGCAGAGTGCTGGCAAGGGCTTCCACCTGCCCACTTCTTCTGCTGTATCCTTCTTTTTGGATCTGTAGTACTGTACCAATAGGCAGACCAACTCTTCTGCCTTTCTCCATTGCCGGCTGAGATCCTGTCATCCAGAGCATGGGAATGTAAGGAGGGCAGGCTACATCGATGGCTTGGTGGACTCTTGAGCCATTTGAACAAGCCTGTGCATCAGTCAGTTGAAACTGGGATGGGAATGTAGGCAGTCAATATTTAAGTGGTTAGGTAGGGGAGTTACTCCCCTCTGTCACCTTGAACCTGCCTGCCATGCTCTGACTCTCCCCTGGACTCTCTTCCCTATTTTTACTCCTCTTCTTTACTGGCCCACCTCATAGGCCCCAAAGAAAGAACTCCAGAACGGGGTTATCCGAGGCTACCAGATTGGCTATCGAGAGAACAGCCCAGGAAGCAATGGGCAGTACAGCATTGTGGAGATGAAAGCCACGGGGGACAGTGAAGTCTACACCCTCGACAACCTGAAGAAATTTGCCCAGTATGGTGTGGTGGTGCAGGCCTTCAACCGGGCAGGCACTGGCCCTTCGTCCAGTGAAATCAATGCCACCACCCTGGAGGATGGTAAGTCCTCACAATTTCTTGGCAGTTTAGCAGGTATTGCATTTTATTTCAATCCAGCCAGGCTTTCCTGCAAGATGGTACCCCTCCACCCAAAGCTGCTATATCTTCCTAAAGGCTGGCCTGTTTCTGTTTTCCGTGCATAAAAGGATTTATTTGTTTCATCATCAGAGGCAGAGATAATTGTTAGGAGAAGCATGTGGGCTCCCCACTTGGGTTTTATTGTGTTCTAGGCATTTTGGAGTTCTAGGTGCCTGCAAATAGGTGGCAATTTCTCTGTGGGAGCTGAAATAAATAGTAGTCGCGTGATCACCATTAGGACAAGTGTGTGAGTGGAAGAGAGCGAGCCTTCCCTTTTCAAGATCGGCACAAGATAAAATTCCTGACCTGGAATGCCTCGTCTCTCTCCACCATGTTAGTGTGACATCTGGGGGTGAAAGGGCCTGCATAGACTGCCAGTCTGATTTTGCTGATTATGGGTGCCCGGTGTTCCTCCTTACCTCAGGGGAACCCTGGGCCTTCCTTGAATGCCACTCTGGTCAGCGCTTGAAGTGTGCCATCCTTCAGCACCCCAGATTGGATTGGTGAGGATAACTGCCACTCCATCTCCAGAGCTCTCCAACAACAGTGCCTTGTGCAAAATGCAGCAGGTGGCCCTGCCAAGGAACAGCTCTGCTGTGCCTGCAGCGGCCCTGTTTTCTCTGGGGATTTTCCACAGGTTTTCATGGAGGAGAGATGAACGCTTGGAAAACAAAAGAAAAGTTTCTTCCTCGTTGGTTCAGCAGTTTTTCATACTTAATTAAGGCCCTCATTAGCCTGTCAAAGCAGGATCGTTTCCTGCCTCGATTAGCACTCCTCCTGGGGTATTCAAGGGCCCCTGTTTTAGCAATAGTGTTATTTCCCATAATTATATTACCTTCATTTTCTTCAAACGGACTCTCTATTAGTTTATAACACCAGCCCCTAATTACAGCATGCGTTTGGCTTTACACATAAATAAACTGAAACGATCATTCTTTTCCGAGTGATCATTAGGATGATATATCATCATTTAAATGCTCATAAAAATTAGAGATCTCTCTTTGGGGGCAGCGGGTTCTCATTACCTCTACCCCAAACGCTCGCTTCGTCATTCTTTCTTCAAGCAACTGCACAGCCTTGTGGGTCTAGCAGAAAATGCAGAGATCTTATCCTGGGACTCTGGGGAGCATGGATGGACTGGCAAATTAATCTGCCCACGTGTTTGAAGGAATGGCCAAGGTGCTGTGGCAACCAGGGGCATCCCTTTTAATGTGTTTCCCTTTTCAGTTCCCAGCCAGCCCCCTGAAAATGTGAGGGCCTTGTCCATCACCTCCGATGTGGCCGTCATCTCGTGGTCCGAACCCCCTCGGAGCACACTCAATGGCATCTTGAAGGGCTACCGTGTCATCTTCTGGTCCCTCTACATGGATGGTGGTGAGTTGGGAGCAATGTGCTCATTGCCTCATTTATTTCATTTTTCACTAATTGAATTTAGTGTGGCATCATATCTGGAGGGCAGAAGGCTGTGTTTCCTCCACCAACACACCAGATCTTCAGATGGCTCATGTCAGAAATGATGTTCTTCCTACCTCCAACTGGATACTGGAGGCCAAGCTGGTGCTGCCTGTCACTCAGCGGCTCTCATGCCACTGCAAGATAAGGGAATTCACTCTCCTCTGGGAACCTCTTGCAATTGTTTGCCTTGTTCCAGTAGCTGGCTCTTGCTGGATTTGGACCCAGCGCCCTTTCTGAGGGATTCCTGGAGTCACTTCGCAGGCTGCAGTGCTCCTCGAACCTGCCTCCCACTCAGGGCAAGCAGCCCCTAACAGAAGCAGCCCCTTAGACTGTGGCAGAGAAAGCAAATTCCCTTCCTGAGCCCCAGAGGCTCCCTCAGCTATGTTTCTGGCAAGTGAGTGAGGCTCTGGGCAGGAGGGCCTGGGTGGGTGGGGCGAGGGGAGGGTCTGAACCAGGGGTCCTGAATAGAGGCCCCTGGGGTCCTCAGGCCATTATTATGGAGGCCCAGTAAGTTTCTGAGGTGTCTTCCATCCTCACATAAATATTGAAATTGACCCTATATGATACAGATTAGCATAATAAACAGGACGGTAGTAAATTACCTTTTGTTTCTAGAGAACAGTGGCTGTGAGGTGGGGGGGAGTCATAAGTGAGGCTCACAAGGGGCCATGATTAAAAAAGAAACCTTGAGAAAACCAGCTTCTTCTTTCTTTGCTCTCCAACATGCAGTGCAGGCTTACTACTTTGCGGGGGTTCTGTGAGCTGGACTGCTAGACTCTTTGCGGGTGTGCATGACATCCTGTGGGGGGGAGAGTATGCTGCCTTCCACAGAGAGTGGCTGGCCCTTGAAAGGCTCCCCCCCCCGGGTTTTCGGGGGCCTTTCTTGTGCTAAGCTTTCTGTTGTTTGAGGGCCGGGAAGCAAGCTGAAGAGGGCAGGGCGGCACCTCCGTGACACGGGTTGCAGGGGCACCGCCGCCGCTGCTGCTGCTGCGCTGGGTTCTGGCTCTGTCCACGTGCCGGACAGCAAGCGGCTCCCACGCTTGCCCTGGGCAAATCGAGCTAGCCGGAAGGCTGCGGAGGGCAGTGGGAGCCTTGCCTGCCTCTGCACAGGGTGTTCTTGCTTCCTGAATAGAGTGGGGGGAGATGCAGAACGTCACCACCACTCGGGAGAGAGCAGAGCTGCGGGGCATGGAGAAGTTCACCAACTACAGCGTGCAGGTCTTGGCCTACACCCAGGCGGGCGACGGGGTCCGCAGCAACGTCCTCCACATCCAGACCAAGGAAGACAGTGAGTGCCTAAGGGGAAGCTGCGGGGAAGGGGGACCACTTCCCTGCTTGTGAAGAGCCCCCCCCCCCCCCGGCACCTGTGCGGGGGACAGCTGCCCTCTTTGGGGTGGCGATGATTCTGCTTTGCTGTGGCTCCATGGGGCCCACCCTGGGGGCCCGGGGCTTCTTCGCTCTCCCCGCTTTTCTCTCTCCCTCGGGAGTTGGGGAAGCAAGAGTTTGCCGCCCCGCTTAACCTAGTTATGCGGCTTGTTCTACCATCCCGGGGCAGCCTGACGCTGCGATTCCTGCGGTGACTCTGGCCTGCACTTCTGGCCTCCCTCCTGGGAGGAGGCAGGGTGTCGTTTGGGCCACAGGACAGAGTCAGGGGCTGCTGGCTATCAGAGGCCCTAGAGAAGCCAGAGGGCCAGGAAGCTTGCAAGGAGGCAGTACGGAGACCTGCAGAGTCCACCCGGAGAGAGCCACCCACTGAAGGATCAGAAAAGGCCCCGTGGAGCACATGCTGGCTTCGGCCAGCCTGCCCTTTTGCCCCATCTCAGGGCAGGAAAGGGCGCTTCCCCTGGCCTGCGCTCTAGCACCTCAGGGGAGGGGAAGTGCAGTGGGTGAAGCCCACCTGGAGGGCAGCATCCCCAGCGGTGGGCTGGCCAGCTGATCCCTTCCAGCAGCCTTCCTGTGCCCGTGGCAAGACAGCATTCTGCTGGAGCCCCACTCCCTTGGCCCCTTGCTCTGCTTGTCTCGGTTGGTCCGTCAAGGATCTCCAGCTGGGCTGGCAGCAAGCTCCCTGCAGAAATGGCAGAAGCTGCTCTGAAGGGAGAGACTGTTGTCCAGCCAGTGAGACCTTTGGTGGCTTGCACAACTGGGGTAAAAGAAGACCACTGTCCCCCACCCCCTCCGGCAGGACACTGAGTTGTGCTCCTTCCCTCCTGCGGTGGCATGGCACCTATACGGCCCACCTAGAGAGGAGGCCAGGGCTGGAGGGAGGCCTTGAGAATCACGCCTCTTCTTTCCTCTTGCAGTCCCTGGTCCTCCTGCCGGGATCAAAGCGGTGCCTTCCTCTTCCAGCAGCGTTGTGGTGTCTTGGCTGCCACCCTCAAAGCCTAATGGAGTTATCCGGAAGTACACCATTTTCTGCTCCAGCCCAGGCTCTGGCCAGCCGGTGAGCAGCTGTGATGGGGCTCCTGGGAGAGGCTGCCCGGCCACTGAACCAGCAGGGTGCCAAGCACTGTCAGTCCCCTGAAGAGAGGACTGGCCTCAGGCAGCTTTGCTCTGGGGATCCTCAGCCCAGGTTTTGTGATCAGGAGCTGCCAAAAGCAGCTGCCAGAAGTTGGTGGGCCATCTCAGACTATTTTGGACCCCAGGATGGGGTAGGAAAAAACAATGTGATAGTGGGTCAGGCCTTTCTCCCATAGGATTTTCTCTCCCTCCCTCCTGCCATTGTTTCTCTTTCACCACATCCCATAACTTATAGGCTGACAAGTGTATCGTTGCTGCTTTTACAATGCAGAAATAGATTTAAATGGCCAGCATTAATTTACTACTTCAACTTAAATCCTGCCTAATGGCTAACCCAATAATGCAGAAATCTCTATTTGAAACACAAGGCGTTTAACAACACACCAGCAAAAGTCGAGGATAAATGGCATTCATGAGTTAAAACTTACTTTGTCAGAACCATCTACTTGAGATATTCCTTTTCCAATGGGGAGGGGGAAGCATCAAGTGCTGACTTCACCTGTGCAGCAGGCAGGCCCTTCCCTGATGGAGAAACCCCCTTCCCTCAGGTCAGTCCGAGCAGGAGGGTGCCGAATTAAGGGCACCCGGAATGTCCTTCCAGCGCCAACTACTTGGCCTTGCCAGTCAAAGGCCCAATTGCCCCCTCCAGGGTTTTTGTGTTCCCTAGGGTGGCCTCGGCTTTTGCTAGAGAGTTGGGTGCAAATTAGGAGACAGCTTTGGGCCGGTTCTGCTCTGAGCTCTCTGCCATAGACTAGACTGAGGCTGGGGTGCTGGTCTACAGGAAAGGCTTTGGAGAGAAAAAAGCACTTCCCTTCCTGTGCCGTAGGGTGGCTGACCCTTGGCCTCAGCTGGCCATACACACCTCCTAGTTGCAGGAGGTAAGATCGGTTAGGCTGCTCTGTCCTAGGCCTCTGTGGATCTTGCTGATTTTTCAAGCATGCTGCCCCTCTGGTTGTTGCTACTTCTGGTCCATGCAGAACACAGACTCCTTTGCCCCATCTAGCACAGTTGCACCAGTGGCAGCAGTAACACGGAAATGGATGCAGCCCAGATCTTAGTTGGCCCCCAAAGCTTCCTGGGAACATTCAGGCTCTGTTAGGTTGGGAAGGAGGGCGGGGACAGCATTTGCTTATCAAGATCCCTTTCTGCAGTTCATTTTAACATCTGAGCCCTTCGTTTCCAGGGCAACATAATCTTTTCATCAAAGCAACTGGTGAAGCTGCTGGGATCTGATATTGTTTCCTTGGCATCTTGTCAAGGCTGCCATTTGGCTTAAAATTATGCATGCAATGTAATATTTATGCTTGCATATTTAAACACTGGTTAGATTTAAGTATTATGCCTGTGGATCTATCAGTCCATGTTCCAAAACTGTTTGGGCACAGGGTAAGGTATTTGTCCGCCAGTCAGGCTTGACATTGGCCTTGATGGCGCTTCTGAGGCAGCCGCATGCACCCCCTGGGTGGCAGCCTAGAGTCTGGAATGCAAGACTTCCCCAAGGAGGAGGAGGAGGAGGAGGAGGAGGAGGAGGGGAGAGCCTCCTTTCCTCCTGATCCCAGAGAGAAGCCCAGATGCTGAGGACCTGAGGGCTTTGGGCAGCTGAGTGGCCAGCCTGCTTGCCTGGTTCTACATGGATGTGCCTTGGGCCACAGTTTAAAAGTGGTCCAGCCAGGCAACCTGGACGCTCCATCAAGCCAACCATCAGTGCAAGTCCCAGCAGCCTGAAGCCTCTCTTGAACAGGCATTTCCTCTGCTTGCCCCAGAACCATCTTGCAGGAGTCAGAAGCCGGGCAGGCTGGCATTTGTGAGTTGTAATAGGGTGACAAACACACAAGTAGCCACCATTTGCCAGCTCCAGGCCAATAATGTAAGCCTCGCATTTTGATGACGCAAGAGACAGGGTAAGGCCAAGCCTCAGAGCTGAGATCTGGGATATTTCCCCCTTTAGCTTCTTAAATGGCAGAGATTGGGGCGATTTAACTTGTTTATAAAAGAAGCCAAGTTAGAGATGAAAAATGAAGTTGCAGGTATTTTTTGCTTAAAACAGAAGCAGGCAGTGAAGAAATCCAAAAGTATCGGTCTACTTGGAGAGTAAATAATAAACTTGGTCCATTGTAGGAAGAAAAACCTTTCTGCACAAATGTATGAGATCTTGCAGAAGTTGAGGGAAAAGCCTTTCTCCTAAGACCAGAAAGCAGGGGAGTTGCTGAGATTTTGGATAGACCAAGAAGGAAGTGAAGGTGTATATCAGTGAGAGCCCCTAAGCGTGAGATAGGCAACTTGAGCAATGGCTCAGGGATTGCTAATGCTGCCTCCAGGGACCCAGGCCTGTGGGGGGCAGCTGTTGGGGTAGGTGGGCTCCCCAGAGGCCTCTGCTGGGCAAGCAGGAAAGCAGTCTGATCCAGCTGCAGGCCTGTTCTCCTTCGGTTCTCCTGCAGGCTCCCAGCGAGTATGAAACAAGTCCGGAGCAGCTGTTCTATCGCATTGCCCACCTGAATCGTGGGCAACAGTACCTGCTTTGGGTTGCCGCTGTTACCTCCGCAGGTCGGGGCAACATGAGCGAGAAAGTCACCATTGAGCCTGCTGGAAAAGGTTTGCAAGCGGAACGGGGAGCGTCTGGCAGCTCAGCTGCTGTGGGCCCCCCCACCCTGTCACCCTCCCCCTCTTTTGCAGCTCCAGCCAAGATCATCTCATTTGGAGGCACAGTTACCACCCCGTGGATGAAAGATGTGCGACTGCCATGCAGCTCAGTGGGGGATCCTCTCCCGGCTGTGAAGTGGACTAAAGACAGGTATTTTTTTTTAACCAAAGTGGTGGGGGCGGGGCTTGGAAGGTCTCTGGCCAGGCCCTGCCTTTCTCATGTTCAGGTCTTCTTTTGCAGTGATGATTCGGCTATTCCGGTCATTTTGGACGGTCATCGCCAGATCCAGTCCAACGGCACCCTGATTCTGCGTTCTGTGAAAGCAGAAGACTCGGGCTATTACACTTGCACTGCCACAAATAGCTGGGGATTTGATACCATCATTGTCAACTTGCTGGTACAAGGTGAGCTATCAGAAGGAGCTCCTCTCCTCTCCTCCACGCCCCCCGCCGTCCCACTCCTGGAGGGAGCTTTGTCTTTAGGACAGGGAAACTGGACAGCTCATAGCCCCAAAGAATTCCTGACTTCCCTGCCCAGCGTGCCCAGCTCTGCGAGGTCCTACAGCCGAACGTGGAGGAGCTGGGTGAGAAGGACACTGACCCAAATGGCCTTCCCTTTCAGTCCCTCCAGACCAGCCCCGGCTGATGGTGTCCAAAACTTCGGCTTCATCTATCACCTTGGCCTGGATTCCTGGTGACAATGGTGGCAGCTCCATCCGAGGCAAGTTAAAGTGGGGGTTGCTGCACTTGCCAGATAGACGGAGGAAGCTTGGCTGCTCTTGGAGGTCTCCCCAACTCTGTCTCCCCTTCCTTCTCTGAATTTGGGCCTCGTGTAGGAGAGAAGAGGGTGGATGGGAGAGGGAGAGGGAGAACAGTTCCGGCTGCAGCTTATTTTAGGAAAGTCAGGGAAAGTCAGGCCATTCCTTCTTACCTGGGCTCAGGTTTCTTGGCGGTGGGGGGAGGAGGAGGAGGAGAATCCAACCCTCCATTTTTATTTCACAACAGGGCTTTAGTCTGCTAGAGTTGAAAGATAGCAGCTGGTGCAAGATCACCCTGGAATCAGTGAGGGCTCCAAGATTCATTTCCCCGGTCTCGGCCTGACTCCTGGCGTAAAGCTGTGTGCCAGTGCCTTCTTCACCCACTTCAATGCCCTCAGGGAAACAATGGCAGCCCCAGAAGGAGGAGGGAAGGGAGTTTTCGCCTTGCAATTAATTAAACACATGAAAATAATTACAAGGCAGTCTCCCTAGCCAGCAGCATTTGCTCGATATGTTTCCTTTTAATTGAAAGCGCCAGATACAGCCAGAAGTGCTGCAGTGCATCTGATGGGGGTAGAATCCCCTGCCTGGGCCGCTTTATTGCTTGGTTGGGGGCAGTGGGGGTGGAGCAAGCAGAGGAGCAAGAAGAGGGCTGGAAAAAGGATGGGCGCATGGAGGAGAACAACCGCAGGAGCCCAAGAGGCTGTTTTCTACTTCACGGCGCATGTGGGGGGAATAGGTGGGAGCAGGTCCCCAGCTGCCCAAATAGATCCCTACCTCCCTCTCTGGCACAAGCACACAACTGCAGGACCCGCACCCCTCCCTGATGACACGCATAGATGGGCCCTGAGGCAGCCTGCACCTTCCAGTTTGATTAGCTTTGCTTATTGAGCTCTGAATTTGCCTTTTGCCAAGGGAAGGTGGCTGTCTCGAAGCCTGGGCATCCAATGGAAGATTTGCCATTTCTTCCTTTGGAGGAGACACACAGCTCTCCTGGGGGTGGGGGGAGGGGGAGGGGCTTAAGCTTGAGCTGTTGGCACAAACTGGGGGGTGGGGATGGCAGAGGCTCCTGCTGCATGGACTCCCTTCTCCGACTTGCTGCCTTTGCTGCACCCCTGCAGGCTTTGTGCTCCAGTACTCGGTGGATAATAGTGAGGAGTGGAAGGACGTGTTAATTGCTTCCGCAGAGCGCTCCTTTAAGCTGGGCAGCCTGAAATGTGGGACCTGGTACAAGGTGAAGCTGGCAGCCAAGAACAGCGTTGGAGCTGGTCGCATCAGCGAGATCATTGAGGCCAAGACCCATGGTAGAGGTGACTGGGGCCTGGGGAGGCAGCAGCCGGGAGGATGGGACCCTTGCAGACTGGAGGTTGGGATTTGTCCAGAGGAAGACAGAGGCTTTCTTAAAGTTGGAGTTAATTGGGGAAGAAAGACTTCAGAGAGGGAAACTGGTTCCTGTGCACCTTTTAAAAAATGGAGCATAAAAATGCCGTCCATCCCACTATTTTCCTGGCCTGGAGCTCATCTGAAGGAGGAACAGCCTCCTGTGGCAGTATTTCACCCTGGCCTCCTAAGGGACTTGTTTTAAACAAGGCAGACAAGTTTATTATAATAGTTTGCATCCAGCATCAATGGTTTCAAAGATTTGCCCATTTCAGGAATGCCAGAGACAAGTGCATCACCAGAAGCCTAATTGAAATATTACACCCATCAAGTCGATTGCAAGCTTGGTGCTGTTCTTACCTGGACCATGTAGAAACCAAGTCTTCTTGTAAATCTTCTTGTGTTGAGAAGGTCTCCTAATGAATACAGGATCCTTATGGAAGGATCGTGAACCCTTTTCCCTTGACAGAGCTCCCTCTGCCCGCCCCCTTCCTTCTTTTCTGGAGATATTTTGAATGATTTTGAACATCAATTACTAATGATTTAAAATTAATTTTTATATAGCTGGCAACCAACATGGATGTTGTGCAGCCTGCAACTCAACAAATACTAATTCAATCTCTTTTGGCAGGAGGAGAGAAATTAATTAACCCCCTTTCTTAGAGTGGGGAGGGAGTCGATCCTTTAGCGTTCCATCTCTTCAGCACAGCTGGGAAAGGGCAGCTGTCTGAGGAGCTTGGCCGAAGGGAGCGCCTGCCCAGGCTGTGCTGCTGCTATGTCAGACAGCTCATGGGGAGCTCTGGCTTTTATAGTGCCTAAATCAATGGTGGTGATGGTGATGAAGAAGACAATGTGTGCTTTACATTCTATTGATTAGCGGGTTAGACAGTACACCTTAAGGGAACACAGGTCATGAAAGAAACCCTTAGGGCCACTTTCCAGAACCTGGCAAACTGCTTCTGTTCTGTTCTGTTCTGTTCTAATTCTATTCTATATTCTGTTCTGTTCTGTTCTATATTCTGTTCTGTTCTATTCTATTGTTCTGTTCTATTCTATCAGAGCTCACCTTCCTCCTCCTTCTTCCAGAACCATCTTTCAATAAGGACCAACATCTGTTCACCCACATCAACTCCACCCATGCTAGACTGAGCCTGCAAGGCTGGAATAATGGGGGCTGCCCCATTGTGGCAATTGTCCTGGAGTTCCGACCCAAAAGCACCTGGGCTTGGCAGAGTCTGCGGGCTAATTACTCCAGCGAAGTCTTTCTGACTGACCTGCACGAAGCTACTTGGTATGAGCTGCGCATGAAGGCGTGCAACAGTGCCGGCTGCGGCAACGAGACCCTGCAGTTCGCCACCCTGGACTACGATGGCAGTGAGTGTGGATTGGCTGGGGCAGGTTAGAAGCCCCCGTGGCCTGTGGGTTGGGCTTTTCCAGGGGGTGCACAGCTTGTGCTTTGGCACTTCTTCTGCACAGGCACCATTCCGCCTATTAAGTCTGCGCAAGGGGAAGGAGATGATGTCAAGAAGCTTTTCACCATCGCTTGCCCTGTCATCTTGGCCACACTTGGCGTTGCGTTGCTCTTTGTTGTTCGAAAGAAGCGGAAGGAAAAGCGCCTGAAGCGTTTGCGAGGTGAATGCTTGGTTCTTGGGAATCCCTTTTCAACAGCCAGCAGAGAAACCCCAGGGTCGGATGAGCCCAAGCAGGCGTCCCCCTGGCTTTCCCCTCTAGAGGATTCGGTCCCTGCAGCTGCCTAGGTAGGTGGGTTGCAGGGAGAAAGGCAGATGCTACAGGATGCGAGCCTCGTTAGAGCTGGTGGTAGGGACAGTCCTTGACCTACAGTTGGGACGGGACTGGAAAATTCATGGTTAAGCGCTGCAGCCATTAAGTGAGGCTTCACAGAACAACACCTGATTTTACAGCCTCTTTTGCTGCAGTCGTTAAGTGAGCATCGCATGGTCGTGATTTGCAACCTTCCCTGCCAGCTTCCCACTGGCTTTGCTTGTCAGAAGCTGGCTGGGAAGGACACCAATGGCGGGACGGGAGGCTGCAACTGTCAGTCACCAAGCACCCAAATTGCAGCCAGGTGACAATAGAGATGCTGAGATGGACGTAAGTGCAAGTACTGGTCATAAGTCACTTTCCCAGTGCTGTCATCCCTGAAAGAATGCTGGTAAGTTGAAACTGCCTGCACAGGCACGAACTCCTCTTGGTTTCTCTGCGAACTTGGGGCCCCGAGGAGACTATTTCTGCAGTCCTTTAGCCTTAGCTCCCCAGAGAGGACACCTCCTCCCCGCCAGGCCAGAGCACCCACGGTGATCTCGGAGTGAACCGAGCTGCACAGGAGCCGTTGGGGCAGAGGGCTGCTTCTGCTGCCTCCATTCAGGCCTCTCTGCTCTTTCTCTTGCAGATGCCAAGAGTTTGGCTGAAATGCTCATCAGGTGGGTCACCACATTCCAATCTTGTTGGCTTAGCATTTTGATGCAGGGTGGATGCATACGGCCTCGAGTCCCAAATGCTCTCCTCCTTCTTCTCCTCCTTCACAGTAAGAATAATCGTAGCTTTGACACACCAGTGAAGGGTCCTCCCCAAGGGCCTCGGCTGCACATCGACATCCCCCGAGTTCAGCTGCTCATTGAGGACAAAGAGGGGATCAAGCAGATTGGTGAGCGGCTTCGCTTCACCTCCCAGTTCAGGGGCCTGGCCTTGTCCTCAGAGCTGCCTCCTTTGCATTTTGCCCTCTCCCTGGGTCTTGGATTGGGGTGGCTCATCTGTGCAGGTGTGACTGCAGTCCTAGGTGGACTCTGGGTACTCCCCTTCCCAGCGTCAACTGGGTGGGAATGGTTTTTTTGGGACACCTGGAAAGCATGTTGGGTGTGGCCAATTGCAGGTGCCAGCCTTCCTCTCCACCCCCAATGAGGCTCTTGCAGGAGGGGTTGCGGGGAGGGGCTATTGCTTCCTAGCAGTCCTGGGATGGGAGGTCATTATCCCAATTTATTTCCCATAGGAGATGACAAAGCAACCGTCCCAGCCTCTGACCCAGAATTCAACCAGACTGTCAATCCGCAGACCTTCTGCACAGGGGTATCGCTACACCATCCAGCACTGATCCAGAACACGGGGCCTTTGATTGATATGTCAGACATCCGCCCTGGCACAAGTAAGCATTGCAGACAGAGGACTTCACCCAAGCAGAGAAGCTTTAAAGCAAATTCCTCTGAAGGCACGGAAGGAGGGGAGAGATCTCTGGGGGACTCTTGGCCCTATGTAGCCAAATTCTCTGTCTCTAGCTCGGGTTGGGTTTCTGACAGCAACCAGCTCTGATCAAAGAGGCTTTGAATCATGTCTTTAAGTTAGTCTATCCTGACAGTGCTGGAGCGGTGAGGTTGTGGGAACTTGACCATTTATGTCCTTTATCTGCAAAATAAATGTATTGGGGTTTGGCATATGGCCAGACAGTAGCCCACTTTTAATGATTTCAGGTCTTGCCTCCCCAAAATTTAGAGGGACTGAATGAAAACTGGTCTGTCTGGCCCTTCTCTGCTCTCTGATGATCCTATACGTTTATTTTATTTATTTATTTTATTTTTATTTAATTTATTTTGTCAAGCGATTATTAGATAACAGGTGTAAACATGGCTATGAATACATGAAATGGATAAGAATAAGAAAAAAAAAGAAACAATAGGACAGGGATGGTAGGCACGTTGGTGCGCTTATGCATGTCCCCTACAGGCCTCTTAGGAAAGGGTTGAGGTCAATAGTAGACAGTCTAAGGTTAAAGTTTTTGGGGTTTGGGGAAGAAACCAAAGAGTCAGGTAGAGTATTCCAGACATTGATCACCCTGTTGTTGAAGTCATATTTCCTGCAATCAAGTTTGGTGCGGTTTACCTTGAGTTTGTATCTATTGCGTGCTCTTGTGTTGTTATGGTTGAAGCTGAAGTATTCATTGACAGATAGAACATTGCAGTATATAATTTTATGTACTATACTTAGGTTAAACCGAAGGTGGCGTAGTTCTAGGTTGTCTGGGTCTACAATTTCAAGTCTGGTGGCATAAGGTATTCTGCTATGAGTAGAGGAGTGGAGAACGCTTCTTGTGAAATATTTCTGGACTTTCTCAACTGTATTAATATCAGATACGTAATGCAGGTTCCAGACTGATAAGCTGTATTCAAGTATTGGTCTAGCAAATGTTTTGTATGCTGTAATTAGTAGAGTGGTATTACCGGAGAAAAAGCTACGTAGGAGTAAGTTAACAACTCTTAATGCCTTTTTGGCTATGTAGTTACAGTGGGCTCTAGCACTTAGATCATTAGAGATGAGTACTCCAAGGTCCTTGACAGAGTTTGGATCATCAACAAGGTCTTGACTATTCAGATTGTATTTTATTTTCTGATTTTTTTGCGAATATGTAAGACGGAGCATTTATTTGTTGAGATTTGAAGTTGCCATTTGTTTGACCATTCTGACACAACGTCAAGGTCTTTTTGAAGGGTAGCAATATTGTCGGTGGTGTTGAATAGCTTTATATCATCAGCGAAAAGAAAGCAGTTGCTCTGCATTTATCTCCTGTTGCCTTGCTCAAGCCCACAGGTGGCACACCAGTCAGCCCATAGCTGCCTCTCTCCTCCCTGACTGGTTCATCTTCTCCAGCTGCTCAGCACTTGCCTGTCCCTTGTCTTGTCAGGGTTCCTGCCCTTTGCACCAAGGGCTTTGTGTTCTGCTTGCTGCTCCTGGCCAGAGAATGGGCCTTCTAGGTCTAGGCCTGGTCCATGTCTTCATCTGTGTCATGCTCCATCTCGTACGCTGCATGTGACATATTCAATACCCGGAATGTTGCATACATCCCACTGTGACTATATGCAAAGGGTGGGAGGGGGTAGAGAATGATCTACAAGTACAAAAAAATCATTTTAGATACAAGGCATCACCAACATAAAAATGAAGCTACTAGTGAGAAACTACAACATGAGGCAGATTTCCACCTAGCCTTGCAGGGTCCAACCTACACAGCTCTCATTTCTCATTCCAAATCCAGAAAAGGCAGCCATCTTCTTTTGCAGATCCTGTTTCAAGGAAAAGTGTGAAATCTACACACAGTGCCCGGAACAGATACTCCAGCCAGTGGACTCTCACCAAGTGCCAGGCCTCCACACCAGCACGGACTCTGGCCTCCGACTGGAGAGCGGTTGGCTCCCAGCATGGTATCACAGTGACTGAAAGTGACAGTTTCAGTGCTAGTTTGTCCCAGGACACAGGTGAGTTGCCACAAAGTGCAGCCTTTCAAATCCAGCTGCGGTTTGTTGTGTCCTGCCACCCCAGAATGTTCAAGAGATAAAAATGGAGGCTCGCTCGTCTTTCCTCATATTTTATTTGCTTATTATAATTTACAGGCATAGAGAAACTAGATTCTTTAATGGTTCTACAAAATAGCACCTTCAATTAAAAACAACAAAAATTATAACATAAACTGAGATAATTCTACCAATAGCTACCACTCTCTTTCATGCATCATCACGAGGAATGTTATTCACAGTGTCTATTATACATCAAACTAGCCAGATCTAAGTAGCTCTTCTGAACACCAGCAGCTTGTTGATGATCTGAATTCAGGTGCGGGGACAGGAGAGGGGCAGCAAAGAAAAAGTCACCCATCTTTCGTGGTGCGTTATTGTGGGTTGAAAGGGTATCGTTTCTGTTGGAGCTTAGTGAATAGGTAGAAGCTTCTGGGAGAGTTCATTGCAGGAATTAAGACAAGAGGTGATGTGAACAGATACTTTTAATCCAGGAAGTGTTGTAACTAGCATGCAAGATGGAGTTGCACAAAAACTCTCCTAGCCACAGTAGCCTTCTGCCCTTTGAGCAGATATTGCAAATCCAGGAGAACACCCCTATTTCTGAAGCATTTCAGGCTTAGGGAGAAGACACTGTCCAGGAGAAAAGATGGGATACCACTGGCTTCCAATGTCACATCCACTCGTGTCTTGTCAGGATTCAGCTTGAATCTGTCTGTTCCTGCCCGGATATTCAAAGACTCTGAGATAACATTTCCACCACATCTCCTTTTTGGCTTTGGAGTCAGGAAGTGCAGGAATTGGCTTCTTCCATCCCCAGCTGTTTCAACTTAGTAAAGGAGAATTGGAGTGCCATCAATTGCCTTGCTGGTTGTCCTGGCAGGGTTTACATTGTCTCCCTCTTGTTCCCACAGACAAAGGCCGAAACAGCATGGTGTCCACAGAGAGTGCCTCATCCACTTACGAAGAGTTGGCTCGGGCTTATGAGCATGCCAAGTTAGAGGAGCAGCTGCAGCATGCCAAGTTTGAAATCACAGAGTGCTTCATTTCTGACAGCTCCTCTGACCAGATGACCACTGGCACCAATGAGAATGCTGACAGCATGACTTCCATGAGCACTCCCTCCGAGCCAGGCATCTGCCGTTTCACAGCCTCTCCTCCCAAACCACAGGACAGCGACCGTGGCAAGGGTGTAGCTGTGCCTATCCCTCACCGAGCAAATAAAAGTGAGCCGTGATGCAGCTGCTGCCTTTTGGTGCCCCAAATGAAGAGCTCAGCCCCAAATAACAATAGCTATTATACTTGTGTATTGCCCCATAGCATTTTACAGCACTCTCTGGGTGGTTTACAATGTCAGCATCCTGGGTCCTCATTTTCCTGACCTCAGAAGGATGGAAGGCTGAGTCAACCTTGAGCCAGTCAGGATCAAACTCCAGGCTGTGGGCAGAGTCTGCCTGCAATGCTGCATTTTAGCCACTGTGCGCCCAGGGCTCTCTTGACTGCACCTCTTCACGAGGCAGTTCAGGACAAGCTTCCTGTAAAGTATCCAGATGAGCTTGGATAGTGGAATGGGATGTGCTCTGGGCTGGGAAAGGCTACACAACCTTCAAGTTAGGTAGCCAGAGCCGGTCTGAGAGCTTTATAAATCGGGATGATGAGGCTTGCTCCAGAGAGCTGGCATCTGGAGGGAGAGGGAGTGCTGGCGCTTGCCAGTCGTGGAGTGGGTTGGATCCCCAGGCTTCTTTCACCTGCTTTGCCTTTTCCCTGAAGGAGTTACTTGTTTTCAGGGGACTGGTCCTCTTGCACCCCCTTTGTCCTTGAGTAACCTTGGGGCTACTCTGGCCCTGCCTACAGCTTCTCTGTTCCCCCTTTCTTTCTGCCTTCTACAGGTGACTATTGCAACCTGCCTTTGTATATGAAATCTGAAACGTTCTTCCGCAAGCCAGACCTTCAAGACCCTTGTCCTGTAGTGCCACCCCGGGAAGCCTCCATACGAAACCTGGCTCGGGCTTACCACTCACAGGCCAGACACTTGACTTTAGAAGCCAGCAGCAAAGCCTCGGCTGCGCCACACACAACTGCAGCCACCACCTTACCTCAGAGAACTCTCGCCATGCCAGGCTCGGCTAGTGGTGCCCCTCCTGCTGCTTCCACCACTGCTCCTGCCCCGGCCTCTGAACCTAGCCCGGGTCCTGTTGCTGAGCCACGCTTGCCTATGCATAGCAAGATCGGGGGATCCAAAGACTCACTATTAGAAATGAGTACATCTGGCGCAGGGAGGCCACAGAAACAAGGAACTGGTGCCTACTCCAAATCCTATACGCTGGTGTAGCAGCGGGTAGGAAGGACAGCCAAGAGGTGGCTCTTTCTCCAAGTCATTTATACTGGAATTAAGTAGAGCTCTTGTGCAGAATGGATTTTTGTTTTTGTATAAATGAAACTATTTTTCTCTTCTCCAGAACTGGGGGGAAGTCAAGAGGACTTCAAGCATTTGCAGGAATTTCTTTTATGGAAAAAGCCCTGCTCTCCTTTCGGGGTTGAGGAAGAGGGTGCTGAATTCTGATGGGCACGTGCTCTTTCCCATCCCTCTCATCATGCAGCCTTTTTTTTTTTTTTTAAAGACCCCTTTGGGACACTGCATGTTGTTTTATTGTTTGGTAAACCATGGGATTTGCTTCCAGTTGCATCTGCCTGTGTTAATACTTTTTTCTATTTCTATTTAAAAAAAAAGCCAGCGCAGTGTGCAATAAAAATTATGTTTCTATAACATGAGAGTCCTTTGTTTGGTGTAGGCTGATCTCCAAGAACAAACAGGAAGCTGGGATAAAGGTGGCAGTGGTGGCTTTGTCAGAATAAATGTTGGGAGTCCTATTGCAGAGATCCTGCAATTCACATCTTGTTTTTAACATGAATGAAGCCATTCTAGCAAATGTCAGGCATAAAACAGATCATTATTTTATATATACATCTCTTAGGCACCAAAGCTATTTAAAAGCTGCAATGTCTAATATAACCTTTTAAAGTGCCATTTTCCTTTCCTCATCACAGGAAATAAAATATGAATTGTCAGACCGGGAGAGACAGCAATCCACCATGTTTCCAGTTGACAAAGGCCCTCAAATGGTTTTTAGTAGGGCAGGTTCAGCTGGGGAGAGACCTTGCATCGGCAACCCTGGTTGGCAAGGAGACTTTCAGCCCAGGCAATACTCCACCTTCCCTAGCAGAGGGTACCATGTTCATGACTAAAGTATCGTTTTCCTTTCTGGATGGCCTTTGAGCAAGTGAACTGTTTACTGCAGGTGCCAGGACTAAAGATAAACATAGCAGCTGGCTCCGTTGGATCACTGCTTGGCAAATCTTCTAGCAGCTCAGCAAGAAAGCCCCCTGCCTCAACAGGGAAGGATCGTCCGAGCACCCAAAGGTGCCCTCCTCTCAGCAGCGCAGGAGCCAGTGTCAGATGGGCAGCCATGACCAGTGAGCCCTTACTACCACTTCTCTCTCTGTTCATATCATAACTGATTATGGTTAGGAACCAAGAATAGCAGCAGCAAAAGATGTTTTGTTCAGGACGTCTTGGAACGCCTCTGCCATGCTAGGGTAGAAGACCAGGTAAGCAGAGTGAGAAGGTTTGGTGGTGGTGGTGGTGGGGGATGCTATTCCTGTAACAGCATCAGCCAAAAGAAAAGGTTGGTTGTAGGAAATGCTGGCAAGTAAACTTGGGGAGAGGAGGAGGTGGTGGTTCTCCCAGTTCTTCTTTCCAAACATATCTGGCAAGCAGAATTATAAGAAAGCTCACACTGATCAGCTGGGGGTGGGGCAGTGATTCCCAAAAGGGAAGGGCAAAGACCCCCCAGGGTGTTTTGCTAAACCCTCTGTACCTCAAGACTGCATTCCCGCAGTGTTGGCTTGTAAGGCTTAACTGACATGTTTCTCCTATGTGAATTCCATTAATCCATTTACAGGGATTTTGGTCTTAACAGCTTTTGGCCCTTATAATGGATTAGGAATTGGACATGTGAAATTATCTCAGAATCGACTTGTTGCCCAAGTCCTAACTAAAAGTTTTTAATTAAACTTGGAAGTTTGTAGTATGGGCCGACAGATATGATATTTGTATAACACAGATGCTTCATTTCATTGTTTATGGTAAGGTAACTGCCCCCAAGAAGATGCTTTGGTATTAATCCTCCATAACCATAAGGCACACTCCCCATGGCTTTTACCTTCCCATATGTGGATGCCAGGGGCACTCACTGAATGGCCTGCCTAGAAGCCTCCCATTTCAGAACCTCCAATCTTCATGCATGAGGCCTGAGGGAGGTCACACAATGGTGCCCACCAATAGAAAGCCCACCAGGAGAGAGGGAAAAGCAAGGATTAAGGATTAGGCATAGAGCAGAAGGCACAGGACTTCTGCTCAGTATATAATCCCTGGAAAGCCCACCACCATTTACACTCCAATTACAAAAGGCCACCAGAAAAATCTGCCTGAAGTTGATCTGCTGGCTATCCAAGGAGAGATACTTTTCTCCTAGCAATCTCCATGATTGCCTCTGCCTTGATTAAGGAATAGAGCAGCTCACAAAATAATGTCGGGGACTAGATGAAGCAATGCAGAGGTGAGCCACTTTAAAATCTGCCTGGAAAAAAATCTTGACTGCAGTGGGGAAAAATCAACAAAGTCATGAAAGATGTAGAAAAGTATATTTAATCAGAATTTAAAAACACAGTTAATAGCTGAAGGATGCGCACCTCCAATCCTCTGCTATAATATGCATTTCACTTATTGGAAGGACAACAAAACAGGTCCTTCCACTCTGAGAAAAACTGCTCTGACCACCCAGAGGGAGAGATCTGCCTCACAAAGGAGAGGCCTGAGGCCACTTGTAGCACCAGGCATTGGGGGTGGGGGGGGTGGGGAGAATTTTGCTGCCTGTTTAGACGCCTGGTGATCATTGTTTAAAAAGCAACCCGAGAGAAGGGTCCAGTTGAAAATGGAGGTGGGAGAGAAATTTAGCTTTCTTCTGGCAGCTTAATCAAAGGATATACTAACCATTTGCAAGGAAGAGTACATTGGGCTATTGCCTGCTCTCATTTCCCCCAAATCTCGGTTTGCCTTCTGGTGTTGCTGAGAGCATTGAAGAATATGCCCAATGAATACGCCACCAGTGCAGGTCAGGCACACAAGCCCTTAAGAAAAGGGCAGAAACCAGGGGTAGAAATGAACTGCCAGAATTCAGAAGCACCTGGAGAATTGGGCTTGCTCATGACCTGCTTTAGTCTCTGCAAAGACTGATGTTGTAGTTCATATTCTCAGTTGCTGCAGGAGCAGAAACACACTGCCAGCACCCTCAGCAGCCATACCTGAACTTGGGATTCTGTGGTGTGGAAGGTGACAGTGGAAAGAGGAAGCTGAGCAAGAGATAGGAGAAGACTCATGTGTTTCAGGTGGGCCCTTTGTTTCTCTGGCTCCCTAAATATGGACAGGTAACCTACCAGCCACCTTTCTCCATTCAGCACACAACTTCTTTTCCTTTCACACTTGTGACATTCCCTGGGATGGAGAATCTACAAAATGGCTGGAATTAATTTCCCAAGAGAAATCTGGCTAAGAATCAATCTCTGATTGCAACCCAAGAAAACATGTGGAGGCTGTTGGGTACAGAGATATAATATATATTGTTGTTAGACAGGTGGGTAAGCTTTTTGCAGACAAGCAGGATTTTTGTCCATCTAGAAGTGGTAGACCTTGATCTGATTGTTCTCATCCAACCCAAGCTGCACCAAACCGGAGCCACTGCTGGAGGAATGTGAAGCACTCGCCAAGAAAGGGCTGGCAACTTGAGTGAAGGAAAAGCATAAGAACATGGCGACAAAAACTAGAAAGGCACTAATGGGACACTGGCCACAGCCAGATGTGGAAGAGAATTCCCCTTGAAAGAATTTTTTTTAAAACTGGGCTTTCTATTGCCATGCAGCTGGTCACAGACCGAATTGGAGGGATAAGTTTATTTAGAAAGATTCAGGGAATCAGGATTAATCTGAATCTCCCACCAAAATCAGGATTTAACCTGAAGCAAATGAAGGGTCAGTTAAATCACTCAGAAGCAAATCTCTCCTAACAACTCAGGAGAAACTCTGGAGAGAACTATGATCTGCAAAGGAATGTAGAACAGAGTCTTCCCACCTGTGTTATCTGCCCTATTAAGAAATCAGCATGGCCAAAAAAAAACCCCACAAAACAAAACCAGAAATTGAGGGTTCTGGATTGGGCATGTCAAAGCCCAGATCTAAATCCAATTGAGATGCTGTAGGTGATTTAAAGCAAACTGTGCATGGTATGAAACCCCTAAATATCACACAACCTAGCAAATTCTACATGGAGATGTGCAGAAAAATTCCTCCTAGTTCAGGACTGTCAAACTCCCAGCTGGGGGTGCTGGATATGGCACATGCTGGCCACGCCTATGCCTGGTTTAGTGAAGGCGGGAAAGTCCCAATTCGTCACATGATGCTGTCGTGACAATGTGAGTTTGACACCCCTGTCCTAGTCAAAGCCAGAGACTGGCAGATAGTCTACTTGAGGTTGTTTCTGCCACGTGGAGGAAGACCCACTATTGGAGCCAAGGGTGCACTTGCCATTTCCACTGAAGGAAAATCTGTTAATTTTTAGATGAATAACTGACCCCAAAGTCAAATTTTCATTGTTTCTTTGTTCAACTACATCCCCTTTACTTTTACATATTGTTATAGTCAAGATAATGTATTGATAAAGCCCACATGTATTAAAAAAAAGGGTGTACTTACTTTTGCACATGGGAAATTTGCAATTATGTTTATTTAAATTACAGTGGATGACGATGCATGCATCCTCTTTATCAGTATTGAAGATCAAATATCTACAGGTTGAACTATGTTGAAAAAGTTAAAACTTTCAGTGGGGTGTGCTTATTTTTTCACGTAACTACAGGACTGTGAAAGGAGGGAAGGATGCACAACTTTGTTTTCTACAGCTTAATGAGAAACTGGATGAGCAAATCTGATTGAAAACGAGGGTAAGAAACGATCTACCTGCCAGCAAAAGCCCACAGCTGGGTTCTAAACTCCTCTCCTGCCCCCATGGATACAAACTGTAATGCAGATTAGTTTTACAGCACTTGGGCACTATAGACCCAGTTTATTATTTTCAGTGTCTCTCAATCTCAACACCTTTTTGGGAATTGGCTGCAGTGGGAGATATCAGTCAGCAGCTATGAGGCTTAAACAGGACAAAAGGATACCTTTTGCAATCATGCTTGAAACTCTCCAGCCATTTCTTATTGGCATCAATCATGCGCTGGATGTTTGGCTTCTCAGCCTTGGAGCCCTGAAAATGAGGGTGCTGGAACAGGCAGACTTGCTCGCTGTTGGGAAGTAGGAGGTGGGCAGAATCAACCAGGAAAAGAGGTCAAGCAACAGACAAATTGGTTGTATTCAGGGAACAACCTTAATCAGGTCAGGTGGAGACCAAGGAGGCCTGCGGGGAGGGTTTTTGCTCTTCTGAGAGCACAGTTGATGTCAGAACAGCCTTAATTCTCTCTAGAGAATATCCTGCTGGCTTCCTCAGATCTGCGGAGGACAATCCTTTCTCTCTCCTGAGCTAGAGGGAAAGAACTACAGCAAATTGTAAAATGGCTACTCTAAAACACTCCCCAGGAGACAGATTTTGTTTTGCGCTAGCTGACATAGTCAGATATAAGGCAAGACACAATGATCTCAACTGACATATCAGCTTGGATGTGAGAAGATTCCTTACCCAGTTATTAAGGAGTCCAGCTTGTCATCTTGAGCACGGAGCCCACCACAGGGCAATGGAAACTTCCCTGAACAGAAAAGACTACATTTACAAAATATCAAAGAGTTTTCCGTTATTAGAACCATACAGAGACTAAATGCAAGTCATATTTTTCATTCAGTCATCAATCCATTCCAAGAGTTTTGGACTTTTCTAAAAAATTCCATTAAATTGTATTATTTATTCCAAATCTAGTCTCCAAGAGCTGGGTGGATTTGTTTAGATGCTTCCATCCCACAAACTCCTTGTTGGACAAAAGATGGACAAAAACTAAATTAATTTTGGTTCAGACACTGAATGTTCTTCAAAAAGTCCTTTTAGGAAAAATCTTTTCAATAACTAAAATGTTTTCTTTAGTGCTATAACATCATGTAACTCAACTCAGTTCTCATCCTTAAACTTAGATCAGTCATCAATCAGGAAAGGAAATGGATTGCTGACTAATGAATAAATAGAACACATTTTACTTTTAAATAAATTCTCAGTTTTTCCTTAGAGGGAATCATTGCTACAAGTTCAACCAACCAACCTATACATATACCTGCATTAAATAAGAACATCAACAACTGTGAGCTTGCTGCTTTGCACACCTTTTGAAGGAAAGGATTCCACACCATGGACCAAAGATAACTGAGTCTTAAATGCCTCTCACTTGTAGATCTTAAATCAGTTCTGGAAGAGTATTGTATTTCTGCTCATACCCCATTGATAATTAAAAGCAAAGGTGATAAAACAACTGTAAAGAAAATTCCCCATGTACTAGGCTCCAAATAAAAGCTTCTACTAGGAACACGGTTTTTACAAAATGCTCAGAATGCTCTTGGGATAGAAAACAAAAACACCCAAAGGAGAAAACCTCAGGCATTTACTTTGAAAGAAAGTCTGAAACAAGACAAACAGCTCCTAGCACAGGTGCAAATTATGGCGTCACGCCGACTCTCAATCATCCAAACCCTACTTCCGGAATCTACCAATCATGCCTCATCTTTGGTGAGGGAAAGTGGGAAAGAAGGGAGAAAAACAAGCTCTGCTGGTCCTTTCAGCTGAAACCCTGAGCCCTTCAACCAGGATTAGAGTTCAACTGGCATCAAAACTCTTTCCCCAAAACAAGTTGGTGACTCAGTGATTCAATGCCAGATTGGGCTTTCGGACAAAAGAAAGAAACAGCTCAAGAATCCATTCTTACCTGGGAAATACTTGCGCCATTTCTCCATCAACATACTGTCCACAGACTGTCCGCTCACAGCTGCAGAACCGGGACCAGAATTACACCAGACTGACTGAAGTCCAGCAGAAGGTGCAAATGGTGTAGCCGAATAGGCACGTGCCATGGAGGTATAAGCAGTCAGGGGAATTCCATCCCTGGCCAGTGGAGCCAGTGACTGGCCTTGGGTGGAAGCAAAGAGAGGCTGCTGGCTGCTGAAGGTACTCAGGAGACGAAGGACACAGTTCAGGTCACTGGTGATGTGTTGTAGTGACTCAGCCAAATACTGGATCTTGTCAAAGGGAGAAAACTGGACATCCGGTTTCAAGTCAGCTACTGTGAAAAGGAGGGGATGGAGGGAAAGAAGTATTGATTATTTACTAGACAAAGAATATAGAGGTAGTAAAGATCTAAACCCAGAAAACTAAAACCCAGCCACAATTCAGAATTAAAACCTTCCTGTATTTTTTTTTTTGGGGGGGGGGGGGCAGTAGCTTTCTAGAATATCAAAGTTAGCTATTCAGACCAATTTAATCCAGCTATTCATCCATTGCACAAAAATTACAGGAGAAAAGACCTCATCAAATCCATCAAGGAAAAATGGCTCTTAGGGGGAGATTTTGGGGGGAGCTTCTCCTGCAACTCCGTGAGGGAGATGACAGATAAATGACTGGGCTTCTATGGCAGGATTTCCCAGTTAAGGTTAGGCAGGTACAGAGAGAGAGGGAGAGAGGGAGGGAGGGATGAAGAGCCTTTTGGTTGCCTTGTTACAATAGATCCACCTTTCTCAAAGTTTCACCGCATTGTTTTCATTGTTCATTTGTATTCAGTTTGGACTTTTAAAGAAGGAATGTATATTAAGATTACAGTAAAGGGGTGTGTAAGTTTAGAAATGTATTCTATAGCAGCACTTGTGTAAGGAAACACCAATCCTGACACATGCCAAATCTTTTTGGCAAGTGGGAAAAGTGGAACTCTGGATACAGTGTATCCCAGACCACCAGTCTCCAGCTTTCCAACTGGGTGGCCAGAATTCTCAGCAGCTGCAGACTAGCAGTGCTTCAATGGGAATGAAAGGCTATCCACCGGGTTCCCAAAAATGAGTGTAAACTCACAGATTGTAGGTTGTAGGATGCTGGTCTTAGCATTCATCCCAACACTTACTTTTGTGAAGAGACTGATCAGCACTCGTAAGGCTACTTGTGTCTTCAGAGTCACTGAGGTCAAAAGTCACCATTTTCTTGCAGGCCACTCCCTTGATGGTATCTTCATCAGAAAACTAGTAAAGAAGAAGGGGTTTTCCTTGCTGTTGTGCCTCAATAACTCAGGATAAAAAAATAAGCAGCCACTTGTCACCAGGCAGGGCCAGGCGAGCTTGCTTAGTTTCTTTGGCTAGGCCAAAACCAGCAATTGAACCAGGTGTTCACAATTCGCACGATCCCCAATTGGGTTGCGGGTTACTGGCAGAGCCAGTGACTGAAGCACTCCAGCCACCTTGTCCAGCACCATCTTCTAAAAGCACACCTCATGGTTAGATCTCAAACGATTTTGAATAGGCAAAATGATAAGTCAATTTCCTGGCTGATTACATGGCAACAACAACTAAAAATGAGGCCTCCCCACACCCTGGGATGTGAAGAGGTAAATAAGAGAGACCATCTCTTATTGTCCCAGAGGGATAGGCAGCTGCAATGGCACTGAGGAAGACTTAGGATGCTTCCTTGCTGGCTCTGACAAAGCTACCTCTTCCAGAAGAGAGGATTCCAGCTGGCTGAGCCTCTCTTCTTTCTTCTTCAGCAGTTCCTGCCCTTTCCGCATGGCAGATTTCATTTCATCCAGCTGCCTTCCTTCCTAGGGGGAAAGAAAGTCAAGGAACTTTTGTTAGGACTGATTTAAATATTGCTGCCATTGTTATCTGACTTTAAAGTCCTCTTGATAACAGTGTCTCCTCATCTGTGAGCTGCTGCTTGCAGGGATGCAAGTGTTGCGGGAGAGGGACGGGGGCCTGCTGCTCAATCTTCTGGAAGTGGCTCGCAGTGTGACTTATTGCAAAGGCAGAAGGGGCAGCCCTTCCTCGCTGCACGGCCACTTGTCCAGCTGCCAAACTGCAGTAAGGCACAATCCAAAGCAAGCCAGATGGTTTCCCCTTCCTTGGTATTGGTATTCTCAACCCCAAAGGAAGCTTTCTACAGCTATCTCCCCCTTCCCCCTCTTCCTCAAGACAACAAACCAAGTTAGTACCGCCTGGACGAGTTATTCTAAAGTTCACCTCAGGCTGATAGTTTCAAGAACTGCCTTGCTTTGTGTAGCTCACCACTCACCTCTTCCAGGTTCCTGCGCACTCCCTCTAACACCTGAGAATGGCCTGAGTCTTGCACAGTTGGTGTTCCCTGTAGACCACCATACCAGTGCTGCTTTGCTGCTCTCAAGGCCGTTCGCCTTTTTCTCATGGAACGAGTCTGGCGCACCAAGAATTCCTTCGCTGTCTTCAGGGAAGCTCCCTCAGAGGAAATGTAGTGCCGTACTCTGTAAGGACAGGAAGGGGAAAATATCTGAGCTTATAAAGAGGCCAAGTAGCCACTCCCCTCAGTCCTGTCCCTACCAACTTCCAAAGCCTGTAGAGTCACACTACACGTATAATTATTTCTGGGTGCTGGTAACTTTTTTTTCACTTACTGGTTCAGGAGAAGGCTGTTTTCTTCATTGCTTTTTGGTATTTCAGATGTCATTTCTCTGGAGGAGGGCTTTAGGATTAAACCATTTTTAAAGTTAAGTAACAGGCAAATGAAGCAGAAACATCAAGAACAAATACAGGGTGTATTTCCTTAATGGAGGGAGCTTAAATCAAAGCAGTGGAATATTAGGTAGGCAATATTATTTCCCATCTCTTCTGGGCCAGAGGACCTTCTTCCTGCTTACTGGTATACCTACACCTGAAATATCCTGTCTGTATGGAATCAGACACTGGTTTCTCTCCCCCGGATGGCAGCAGCAAAGGCCTCCCTTCTCAGCAGCAGAGGGTGTGTTTTCACATTCAGTCATCATAGAGCCAAGGGGAAATCCCACACATTTTTAATAAAGCGTGCTTTTTGAGGTACTCCAGCCCCTACACACCAGGCCCTTCCCAAATTTCAGCCTCCCCAGACACTCTTAAGTTATACCTTGCAGTTCAAGCCATATTTGAACACACAGACCCCTCCCAACTTCAAGATGGTGGAGGAAGTGACTGTGGGAATCTCATCTCAGTTAGTCGTTAGTGTGGCATCCCTCAAAAAAGGTTTTGTCTTTCCCATTCCTCACCATCCATTCAATATTGGCTCTGTCCTTTTATAGGCAGAATTGTAAAAATTCATGCACGTTGAAGGCATTTTGTAAGAATGCTGCCAAAAAACTATTTGAATGACATGCTATGATATATTGTTTTTCTTGAGCTATAGTCTCACTGTAAAGTCCAGGCTGATCTGTGCCACTGAAAGTTCATTTTATGGAGCAGACTATTCCCCTTCTGTCTGGTTCCTTCATCTCTGACCCTACTTTCACTGACCTCTGGACAGTCCCCTTGTAGGTCTTCCACTCGGAGCGCTTCTTCCTTTTCCCTTGGAGAAGTTGCTTCACTCCATTCTTTATTCAGTTTCTTTAGCTGCTCTTGCTTAGTCCTGATGGTCTCTTCCAACTCACTGAAAGTGCCAAGGAATAAGTCAGTTGCCGCCCAGGATCTACATCTGTACTTCTGGACCGTTCTTCAGAAGTGGCCAATTCTTGTTCAACATTTGGAAAGTGAACATTGGGAAACATTGCTGAATTCAAGCATGGTGGCAAATGGGCCTAAAACATAGTGGGCACCTCCAGGTCAGTGAGCCAAGTAGCTTCCCATTCTTCCTAGGTCCTGAGAACATTCTCCACCAGTTGGCGGCATAGCTCTATACGTATGTGTCACGTGGCTTATTACCACATAAAGCCTGATCCAATCCTGCTTGTCTAGTGAAGAACAAATCTCACCTGGTATGCCTCTCCAACTGTTGGTGCTGTATCTGTAGCAATTCCACCTGAGACTCCAACTTTATTTTCTGATCCTGGAGTTCTGCCAGAGCACTGTGCAGCTGCTGTAAGGTATCTTCAAGATTCTCTTGTCCTTTTTGAGATTCCTCAAGGCGGGAACGAGCTGCTAAAGCAGCTTTCTGAAAAAAAAACCAAGGGGGGTGGGGTGGGGAGAGGGAGAGTCTACAAGATGCAACTTTAAATATCCAACTGACATGTAAAGTTTTTTGGCTAAGGTTAGTGCATCCTTGGCCACAGATAAAGATGAGCAGATACTCAACTGCAGAAACTCATCCTGCCAGCTTGTTTCTATTCTACAGCTGCCTTCCCACTCACATCTAGAGAAATGGGTCCCGACTGTGTGAGTTGCATGCTAAGAGCTCCAGGCCAAAAAATGTGTTGACTTCTCTGGACAAAACTTCCTCCCTACAACTTTAGAAAGCTACTACCAGAGAACAACACAATCTCCTAATTCTCAGTGTTAAGGCAGCCCTCAGCTAAAGAAGACCAGCTGAGAGCCAAAAGATGGAAACCTGTACCTAGAACTGTACTACTCCTGCCTCTCCTTTTCCCTCCCTCCCTCCCTCCTGCCATTGACATCAACTGCGGAGACTTCCCTTATGTCATCCTAAGGAAAAAGAGATTCCTAGCTCATTGCGAGAACTGCCAATGCATACATTTCTTTCTTCTTCAAGCTGCTTCTCTTCTTCTAGGACCTGCTGCCTTTTCTTCTTCCAGACCTCCTCCTGCACACAAATGAGAAATCATCTGAGTAATCTGGGAAGACCACAAAATTCCTCCCTCGGGACAAAGATTTATAGGGGCTAAGAAAGTGGACTCGCCACCAGCCCTCCAGATACGTTCCAGAGCACAGATTGGCCAGAAGTGCACCTTGGACAATTTAGGGCGCCAAAAACTGAATACAGTAAAATCTTATAAAGATCAAGAGCTTCTTAAGTTTCAGCTCAGCTCTATGCAGGAAATTCTACATCAAAGCTGTGCCAATGTTCTTCCTCTAGAGGAGAAACCGGTAAGCCAGCAGAAAATAGTGGAAAAGGCATTCAGATAATGGAAGTTTTCCGGAAAGAACTCATCCAGTCCTCCCAAAAGATACACATGGAGATCTGTGTTATGCGTTAACTAACAGTCTGAGGGGCCAAGCTGTAGTCTCCCCCACTGGTGTGATGGGCTACACAGTTGTGCATGTGTGTGCTCACCTGGGCACAGAATTGAGCTGCTTTTGTCTGGGCATCTTTAGCTCGGAGCTCCAGCTCCAGTTCTGCATCCTGGGCCTTCTTCTCCTGTAGGAAGAAAGCCAGAAGAGATGCAATCTCCTTGCCAAGACCCAGGCAATGAGGATGCCTACGTCACAAGGAATGACAAAAGAAGAACAACTAAGGTGCCAGAGGAACAAGAGAACCCTTTCCTTGGAGCCATGGGAAATTCAAGAGGAGGTCCAAGAAGGTAGGAGTTACAATTAGAGAGTCAAGCTCTTGAGGAAGGACTGCCAGGGTCTACTAGAAATGTCCTTTTCATGGGCAGCTGAGCCCCATGAGTTCTGTTATTTTGGATGCTCTATTGTTAACAACTAAGAATCTTTAATATAATTCAGTGGCATAAAAGTCTGATAGTCAGGTAAATATATAAACATGTTTTTAAACTAGCTCCATCTCTTCCTTGGATGCTGTGAGTAAAATAGCTATAAGCCTACTGGAACTTTTTCTGGGGATCCAGCTTATTAGTAACCTTACCTTGTCCTCGTGTTGCATCTGAATCCTAGCTAGAGTCTCCTGGTGTATCTTTTTCATTTTTTCCATCTCTCTAGCATGTTCTTGCTCAACCTCTTGACGCTTCTCTTTCAAAAGATCACTGAGCTACAGTTGGGTTAAAGGCATCCAGATTAAACTGATGTTATTCCCACCATCATCACACAATTACAACAAAAAAATGATCCAAAACTGCAGTCAAGGAATAGCACACCACACGTGAGCTATTGTGACTGGCACAGGTGTCGTGCGAGTCTAAATGGCTGTCATTATAACTATAAAGGACCACCCGCCTCCACCCACCTCTTCAAGAAAGAACCTGGGGCCTTCTGGGTGCTACCTACCAGGTATGCTAGAACAGAAAATCAGCTCTACAGGATGACCAGAATGGCGCTAGGTTGAGATTGGCTATCATAACCTTGCAAATCTGTGATATATGCTCCTTCCTATACTCCAGGGAATCGGGGAGGGGATGCCTGAGCCAATTCATAATTTCTTACTTCCCAGACTGATTAACAACAATCCCACCTCTCTCTGCTCTGTCCCTGCCCTACGTCCCTGCCCTTAGGTTGTAATGTTTGATTTTAGTTTGTTTATGCTTTAATGTACATGTATAAATTCCTTTCTTCAGGACTGTAAACCTCCCTGAGTTACCCTGTGGCAAGTTGGGTGGCCGATAAATTTAATTAATAAATAAATAAACAAATAAACAAATAAATAAATAAATAAATGCACTGAGAGGGAAGCATAACAGTCTGACTAAGAAACAGATCCTCTGTCAGTGCAGACTTGATCCTGCCTATTAGAGAGCACCTTGTAAGAAGTGTGGCGTTTACTCCTTACCTCTCGCTCATACTCTGCTACTTGATGTCTCTTTTGCTGAACGTTTTGCTCCACACTCTCGAGCTCCTTCTGAAGTTCTTCTTTCTCTCTTCTCTGAGCCTCCATTATTTCCATCCGGAGGGTCAGAATAACCTGGCCAGGAGATAAAGCAGGAGCCTTCAGGGATCTCTAGCCAATGTGTTGGTGTACAACCCACTGGAGGATTTTTCCCTAGCTGGTGGGAAAGACCAGTTGTTTTTCTTAAGCTAACTATACTTCATTAAGTATTTAAGTCACCAGTAAGCCTTTGTGCCTGCATGAGGAACTTACAAAGCTCCATAAGAGTTTGCCCAGTGTCTCCCTCTGTCATCAACAGTGCTCTCAAGTTTTAAGAGTGGCTTCCTTGCAATTTCTGGCTAAAAAGACTATGCTCAGGGAAATCCATATTCTATCTTGAGATATTAGGATTAAAAAAAAAGAACTGATCTGCTTGACAAGAATTCCTAAGAATCCCACAGTCCTCCTGACACCCCTAATACTAGGCTGACATAAGAGACACGGTATAAACGTACAAATTAAGGGGGGAAGAGAAGTACAGTTGCCAGCACCTCAGAAAATAAGTTATAGGAAAAACAACAATAACAAAAAACCACCAAAAAACACAGCCATCAAATAAGGAAAATCTGAGGGACAGCAGTCAGTGGTCTCGGCCTCAAAACTGTTCTACAGGTGTTAAAAATTCACAGATGAGGTAATGCATGGCAGACAGTATGCAGGATGTACCTATGCAGCTTGTGAAACTGGGATGAAAAGTGGAGACCCCAATGCAGCTGCAAGAACAAGGGCAAGGTTTGCTCCATCCCTTTTGACATGGATGCCTTACCTTCTGGTGCTCTTCTGCTGTTGCAGTTTTCTGTTGCTGGATATCTGCTGCCAGCTGCACCTGTAGTTCCTGCAGAGCCTGCCAAAGGATCAAGAAGATAGCTTGTAAAGAAATCAATTTATAGCTTCCAAATTAGAAGATTGGCAAATATTCCTTATCTATATCCACAAACAGTTGTCTTCTATGACCAGTGGTCCCCAAATTTCTTCCTGACTTGTGTCCTAATCTGCCTGTAGAATATGTTCCTTAATTTTCTTTACTAGTTACAAACAGGGATGGAAAACTGGTTTTGCACTGGCAGCCAAATGCTTTTTGCAATAATGGTAAGACCAGAACTAGACAGAACTCGCCCAATATCATGCAGCAATTCCATCATTGATGTCAACACCTGAACATGGAAATGTCCATTGTTACCAACCTTCTCATACTGTAAGAGACTGCTTTTCTATCCTTGCTAAACATTCTGAAGGAGTTTGACCAGGATGAGTATCAGTTCATTGAGTTAATTTTTTCACGGACATATTTCCTAAGAATGATTCCCCCTTTTGAGATCCAGTACGCCTGTAATTTTCACAGGGTCCACGCGTCCCATTGGAGCACTGTTGCCAGGCAGCTCTAATCTTCTGATTTCCCAGCCCCTGGGAGGGGTGAAGTGGGGCATACTCACCAGTTCCTTTTCTCTGCACAGCTTCTCCCTCAGTTCATTCAGGGCCCTCTGGTTCTCCTGCTCCAGTGCCACCAGTTCAGCCTGCTCTGCCATTTCAGCCTCTTTTTTTATCCGTTCCAGAAAAAGCCACTTCTGCTTTTTGAGCTTTTCTCTCTCCTGTTGCTGAAAGGATTCTAGCTCCTCTTTCAGCTGGTTCAGTGCAGCTTCTTGTGCCAGCCTGAAAGGAAGTGACCGAGAGATAGCAAGAAGACTTTTCTAGCTTTGTCCAGAGAGCCCTTGCAGGCAGCAAGCTGAACTCCTTGGGATGCCTTGCCCCCAGAAGTCCCCCTTTGCATCAGCATTTTGACCAGGGTGATCATATGGCCAAGGAAACCCCAAATTGGAATTCAAGGGCAGAGAATCGAGAATTCTGTCACCAGAAAATAGCATGCAAAGCTGCCAAAGTTTTTAGCAAAATTATTTTTCTTCTTCTTGGTGATGGTGGGAGATCTGCCAGTAGAGCAATAGCTTCTGTAGAGGGGAGGGGATTTTATAACAGACCTCTGGGACCAAGTCATGTACAGCTATGAGCTCTTCCAGTTGTACAGATTTTCAGGGACAGAGACTCACAATTTATCCGCTGAGTTTTGCAAGAAACCTCCAGCATCAACTAGTAGAGGAAGATGTGCACAGAATGCAAGCCCAGAGACCAAGGATGACTAGCAGTTGGCGGTGAAAGGCTGACACCCTGCTTTGCTCAGCTCTTTATCTGTCAGCAGGTTGCAATTCAAGGTGCCAGTCATCACCTACACAGTCCTACCTAGGCTAGGGCCAAGGTATCTGTGGAACTGCCAGACTGTTCCTGCTTGCCCTACCAGAGAGCGTTGCTTTGGGTCCCTTCTATCAAAGAGTCCCTTCTATCTATTTTGCTGGACCTGGAGTCTTGCCTTCTTTCTTGCAGCGCTTGCCTGTGGAACAACATCCTTCCAGAGTTCTGTATAGCCCCAACTCTCACAGCCTTTCATTAGGCACTAAAGTCCTTAGGGTATAAAGAGTATAACGGCATGAAGTCCATGTCCATATGTATAATTTAAAGAAATATGTAATTGTTGAAGTTTGCTGCTTAAGTGAGATGAAACTGTAAGATCAATCCTATCTTACCCATAAGTCCAAATGCTTTTATCTGACATAAAAAGCAGTCTCACCCATGAGACAGGGACCTTCCCATCCACAAATGTTTCAAACTACGGAGAATGCACACTTCAGCAGTGCTAATCTAGACATAAGGCTGACTCCAGTCCTGCAACCGTCATCGCGTCTTCCCCTGAAGAGGACAATAAGCAGACTTAAATGCAATCTGGTACCTGATCTTCTCCTTCCCTGCCTCCATCTCAGAATGCATCTCAGTGTGGAATTTTTGAAGTTCCACTTTGATCTCTTCCCTCAAGCGTATCTCTTCTTCCTGCCTAGTTGTCTCCAACTCAGTTTTCAATGACCTAATAGATAAGCAAATAGTGAATTGGGGTAGCTCCTAAAACAAAAGGAACACCACCACTAAAGTCTGCAGAAACCTTCAGCAATTTAAAGCAAAAGCCAACTGCGTGATTTCTAACTAAGGAAGATACATGAATGAATAAAGTCAATATGGCTCTAGAGAAAGATTTTTAAAAGTCCATCTTGCATGTATTTTGGGATCAGCCTTGGCAACATTTCTTGAAAACAGTTTGTTACCAATCAGTTTCTGAATGCAATTTCAAATGCTACTTTTAACCTATAAATCCTTAGAGGGCCTGATTCCAGTTGTCTTAGAGGCTGTTTCCTTCAGAGGATATATGCCTGGCCTGTGCGGTCATTGACTGACCACAGGGCAGTGACTGTGCATTGATCAGACTGCACCTACAATATGAGTCTAGTTTCAGTCAGCATGTTTCAAGGAAAACTCTGGGATATTGATCTCCTGGAATGAATTGAGAGGTACGCAACCAAGGTGATTAAAGTACTGGGAAAGAAAAAAGGTTTGAGGGACAGAGGTGCTGGATGTTTACCATGGAGAAGAGAAAACTGTGAAGAGCTGATATAGAAGACAGGCAGAATTGTTCAAAGTTCCAAAAGATGGAATGAAAAACAATGGAATAAGGTTTAGTTGGACATCAGAAAAATGGGAGAGAAAACAGGTTGCCTTTGGGAAGAGGTGGAATCTTTACTAGAAGCCTTTAAACAGAGGAGGCTATGTGACAATCTGTCAAGGATGCTGAAGGAATGAATTTCTGAACTATGCAAAGGATTGGATCAGATGTTTAATCCTTTCCAGTCCTGACACTCTATATTTTAACCACTGGTAACTGAGAGTCCATGTAGTAGAGCACTAAAAGTATTAGACTGAAACCCAGCAGAAGGAGATTCTTCACAGGTCCACAGAGATCACTCAGTGATTTCACTGCAGCTCCCCTGCAGCTCCCTGGGCTGCTTTCAGGGGAATAAAATAAAGGAAAATCCCTACGTATGGCCCATTCAGCTCCGAGAAGAAAAGCAGGACATAACGTAATAGGAAAGACAACTGTCATGACTCTCACAAGTAAAAGCAGAGTCATGTTCAAAACTTACTACTTCGTAAGTTATTCTGGTTAAGAGAGAAAAGATGCATACAACCTCACTGCAGGAATAGGGGGGAAATGGGAGACAAACAACCAAAACATCAGGCAATGCAAGAATTAAATGCTGATATACACCAGAGTCCTACACAGAGGACAAATCAGTACCAATCAAATCCACAAGTCATGAGTAGCCCAGGGGAAGTGTCAAATAGCTGTGGTCTGTATCGAACAGATAAGTTACATAAAGGCAGTCAATTATTCTTTTAATGGATGAGCTTTTCCTAAAAGTTTCTCATTAAGTAGCTTCTTTGACATTTTCTGTTGGGATTTGGGATCTCAATGTTGCAACAAGTAGTCCTTGCCTCCTTCTGGGAAAGAATTTAAAAACACCAAGACTTTGGACTTAATCTATGTGACTGAAGATAAGTACTACTGGCATTTATTTGGGCGGGGTGGGAGAAGAAAACCAAGTATCCATAGTATAGATTCAAAGAAACTCACCAAAGGGCAGACTCTTGCTGTTGATGTAACATCTGGATCTCTTCTTCCTCTCCCTGTTGCAGTTCTTCCTGCAAATTCTGAACATGTATCTGTTTTTCTTCCAGCAAATAAACGTTTGTTTCTTCCACTTTGGTTATTTCCTTCAGTGACCCTCCAGTATGGACATTCCATGGCTTTATTGGGTCGATTTCAGTCTCAAACTGCCTGCTATTAAGAGAAACAAGTTCACACCAATTATTACTTGAAATGGACCAGGGTAGAATACAGAAGCCTAAAAAGACCTGATACAGAAAAAAGACCTATGAGCAAACGGAAGCCTATTTAGGACAATTCTTCATCACTCAGCAAAGCAAATGCCAATTCATTCAATTTTGATATCCTCAGGTTGCTTCCAGCATACACCAAGATGCCTGAACAATCATTTCAATCTGACGTGCTTTCATCTTATACTTTTATTACTTGCAGTAATATCACTTCTTTCATCTGCAGCCAATGAGCTTCTCAAACAGGAAGAAACCCAGAGGATCAAAATATGCAAAGGGATAAGAAAGCACTCTTTAATCAATTGTTCAGCTCAGTATAACATTGAACTGTTAACTGCACACTTACTTACTTAACTTTATTGTCATTGCACCTCGTACAATGAAATCAAACACCATCTTCAGTTGGCTGTAACCTTCCCCATTAAGGTTGCAGCAGGGTAAAATCCCTAGGGCAGAGTTGAGGAAGGGAATTTCCCTAGATGCTTAGTTGTATACATACTTTCAGAAAAGGAGAAGAGTGCTTGGAACACACTCCTTACAAAATACTGAGGAGGTTTACCGTTTAATATCAGAATCAAATAACAGTACCACATTCTATGAATGGTCTGAACACCTTTAAATGCAATGCATCTTGTATAGTTTTAATTTTCCTAATCATCTGGATTCTGGATACCAACATGGGGGGGAAGGGCTAACCTCATACAATATAAATGGCTTTTTGTTAATATGTTCATTTTGTTTTCCTGGCTTGTTCAAAGTTTACAGATATATCTTAGAAGCATCAGAATCGCTATTTGTGGGAATGCCTTTGCAACTAGTGTAGAAAATTTATTTACTGCAGAATTCAGCAGCCGACTGGTCTCTGGAAATAGTCAAAAGAAGGTGTATTTCATTTATACTAAAATATTATTCTGGGAGAATTTCCAGGTACTGGTTATTACCCTTAAGTCCCTTAAAGGCATTCAAGTTAATTTTTTTTCTAGAGTAATTCACATTTCATCCTAATCACTGAGTTGATTTAAAAAAGCTATTCCTATAGATACCACAGCTTGTTATGCAGGGATTCAAGAATTAAGCCTTTTCAGCAATTCCTCCTGGTCTCTGATGCGACCTCCTTGTTAAGACGAAGGAACCTACCTGCTTTATTAGAATTTTTAAAAAATGTTTAACATGCATGTTTTTGAGCAAACTTTTAATAATTCTTTAAATTTTATTTATCCATATTTGGTTTTAAGCTTCCTCCCCACACTATAAATTAGTGAGATGCAAGATGAAAGAATCGGTATTTAATGATGAAAGAATCGTTAAATAAATAAAATGCACAACGTTGCTACAGTCTCTGTTCTACGCTTACATGCGTTGGTGAAAACCAATGTGCTTCAGAAGCTGCTGTTATTTTCAGGGACAGGACTCTCTTAAGAGACCTGGTTAGATTTGGGGCTTCCAGCAGCCCAAGACAATGTTGCTGGCCTTTAAATCCATCATCCCAGACTATGAAAAACGGCTAACTCTCCACCCCAGCCAAATAAGTGGCTCCAAGTTGCAGGCAGTGCTGCCACAAGGAGGGCGGAAGAAACAAGTGGGGACAGAGTGGAATTAAACGAAGCAAGCCTGCAGAAAGTCAGGTCTCGGGAGACGGCTGTGCAACGATCATGCTTTTTGCAAAGGATTTGGGCTTCTATACCTCTCTTCTGCCACAGCAGATCCACTATTGTGCTCCTCTTCCAAGCTGTCTTTGTCCTCATTTTTCTCCTGTGCCAGCCAATTTTTGTCCTGCAAGAGAAAGGAAAGATGGAAGCTTTGCCACAGCTCTGCATTTCATTGAAAAGGTGATGAATATCACAGATCCAATCTGGACAAGAGATTTCTAGATTTGTGATATCATGATCTGATGCAAGATTTTACCTACTGTGGAACCAACAAAAAACAGTTATTGTAACACAGTTATGTGTCTGAAAAATCGAAAGGAGTTTGAAATATTTCACACTACTACAAAAGCAAATGAAAAATAAAGGAACTGATGGAAAAGACTGAAAGAAAAAATCAAGAGGACCAAATCACTCAATAAAGCCTGGAGGATATTTAAAAGTACAATAACCAAGGTTCAGCAAGAATGCTAAGCCCAGAAGAGGCCAGCACGACTCTTTAGTCATATTCAGGAAGCTTTAAAACTTCAGAAGGGTTCTTTTAAGAAAGTTTGCCCTTAGGAGAACAAAAAGGAGCATAAAAAGTGTATGACATGCAAAAAGAATTTCAGGAGTGCACATAGGAAGAAATGTTAAACATTAAACTTTTAAATATATATTTAAAGCAGGAAACTGCAGTTGGATCTTAGATGATGAAGGAGGAAAAGGAATATTCAGGGGCACTATAGAGATTAGTAAGAAATCCAGTTAGGTTTTCTGTCTCTCTTTGCTATTGAGTGGATATCTTGGATTGACTTTCACAGGGAAGAACCAGAACTGTTGAGCAAATTGAGATGACAAGATACTCTAAATCAGGGGTGTCAAGCTCAAATTCATTGAGGGCTGCATCGGGGTTGTGTTTGATCTCGGGGGGGGGGGCAGGGTTGCCATGGCCAGGGTAGGCGTGGCTAGCTCAACATCACTCATGTCGGGGGCCCGAGTGCTGGTATGGTGGCCCAAATGCTCTGCCAGCGAAAACGGGCTCCCGAGCTCTGTTTTTGGTTGCGATGGCCTCCTGCAACCCTCTGCCAGCGAAAACGGAGCTCAGGAGGATTGCACATGGCCCTCACAAGCTCTGTTTTTGGCTGTGATGGCCTCAAATAATTCCCTCAACACTATCCAATTATTTACAAAATCTGCATTACTGTTACTATTAATCTTCTCATCACTCCTTATCACCCATCCTCTCCCACTTGCGACTGTATGACTGTAACTTTGTCGGAGCTCGGGAGGAATGCGCACGGCCCACACGAGCTCCATTTTTGGCTTGGATGGCCTCCTGCAACCGTCTGCCAGAGAAAACTGAGCTCAAGAGGACTGCGTGTGTCCCACACAAGCTCCATTTTCAGCTGCGATGACCTCCTGCAATCCTCTGCCAGGGAAAATGGAGCTCCAGAGGGTCGCCTGCAGCCCAGGGCCAGTCCTTCACTGTTTTCAGGGCGGTCCCATGGGCCAGATTCAGCCTGCGGGCCTTGAGTTTGACACCCCTGCTCTAGATTATTTGAAGATATTACAAATAACAAATAATTGAGTCCTCATGGCATCTACCCAACAGATCTTAAAATAGTTCAACTGCAGACTTGCTGACTTCCTAGAAAAAGCATGTAATCCTCAAATTGGGCACAGTGCTGGAAGGTAGCAAATGTAGCATTGATTTTTAAGAAAGGACACAAGAAGATGCAGAAAATTAGTTTAATGTCTACTCTTGAGAAATTGGCAGAAACAAAAAAGCATAACGAAGAAGCCTGGTGGAAATAAAATCTGTATGGATTCCACAGAAATAAGTCCTGACTGCCCTTTGAGGTAGGCCATGTCTGAAACTTACACTAGAGAGTTCCTGGCATCCTATTTTATTGTTAGAGGATATAATATCAGAATTTGAAAGTCTGACCAAGTTTCTTTTTCCCTCCCTCGATGCCCAAGAGAGTCAAGGTGGGGCAGTCTTGAATTTCTTCCTTATCCCCTCCTGTCTGCGGGGCAAAGTTGATATTTCCATAATTGTTGTTGCATCCCTACTTCAAGCTCTCTCTCTATATTCCTCTGCAAATATTGCCTCAAGAAATAGCCAAAGTTTCCGAGGTGTCAACAAACATGTGAATTGAAGTAGTTCTGTGATGTCATATACACGAACTTTGAAAAAAAAGTCACTTATCAAAGGGACTTGGGTAAATTTCTTGTCCTCGATATGAAAAGCTGTTTTTTGATGGATTACTAACTGGTTAAAAAAAAAATCCAGCAACTTACTTCCTCTTTCAAAGTGCTTTCAGTGGTGGCTCGGTTCACCCCAAATTTTGGACTGTTTAGGACTGGAGGTATTTCAGCCACGTCCAAGACTTTTTCTAGAATAAGATTCTGGAAACCAAAGACAAAAAAAGCATGTGTGTGGAAAAGGAAAACTATCCTAGAGACCATTACAAAACCTAAAACCAACATAAGGTTGCCGAAAAGCATACAGGAAAACAAACTATGGGCTCTAGACGACCTGGGATATTTCTAAAAGGACTACATTCCTAAATAGATTGTTCAGGAACAAGTGAGTCCTCAGTTCAAAGATGCCATTTCAAGGTAACAACTTGGGATAAAAAAGCAGCTCAGTGAAGAACTAGCTTTGAGCACAGAATCATAGACAAAAGGAAACCAAGCGAAAGCCTCCCTACCCAATGGCTTTCATCCTCTACTGGAACGCATTCAGAAAAACATACAGCTCCTCAAGTTACAGACACTGTTCTCAAACTGCATTTTAAAAGACAGAAGGGTTTTCCAACTGATCAGTTGCTCAGGGTTCCTCCTAACTTTATTAATTCCCCCCTCATTAACTTTAGTCAAACTTTCCTGAGGATTAGGATGTGGATGAGCTGCCTGGATGGGCCAATTCAGTTCTGTCAAGGTGCTGCTTGGGGCTTCCTGGTGCTATACCAGTTACGTTTTAAAGACAACGATGAGCAGTTTGAATTGGGTTTGGAAACCTTCTCTTAAGCAGCACAGTGACTAGGGTTTTGTTACCTGGTCTACAAAGGGCCCATCGTGAAAACCAGGCAACTACTGCATTTCACAATAACTATATAGTTGTTGAACCACATAAAACACATTTAGGACAGATCAGAAAGTGTCCCCCGTAGCATTAAATGCACTCTTGCCCTGTTTCTTTTACAGGAACGCATCACCCTCCCTTGCCATCTGGGAGCAGATTTCCCAGGCTCACAGAGGCAATGCCGGGAAAGGCTTTTTCAAAGATCCTTCTGGGATACATTATGAAAAAAACCACGTTCCCTTCAGAGGTATAGCAGACGTGTTTGATGGGAAAAAAAATACTACCTCACTGACTTCTTTCTTCTCTGTCACATCGGATATCAAGTGAGGCAAACAAGCTTCCTTTTCCTCCTCATTTTTTGATTTTAAAGTATTTTTTATGCAGCTGTTGGCCTACCAAAGGGAAACCAATCAAAATATCAGTGCATTAAGATGGAAAAAGGAGCCACAAGGCCAGTCCAACCTGCAGTCAGGTGCCTTGCGATTGTTCAAGACAGCATGCTAGTCCTACAGAGTTTCTCCCATTTGTTTTTAGGGAGCTGTGAAGAGCACTGGTTGAAACAGCCACAATGTCACATAATCAGGACACAAGGCTCTCTTGAAAAGCCTGGACCAAAGGAGGCAAAAGAGAACATCCGGATGGGCATTGTGAGTGTTGGAATATTGCTGCCTTTGACACAATGCAGCAGGACCATTGTAGCGTTATATATTTCAAGAGAGGAAACAAGTCTTCTCTCACCTTTATTCACACTATATATATCTCGACCATCTCTCCAATCTTGTCTAGTATTTTAATTGCCAATTGCCAATTGTCTAGTATTTTACACCTTTGCCAATTTTACTCTATTTTGAAGTTCCAGTCACACCACCAAATATAATATTAAAATGTAAAGGACAAAGTAGCGATTACAATCATTTTATATGAAATCTTTTTTCAGCTTCATAATGTATCAGTATTTTCACCAAGCTACCCAAAAGGATCCTGAGATCCTTTCTCTGGTTGCCCACTATTTACTGTGTATGCAATCAGGATAGATCTTTCTCCCACCAGGCATCACTTTGTACTTGCATACATTAAAAGAAATGTACTGTTTTAATAGCTGTTCCCCAAGCTTAAGTGGGTCCTTTTGGAATTATTGAAACACTTTGCTGCTCACTTTTAAGCCCAGATAATCTCTGAACCAGTTAACAATATAAACATTTCCTTTCTTAGTACTATCTAATAGGGGATATTCCTATTCTCTCTTCCCAGTTCAGGGGCCAGTCAATAAGTAGGAAGCTGGAGTTCAAATCCGAACCTTACACCAGTTACTCATTCTTGGTCTAACCAGCCATCAGAATATTGGTGTCATGCAATAGTTTACAGTGGGGGGAAATCTGTCTTCTCAGAGAAAAGACAGATTATAAATGCCAATTGCCTACCTCTTCAATCCAATCTCCGTTTTTTGGAAGCCCAACCCTGCAGGTTCCTTCCATCAAAATCATATTGGGCATCAGCTGCTCTCCTGCCTGGTTGTCTTGGAGGATGCATGCCTGACCTTCACGGGGCTTCAACCTCTCTCCTTCAGGAATTGCTGCTTCTACTGCTGCCGTTTCTCTAGTTCCTTCTCCGTCAGGATGAACAGTCTGATCAGAATCAAGCCCTTTGCTGCAGTCTTTCTGACCCCTGAGAGACTTGGGTACGCCGGATTCTGTTCTCCTAGATTTCTGCACCATGTGGAGGACATGTTGATAGAACTTCTGATCCTCGGAATAGCACTCACTAGCTGACTGATTGTCTGGGGAGCTCTGTGCTTGGCTATTTATAGCTTCCAAAAATGGTCTTTGGGGAGAAGGCAGATGCTTTGTGGGATGTTCAGATTCACAAGAGCTATGTAAATCCCAGGAGAAATTGTCTACTTCACCCAAGACCTGAGAAGCAAGGTGGTCAGACAGGCTGCTAGCAACACTCATGCTATTACCGCTGTCAGATTCTATCTTTGGATCGTGTTTTTTCCCCTCTGTGAGTTGACCTGGTGTAGGAGATGACACTTCACTCCCCGAAATTCCTGTCTTGGCTCCAAGCTCAACAGAACCCTGCAGCTGAGAATGAGGAATAAGAGTCTCGATCTGCCATGGGCTGGACTCTGTGGCCTGGCATTGTTCAGAAGGGTTCTTTTTTCCCCTTCTCTCCTTTATTCTCTCCAGAGGCCTTAATATTTCATTTTGAAAATAATGGATGTCACCTTGTCCCTCCAAAGTCCCAGATGAGATCAATGTGAAAGCAGCAGCAGAGGGAGAAAGCTGCATTTCCTTTTCAACACTATGCAAGAAGTCTTCCTTCCTGACTAGTCCATCTCCCTCCGCATGGCCTTTCCCATGGTCTTCACCTTGTTTTTCTCCCTCTAAGAACAGCTTTTTCTCCTTGACTCCCCCCAGGGCTAACACAGTCATAGCACCTGCTATAGTTTGAGAGGGTTTCTTCAGTGTTTGGAAAAAAGGCTTTATGAGGTGGATACTATCTACATCCTCAGCTTCCAAGTCTGATAAAACACCACTAGCAGCTGCACATTTGATTTCTGTATTTGCATCTTGTTGTGCTTGATGATTAATGTCTGACCGGCTGGAAGATGCATTTCTTCCAAGAATTTTCTCCACATCTGCAAGGATCTGTTGAGTCCGGTTAGATTTTTCTGGCAGAAGAGGTTGTAGTTTCCCTGGGGCAAGGCTCGATAGCAGCCTGGACAAATCACCAGCATCTGAAATCTTTCCCTTGGCGTTTTTTAGGAAGAAGTCATTCTGTGTTACCTGGCTACCCTGTTGCTCTAGGTCAGGACTACCATGCTCTGAATACAGGACAGGAGATGATACTCGATAAAAGGACGTTGATGGAAGAATCCCTGATTCCGACTGCATCTCCTAAGTAGGCAAAAACCATCAGGTTACTGATTTTGTAAACAGGCTAAGTTTCCTTCTATATGAGCCATGCAAGGAAAAACAACCCTGCATTTCTTACTCTTGCTTGCCAGAGGAACCCACCATGATGGTTGGTAGACTTTTGATATCAGCTTGGATATGGTAATTGGCTGTTTGAATGACATGCACAGTTACAATAGCTTTTTTTTTTTTTGGGGGGGGGGGGGGAGAATTCAAGGCAAACCCTGCCAAGTTTTCAGCACCAGAGACTGAAAGAAACACCCATGAAATAAGAGCAAGTGCCAGGCTAGAACCGGCCTCTACGTTTCTGGAATGGTTTAAAAAGCTGTACAAAACATATTGTTCTCTCCAGTTATTACTTAAGTTTTTTAAAAAAAGAATTTTTTCCCAGCCATGTCAGGAAAGGGTTAAACAAAACTGAAAGTGGGAAAGTCTTGACTACTGCTAGTCAGGTGTAAAGCCCAGATCCTTTATCTCATGGGGAGACAGGTCTTTGGAGGGAGGTGTGGAGGTGAAGAACAAGAACAAAATGAGAAACCAGAAAGGTTTTATCTGTTTCTCGGAAATGCTTGTTCAAGTACTCACCACAAGATGCTTCGATGGGTCTCTTTCTTTCTTATCCTTTTTCTTTTCTGCCCTTTTCTTCTTTTTCTCTTTTTTTTTAAGACCTCCATGTTCCAGAATTTTTTCCCTTTCCTGGATGACAAGTTGGCGGTAGCGCTCATCACACGGATGGTCCCAGGTCGACTGGCCATTGGCAAAATTGAAGTAATAGATATCGCCAGTGATATCTTGACTGCAGACAGAGAGGGAGACAGCAAGTAGCAACCGCTCAGGGAGACCCCCTCCCTGCCCAAGAGAAACTGGAGCCCCCCCCAGGAGAGAGAAAAAGAGCAGGACGGGACAGGAACTATGCCACCAATGGAATTTGACGGAAACCCCCTTCTCCTCGTCACCGCACCCGAAACCGGCGCCCGAGTCGTACCTGGCACCCAGGCAGGAAGACATATGAAGGTCCGGGGGGGGGGGGGGGGGGCTGGGCCGTTGCGGCGCTTCCCCGGGACCGGAGTACCTCCGCCCGGCCTCGCCTCGCCCCTGAACCTCCAGCTAGGCTGAGCGGCACCATCGCATCCGCCCGGGACATTCGGGGCCGCCCAGAACCGCGCCCGGGAGGAGGAGCGGGAGCGGCGGTCAGGCTTACCACGGCTTCCACTCGGCGGGCAGCGGGGCCACGATGCCCTCCCGGGCCAGCCACATCAGCTCCGGCTCGTGCTCGGGGTCGATGCCCACCACGCGAGCGAACTCCTGGATCTCTGCGGGAGAGACGCACCCGGTGAAGAGACCCCGCGGGGCCGCGGCTGGCCCGAGGAGCCCGCGCGCCCGCCCGCCTACCTCGCTCGCTGGGGATGTAGCTGTCGTCGTAGTCCTCCTCCAGGATGAGCTGATCGCCGATCCGCAGGGCGGGCCCGGCCATGGCCTGCGGGGGGGGGGGGGGGCCGAGCGAGGGACCGCGAGCCCCGCTGCCCCAACGGAAAACCCCCGCCCCCGGAAAGCGACGCGGCCGTTGCCATGGCGCCGCGCCGTCTCCTAGCGCCGCGCCGCGCCGCCCTGCGTCGTTCGGGCGCCGATGGTGGAAGCGGCGGAACGAAGTCCCTCGGGCCGCCCAGGTAGAGGGACTCGCATGGCCGTCCTTTCACCGTGGCGAGGCGGGCTCCCGATCCAGGCGTCCCCGCGTCCCGGGGGTTTCATCCACGCCCCCCCCACACGCACAAATCATGTGGCGGCCAAGCGGGGACGCTGCCCTTGCCCCGGTGCCCGCTGGCCCGGCCCGCGCCGGCTGTTTTGGTAGCTGCAGCTTCAAAGGCCTTTTGCAAGCTTTGGCAAAAGCTTCACTGAAAGGAGTGGAAGAAGAGGTAAGGTTGGAGGTTCAGGAAGGCTGGACCCACTCTGTTGGCTCCACCATGGTTTTTTTGGAAGGGATGCAGAACACCAAAGTCATTTGTCAGCCAAGTCACACCACTTTCTTCTCTCCTGAAACTTTCTATCTTTAAAAAGATGCATTCTTCTTTGTTTTTCACCATTTCTGTAGGTTTGTTTACACATTAATTGGTGAGCAATGGCATCCCTATGAAGATAAAAAAGAAGCAGCATTGAGCCACAAACTCTTGTGGATGGAAGGGCACAGTTTATAGTCTTGGGAAAATTGTACAGCAGGTTAGGAGGTGGATATTTAACCCACACCCAACATTTACATAATAAAATTGTTTTTGTTATGATCTTCAAAAAACCCTGCTGATTTCCTTGTTTGATGTATTGGATAGCACACTTGCTGCTTAAATGAAAGAAATGATTGCATTTCAGCTTCCCAGGTTGGACATAAACATGGTAGTAAGAATACTCAAATGTAGATTCCCCCCCTCTAATGTAATTGCAATTCAAAAGCTGGTTAACTCGCATCCTTTTGTTGAGACTCGAGAGTGGAGCCTTCCCCTTTTCAGGAGTTGTCACAGGAGGTGTGGAAGGACACATCTCATAGAAAGAAACCACTGCAAGTATGCAGGTCCAATGCTAGCAGTTAGCCAATAGGAAGAGAAAGAAGTTTTGTGTAATAATGTAGTGTCCCCAACCAAACATAAAAACCCTAAAAATACTGTTTTGTACAATTATGTTTTATTGTGTAGGGGGAAAAAACAGGGAGGGCAACATGGTGACAATCAATCCCCCTCTGCTTTTGCCCAGGTTTGTGGAGACTGAAATCTCCAATTTCTTATTTTAAGCATTTAAATATCCTAGTTATGTTTTACAATGGGTTTTTTTTTCATTTTTGTTGTAAGAGTGCCTTGCTGATAGGATAAATAGAAAGAACAGATTATAAAACTTTTTAATAAAAACGTATGTCTCAAAAATAGCAGTGAACATAAAACCTAACCTTATTAACACCATCACAATAAATTCAAACAAACCACATTAAACATTGTCTTCCTGTCCCATAGTCACTAGTGCCTTTAGAAAAATGACCTTCCCATAATGGATTACTTCCTGTCCGACAGCCTTTTTTCCCCCCCAACTATCTTTGGTAGCGACCTTCCCAGGATGGCCGACTTCCTGTCTACCCTTCTTAGTCATCCCCCAACTGCCTTTCGCAGCGACCTGGGCATGATGGGACTTTTAAATGGGATTTTAATTTTTTTTTTATTCTGTAGTTATTAAATTCCTTAATATTAATCGGGCAACAGGAGGCCCATTTGCTGCAACATAGGTACAGAAGAAGGAATCCTGCTTCCAAAGCCTTAAACCGTTAAAAAGATCTATGATGGCCTCAATGCTAATGCTAAGAGACAGAAAACTGCCATCCTGTGGTCAAGGCGGGTATAGAAATAACTCACAATTGAGTGAGATTGGGATGGAGGGAGGGCAGGCAATAGAGCCAAGCCTGGAGTCACGATGGGAGGCTGAATCTGGCCCTAGCAGGGAAGGAAGGAGGATGGGTAGGAGATTGGTTTCCTCTCTACCTGTTGCAGTCTGAAGGGATCATTGAATGGAAAGCTGGCACCTCTTCCCTTAAAGCGTAGTGTTCTGTTTCCCTTCCTTGACTTTGGTGTTGCCATTGCAATTCCTTGCAGCCCTCTTACCTGCTGCATCTTCTCACATTCTGATTTTCCCAATGTCCACATGCCTGGATTCTGGGAGTGCCACCACTGGGCATGGACTCTCTGATCTTGTCACTCTTTGCCTTTCAAGTATACCGCCTGTCTGATGGTCTTGTTTCTTCCTTGACTTGGGTGCTTCCATTGTTTTTCCTTGCTTCCAACTACTGCAGCATCTTAATGTTCCGGCAGTGCCACCATCGGGCATTGACTCTTTGATCTTGCCACTCTGTCCATTAATTGCAGTCTTTCTTTCCCTTCCTTGACTTTGGTGCTGCCATTGCTTTTCTTCATCGTCCTCTTACCTGCCTCATCTCATGTTCTGATTTTCCCAGCTCCTATATGCTTGGATTCTGGCAGTGCCACAACTGGGCATTGAGTCTCCAATCTTGCCGCTCTCAAGTATACCTGCTGCCTGATGTCCTAAATGTTCTTTTTCAGGAGGCAACAGGCCTTTTTTTTTTCTTTTGAAGACATTTCGCTTCTCATCCAAGAAACTTCTACATCTGTGACAGGACAGCGGGGAATGGAAGAATTTATATTCCTTGCAGACAGCTGGTAATCTGCATCTTTTTAGAGGGGTGTTGGAGCATTTGGAGATTTATCGGTGTCTTCAGGGTCACTTGAGTAGTGCTCCTGGCTCCTGTAGTCTGCAATTTTTAGAGCTGAAGCTTCTTGGATGAGAAGCGAAACTTCTTCCAACCAGTGGTGGGATTCAAATTTTTTGACTACCTGTTCTCTGGGTGTGGTTTGGTGGACATGGCAGGGGACGGATACCGTAAAATCTCCAGTCAGAGGTGGTATATGCTGGTTCTCCAAACTACTCAAAATTTCCACTACCGGTTCTCCAGAACTGGTCAGAACCTGTTGAATACCACCTCTGCTTCCAATGGAAAAAAAGTCCTGTGCCTCCTGAGAAAGAATCTTTAGGACATCAGACAGGAGGTACATTTGAGAGTGGCAAGTTGTGACCCTGCCAGAATCCAGGCATGCAGGAGTTGGGAAAATCAGGACCATGATCTGGATGACGGAGAATCTTTACAAACTCCTGTCTGATGGTTTTGTTCTCTTCCTTGACTTTGGTGCTGCCATTGCTTTTCCTTGCCACCCCTTTTACCCGTCACATCATCTTAGGCTCTAATATTGTGACACTGCCACCCCTGGGCATCGACTCTCTGACCTTGTCACTCTGTCCATTAATTGTAGCCTGTCTTGTTTCCCCTTCCTTGACTTTGGTGCTACCGTTGCTTTTCCTTGCCCCCCTTTTACCCATCACATCATCTTAGCCTCTGATGTTCTGGCAGTGCCACCCCTGGGCATCGAGACTCTGATCTTGCCACTTTTTGTCCCTCAAGTCTATTGGTGCCGCCATTGCTTTTCCTGGCATGTAGCTTACCGTAACATCTTCTTAGGCTCTAATGTTCTTGCAGTGCCATCTCTGGACATTGACTCTCTGATCTTGCCACTCTGTCCATTAATTGTAGCCTGTCACATTTCCCCTTCCTTGACTTCGGTGCTGTCACTGCTTTTCCTTGCCGCCCCCTTACCCGTCGCATCTTCTCCAGCTCTGATGTTCCCAGCACCTGGATTCTGGCAATGCCACCACCGAGCATTGACTCTCTGATCTTACCACGTTGTGTCTCAAGTGCGACTTCAGCAACAGAGTGGTCAATGTCTGGAATCCTCTATCTGACACTGTGGTTTCTTCCCCAAACCCCAAAAACTTTAACCTGTCTACTATTGACCTCACCCCTTTCCTAAGAGGTCTGTAGGGGGCGTGCATAAGCGCACCAACGTGCCTACCGTCCCTGTCCTATTGCTTCTTTTATTTTTCTTATATGTATCCATGTATTCATAACTATGTTTATACTTATACGTATTATCTTGTAAGCAATTGACAAACCAAATAAAATAAATAAAATAAATATGGTCGACTTCCTGTCCGTTTTCCTTGGCCGTCCCCTCGTGCCTTTGAAAAATAACCTTCCCATCATGGCCGACTTCCCGTCCCTTCTTCTAAGTCGTCCCCCAACTTCCTTTCGCGCGGACATTTTCGGCACGGTGAACGTCTTGTCCGTTCACCGTGGCTGTCCCCCCGACGCCTGAGGAGAACGACCTTTCTGTGGCGGGCGACTTCCTTTCTTTTTAGTCTTCCCGCCCAGTTCCTCGCGCAGCGACTTTTTCGTCACTCGGGGATTTGAAGTTTATTATTCCGAATCATTAGTAATTGAAACGCCTCATGATGAAGATTAATACGGTATTACGAAAGCTCGAACCCTTTCGTGAAGGGACAGAAAAGTAGGCACCGCAGTCTCATTATAAAAAAATAACTTTTGGGGTGGCTTTTTTGAAACGGTTTTTTCACGGCCGCCTTTCTGAGGGAAACAGGAAACAGTGCCATCCTGTGGTGCAGGAAGGAATAACAGGGAGAAGGGGGGACCCTTTTAATAGAGTTTTTTAGGCTATTATCCCGTATCTTTATTATCAATATGTTATTAATATCAATAGGACAACACGAGACCGAAGGCCGCAATAGATGAACATAAAAAGATGGGGTTGTGGGCTTAGAGTGTTGGGGTTGAGGTTGGAGGTTAGGGTAAGGGAGTTTAGGGTTGGGGTGTGGGTTGGGGTTAGGGTTAGGGTTATCCGTTCACTGCGGCTACCCCCCTCCCCCCGCCCGATGGCTGAGGAGAACGACCTTTCTGTGACGGCCGACTTCCCGCCCATACTTTTTAGACTTCCCGGCCAGTTCCTCGTGCGGCGACTTTTTCGTCACTCTGGTTTTAAAGTTTATTATTCCGAATAATTATTAATTGAAACGCCTCATTATTAACATTAATACGGTATTGCGAAAGCTCAAACGCTCTCGTTAAGGGACAGAAAAGCAGGTACCGTAGTCACATTTTTAAAAAACTTTTTGGAGGGCATTTTTGAAACGGGCTTTTTTCTCGGCCGCCTTTTTAAGGGAAACAGGAAACAGCGCCGTCTTGTCCTGGAAGGAATAACGGGGAAAACAGGGAAAACGGGGTTTTTATCCTGTATCTTTATTATTAATACGTTATTAATATTAATAGGACAACACGAGGCCGAAGGCATCAATCGATGAACAGGAAAAGACATCGCACTTCAAAAGACCGAACCTGAAAGTGAGGTAAGGAGAACGATGGTTTCAGTGTTAAGAGGCAGAACGGTTAGGGGGATTACGGGGTTTAGGGTGGGGGGGTTTAGGGTTTCGGTTGGAGGTTTGGGGGCATTGGGTGGGGGTTTGGGTTGGGATTTGGGGTTTAGGGTTGGGGGTTACGGTTAAGGGGTTGGGGGAGGGGGAGGGGTTGGGGTTAGGTTTATCTCCTCAGGGAATGCTCTGATCCGAAAATGAGGAGGCTTTTCAATGTTTTCCACCCTGCGGAATATAAAAATAAAGTTCTTTTCAAAATATGAGCTCTGCAATAAAAGTTGTGTTTTTTGGCTGAAATGGGTTTGGGTTGGGTTTGGGGTTAGGGTTGGGGTTAGGGGGGTTAAGGGTTGGGGGGGTGGGGTTAGGGGTTAGGTTTATCTCCACAGCGAATGCTCGGATCCGAAAATGAGGGTTTTCAATGTTTTCCACCCTGCGGAACATAAAAATAAAGTTCTTTTCAAAATCTGACTTCTGCAAAAGTTGTGTTTTCTGTCTGAAATGGGTTGGGTTTGGGGTTTGGGTGGGGTTTGGGGTTTGG
>NW_020769351.1:0-112674 GCF_900518735.1 Pseudonaja textilis
GGCTTCCCCTCTGCCACTCGGCTCAGGGCCAGGCGCAAGCGCCTGCGAGGACAAAGGAAGCCGCAAATTGCCGGAAAGTTGCTCGGGTTTCCAGGGCTTCCAGGCTTAAACTTTGCATAGACAAAGTTTGCAGGCGGGAGCGTCTTCCCGCCGAGGAGCGGGAAGGGTTCTGCCCGGAGGGCGGGCAGGCTGCTTGGAGGAGGCAACCCGACGGCACTCCGGGTTTCCCCTCCGCCGCACGGCTCGGGGCCAGGTGCGAGCGCCTGAGAGGAAAGGGCAAGCCGCAAGTTCCTGGGAAGTTGGTCGGGTGCTGGAAGCCGCCGTCGTGGTGAGCAGCTTGTCGGACGCGTACACGAGGAGGAGGGCTTTTAAAGTGCCGCCCAAGCAGGACCGCCGAGCCAGGAAACGGGGCACCAAGGCAGGGCAAGGCTCCACCAGCAGCGGCCTAGCTTTAGGTGGCTCCAAGCAGCCCGCTCCAAGCAGCCCACCCGCCCGCTGGGCGGAACCCTTCCCGCTCCTTGGCGGGAAGACGCTCCCGCCTGCAAACTTTGCCTTTGCAAAGTTTAAGCCTGGAAGCTCCGGAAAAAAAAGGGGGATCGGCGGGGACTCACCTTCGAAGAGGTCCCACTCGAAGGTGATTTCGAACTCCCAGCCGAGGCCTTTGCAAAGTTCTTCTTTTCTTTCCTACCCCGAGAGCGCTCTGCGCTGTTTTGTAGCTTTGGGGGCCACGCGCCGCAGGGCAATACGCCATGCCCAGTGATTTTTTTTCAGGGGCAGGCCGGATTGGACAGACCAGCGGCCGGATGCAGCACGTAGTTTGCTCACCCCTGCCCTAAACCCAAACCCGACCCAAACTCCAAACCCCACCCAAACCCCAAACCCGACCCATTTCAGACAGAAAACACAACTTTTGCAGAGCTCAGATTTTAAAAAGAACTTTATTTTTATCTTCCGCAGGGTGGAAAACATTGAAAACACTCCTCATTTTCGGATCCAAGCATTCCCTCAAGAGATAAACTTACCCCCCCCCAGCCCCCAACCCCCCCAACCCCCTTAAGCCCCCAAACCCTTTAAGCCCCCAAACCACAACCAAAACCACAACCACCCCAAGCTAAACCCTAAACCCCCCACCCTTAACCCCCTTAACCGTTCTGCCTCTTAACACTGAAGCCATCGTTCTCCTTCTTACCTCACTTTCAGGTTCGGTCTTTTGAAGGGCGATGTCTTTTCCTGTTCATCGATTGATGCCTTCGGCCTCGTGTTGTCCTATTAATATTAAGAACGTATTAATAATAAAGATACAGGATAACACCCCCTTTTCCCTGTTCTCCCCGTTATTCCGTCCAGGACCACAAGATGGCGCTGTTTCCCTTAAAATGGCGGCCGAGAAAAAAAAGCCCGTTTCAAAAATGGCCTCCAAAAAGTTCTTTTTTAAAAACGTGACTACGGTACCTGCTTTTCTGTCCCTTCACGAGAGGGTTCGAGCTTTCGTAATACCGTATTAATCTTAATAATGAGGCGTTTCAATTAATAATTATCCGGAACTTCAAATCCCCGAGGGACGAAAAAGTCGCGGCGCGAGGAAATTGGGCGGGAACACTAAAAAGAATGGGCGGGAAGTCGGCCGCCACAGAAAGGTCGTTCTCCTCAGGCATCGGGGGTGGTGGTGGGGGTGTTAGCCGCGGTGAACGGACAACCCCAACCCACAAACCCTAAACTCGCTTACCCTAACTTCCAACCTCAACCCCAACCCTCTAAGCCCACAACTTAGACACCTTTTTCTGTTCATCTATTGCGGCCTTCGGTCTCGTGTTGTCCTATTAATAACATATTGATAATAAAGATACGGGATAATAGCCTGAAAAAACTCTATTAAACGGGTGCCCCCCCATTCTCCCTATTATTCCTTCCTGCACCACAGGACGGCACTGTGTCCTGTTTCCCTTAAAAAGGCGGCCGACAAAAAACCGTTCCCACCCCCCCAAAAGTTATTTTTAAAAAATGAGACTGCGGTGCCTGCTTTTCTGTCCCTTCACGAGAGGGTTCGAGCTTTCGTAATACCGTATGAATCTTCATCATGAGGCGTTTCAATTACTAATGATTCGGAATAATAAACTTCGAATCCCCGAGGGACGAAAAAGTCGCTGCGCGAGGAACTGGGCGGGAAGACTAAAAAGAATGGGCGGGAAGTAGCCCGCCACAGAAAGGTCGTTCTTCTCAGGCATGGGGGGGGGGGGGGCGGGGAAGACACGATAGCCACGGTGAACGGACAAGAAGTTAATTGTGCCGAAAATGTCCGCGCGAAAGGAAGTTGGGGGACGACTTAGAAGAAGGCAGTAGGAGACGGCCGCAGACGACGGACAGGAAGTCGGCCATACTGGGAAGGTCGTTTTGAAATGAACTCGATCGTCTCCTTAAGAGCAGCATAGAGTGGCGGGGCTTTTTTCCTGGCGCTCTGCTCTGCGGGCCGCGCTTCTCGATCTCCTTGATCCTAGGTGAAAGCGCGGGGTGGGGTGGGAGGGGATGTGTGACCGATGTCACAGGGTTGCCCTCCTTGTTTGGTTTTTCCTAAACAATAAAACGTCATTGTGCACAAAAAGCATTGTTCCCTTTTTTTCCTAATCTTCGGTAAATCGTTGCTTTCCCGGTTAGCTACTGGCTCGCTGCTGCGTCTTCCTCGCTTGGATAGGCCTCGACTTTCGACCGGCTCATTTAGGGACCGTTGAGGTGCCATGGGACTTTTTCACAGACTGCTGTGGCACCCCCACGCACGGGATACAAACCGGGGTGATTTGGGACTGGTGAGCTCTTAGGATCATGCCCTAGGCGTGCAGGCCCTGGGAACATCAGAGCCTGAGAAGAGGTGACGGGTAAAAGGAAAAGCAGTGGCGGCATGAAAGTCAAGGAAGGGGAAACAAAAAAGAGGCTACCATTAAAAGACAAAGAGTGAGGAGATCAGAGAGTAGATTCCCAGGAGGCTGGGGCAGTGTCAGAACATTAGAACTTTGTCACTTTGAATGTAATCTAATCGGCATACCTTAAAATGAAACTTCGTTGCGAACAGCTCTCAAAGTATAATATATACTCACATATATTATATGACAAACAACAGTCTAGTTCACTTGTATACATACACACCAAAGATTGCTTTTGGTTTATGAAAGACCAGTGTGGATAAAAACACAGAGAAGTGGAAACAGCAAACTTCAGTGGTCATCCCGTGACCAGAGAAACGGATAAATACACTGGTTGCCGTTCAGGAGAGGAGAGGTGATCGCAGGAGAACTCCTTTTGACTTGAGATTCCTGGAGGCAGTCTGAGTGCAAAAGAAGTAAATAAACCTTTTGGCCCTTCGCTCATTTTCCCTACAACAACCGTGTGAGATGGGTGGGCTGAAAGAACAACTGGTCTATAGCGCGATGCAGTCGAAATAAAGAGAGCGAAGGCGATCCTGCGCCGCTCCTCTCTCTTCCCAGGGCAGCCTTCATTCCTCCGCGGCCCCGGGCAGAAACGGACCGGAGTGAGGCAGGCGCCGCTTTCGGCGAGGCTTTGCCTACGGCTGGAAGGAGGCGAAAGGCCTCCGCTTCGCTCTGCCCAACCGCCCGGGGCTTCCACGGTCCTCGGAGAGACGCCGCGGGCGAGCCGTTGCGCGCCCCCGAAGGCCCCTCTGCAGCCCACGACGTCGGGGCTGGGCGCCCTCCGGCGGACAGAGGCGTCGGGGACCCCGATGACCTCCGGCCCTGCCCGCCCGGATTTCCGCTCCGCTCCCCTCCGCTGGGACCGAACCCGCCCGGCCATGAACGGTAGCGAGGCGGTGAGGCTGCTGGATGCCGTTGACTTCGCGGCCCGCAAGCACTCTGGGCAGCGGCGCAAAGATCCGGAGCGGACGCCCTACATCAACCACCCCATCGGTGAGGCGGCGGCGCGAGGCGGGCGACGCGAGGCGGGCGGCGCGGCCGGGGGTAACTCTGTCCCTCCGGTCTCCCCCGCAGGCGTGGCGCAGATCCTGGCGCAGGAGGCCGGCGTGGCCGATGTGGCGGTGCTGCAGGTAAGCCGGGAGGGCGGCGGCGGCGGGGGGGTTCCCGGCGGGCGCTGAGCCTCCCTCGCCCCGCAGGCCGCGCTGCTGCACGACACGGTGGAGGATACGGACACCACCTTCGCGGAGATCGAGCAGCGCTTCGGGCCGGAGGTGCGGCGCCTGGTGGAGGAGCTGACCGACAACAAGGCGCTGCCCCAGGCCGAGCGGAAACGCCTGCAGGTGGAGCGCGCGGCGGGGCTGAGCGCCGGGGCGCGGCTGGTGGCGCTGGCCGACAAGCTGTACAACCTGCGCGACCTGGACCGGCGCGTGCCCGAGGGCTGGTCCGAGCAGCGCGTGCGCGAGTACTTCGCCTGGGCGGCACGCGTAGCCGACCCCCTCCGCGGGAGCTGCCCGGCGCTGGAGGAGCCCCTGTGGCGGCTGCTGGCTACCAGGGGCGTCGCGCGCTAGCCCGGAAGCATCGCGGGGGAAGTGCCGGAGCCGCAGACCGCGCACTTCCGGGAGGGGCTCGGGCTCCCCCGCCATGGCCTCCCGCGGCCCGTCCGACCTGCCGGACTTCGGCCTGCTGAAGCGTCTGGCCCGGGACCAGCTGGTCTACCTCCTCGAGCAGGTGGGCGCGGGCGCGGGCGGGGCGGGGCTGGGTCGCGAGGGGCGGCCCTGACCCGATTCTCGGTTCCGCAGCTGCCCGGCAAGAAGGACCTCTTCCTGGAGGCCGACCTGATGAGCCCGCTGGACCGCATCGCCAACGTCTCCATCCTGAAGGTGGGTCCGCGAGGGGTCTGGGACCTTTAGGCTCCCACCCTGGGACGCGCGCCTCCTTCGCCTCCAGCCCATTGACAGGCAGCTTTCTTCCCCCAACTATTCTCCATGGCCAGTGGGTCCCTGGCCATTCGTGCCTGCCCATTCGCCCAGGCACCCTTTGACCCCGCCTTTGGCTGCCCGCAACAAATAGCCCCCAGCCAATCGGGTGATAGGCAGAAGCACTGATGCTGCGGGGGCAGCGACGATTGGGTGATCGCAGCGCCTCGGGTGGGGCAGCGTCTGATACAAAAGAAAGATTTAGTGCAAAAGCATCCCGATCTGTCACAAGGACCAGGGGGAGGAGGAGCAGGAGGGACCAGGGAGAAAGGGAGGGGCGCCTCTAGGGAGCTTGACAAAGACAAAGCTTGCAACTCGATCAGCTCCAACCAAAGGAGGGAGCAGGGGAAAGGCTGGAGCGGCTTTTGACGCTGGGGGGGGGGGGGGCGCAAAACAGTGGTTTGCGTTTTATCATTTGTCAGGCTAGTGATTAACTAGAAACATTCTGCAAAAAAGTGATTCCTGGTAATTGGCTGGGATACTTGTTTGCACCTAAATGCTTTCTTTTCTAAAAGGAAAGGAATCTTTCTTTCACTCATTGTGTCCCCATCCTGTAACACCAGGAGCTGGGCCAGCCTTGCCACTCCTCCCTCCTTTCGTTGGAGCTGACTGAGCTGCAAGCCAAGCTGTCTTTGCAAAGCTCCCTAGAGGCGTCCCTTCCTCCCTGGCCCCTCTTAACACCCACCCACCTGTGCCCTCCCCAATGGGTCTAAAGGCTGCTAATCCCGCTACCACAAAAATATATATATTGCATCACATGCTGCCCTCCTCACATCGCCTGCAGTCACCCATCATCAATTGTACATTGCCCCCACAGCATCATTGCATCTGCCTGCCACCTAATTGTCTGGTGCAGCCAAAAGCTGGTGTGAAAGGGTGTCTGAGCGAATAGGCAGGGACCCGTTGACTGTGGAGAATGGCTGTGGGAGGCCAAGCAGGGGAGGAAAGCTGGCTGAAAATAGGCTGAGATGGGTAGTTGGGGGCAAAAGAGGGGTGGCCAAGGATCTGTGCTTTAACATCCCGTTCTGGTCCATGGGGGTGGGCACCTCCTTTGTTCCCTCCCGCATCTGACAACGTACATCTCTCCATGCAGCAGCACGACGTGCACAAGCTCTACAAGCTGGAGAAGAAACCAGCGCGCAGCTCCAGTGACCAGTGAGTGGGCTGGGGGGGAGCCAGGGGCACTCCACCTGAGCCTCCCTGACTGCATCCTGCCCTTTCCTCCAGGTTATGCTTCCTGCTCCGTCCACGACTCACGAGTGTCCGGCTGGTGGCAGGTGAGTGGCAGGGAGCACCTCCTGGGGTGTGTGTGTGGAGGGGTCCCATGAACTCAGTGCTCACTCCGTGCTCCTTGCAGAATTGATCAATGCTGACAAAGCAGCAGGTCGGGTGCGCAAGTACAAGATCATCTTCAGCCCGCAAAAGGTGAGGCTCATGGGGGGAGGCTGCAGGCAGCCGGAAGCGTTGGGTTAGCCTGGTGTACCAGTTGAAAAGCTTCCCAGCCCGGGGGTGAGGGAAGTCACCACGGGCTTGAACTTTGTAGAGGTATTGGTCAACATGTCAGCTCACATTTAAGTGAGCCTCCTAGCAGAATCCCTCTTTTCCTTTCCAGGGCAGATTATCTAAGGGGTGGGGGCAGAAGTAGGTTTCAGTTTCCTGTCCTCAAAACTTCTGGCCCACTGAGTGGATACTTCGGATTAGAGCATCAGCTTTTGGGGAGAAACTTATAAGGGATGAGGAATAACATAGAGGCATTGCACTATCCCACTTGGAAAAAGTTTCCTCCACCACCTTTATTTGTTGCTGGAAAGAGATGTTTCAATCTGTGCTGGTTTATCCTGCCACGCACACAGCCCGGTTCAATTTGTCAGTTTAGCTTGGGATTCCAGTGACATTGGTAGCGTGGCTTCTTGGTGGCGTGTGTGTGTGTGTTTCAGAAGCTGTTGTGATGCCCAGGAAAGGTGGGATAGGTTTCCCTTTCTGTTTCCTTAAAACAGGGTTGGGGAACTATGGCCCTTTTATGACTTGTGAACTTCAACACCCATGCTGGTTCAGAAATTCTGGGAGTTGAAGTCTACAAGTCATAAAGAGGCCAGACAGTTCCCCACCTCTGCCTTAAAACCTGCACTATTAAAGTCCCAAATTTTTTAAAAAACGAGATTCCGGGAACAATCTTCAGGTGAAGGCCTTGTGTGGTACTGGTTAGAAATGCTGTGTCTTGAAGGCGGCACCACACACCACCCTTCCCTGGATTATTGAGCCTCAGCTGGTAAATGAGATTTGTGCCATAGAAGGCCCTCGGCCAGGAAAGATTATGAAGCCCTTAAGGTCCTTGAGGCTTCCAAGTATGGCACTTTCATGGTTACCTGAAGTTGGCTGTCTTCTCCTGCAGTTCTACACATGTGAGCTGGTGTTGGAGGAGGAAGGGATCTATGGTGGTAAGTCTCGAGAACGGTATAAACACATCTGGATGCCTCTGTTCAACCCAAAAATACGGGGAAAGGGGCATGGAAATAGATGGGAGGTGATGATTTGCTGGTTTCCTTTCCTCTAGACTTAAACCTCTGGCTATTCACTCAGGTTGTGAAAGGTAGATAAGAGAATAGGCATCCAAACAATATCTCTGACCCTCTAGATGTGACCTGGGATGAGTGGTCCTTCTCCCTCCTCCCTCTGGATAATGACATCATCAGCATGGAGCTGCCCGAGTTCTTCAGAGATTATTTTCTGGTTAGTAAGGTCATTTATGCTGGCTGTGATGAGTGTCTTGGTGCTTGCCTGCTGTCTCACCGGTATCACTAGTCTTGGAGGTTGCATTTTGGTCCCGCCTTGTAAGTCCTTGAGAGGCAGTTTGGTGTAGTGATTAAAGCACCAGGCTACAAACTGGCAGACTTGAGTTCTAATTCCACCTTATGTGCAAAGCCAGCGGGGGAACTCTGGACCAGTTGCTCTCAGTCGAGGAAGAAGGAAGAAAGGACAAATCACTTTCACCCTGGAAGAAAATTACAAAGACTTGTCCCAGGAGTTGCAGGCAGTCAACAAAGGCATACGTACTATATCCATGTACATGCACACAAATAGCAATAGCACTTAGATTTATATACTGCTTCACAGTGCTTTTACAGCCCTCTCTAAGAGTCAAGCATCTCGCCCCCAACAATCTGGGTCCTCATTTTACCAACCTCAGAAGGATGGAAGGCTGAGTCGACCTTGAGCTTGTGAGATTCGATCTGCCAAATTGCCAGCTGTTAGCAGAAGTAGCCTGCAATACCGCATTCTAACCACCTGCGCCACTGTGGCTCTTACATACAATCTTTAGGACTTGAAGGTGATCTTTTAAAAAAATCACTTTTTTACATTTATCAGAACACATATTCTAAAGAAAAGTATTACATATTCACATAAGATTATAAGCCTTACGTATTTGTATAAAGAAATCTTTGTAATAAAAGCCACATTTAATTATTAACTGCCAATTAGTAATGACATTTCAGTATTTGCACATATCGGTGATACAATGGTTGGGTCGTATTGCAGGTCATGATGCTTAACTGATACTGTTAATATGATTTCTGTTTTGAGTGCTAGTGGAGTTTTGGGTTTCCAAGAGTCAACTATTCCCTCCTGGTTCCAAGGTTCCAAGGTTCCGTTTACTCTTGCAGGAAGCGGACCAGCGGTGGATCAACACAGTGGCCCAGAGTTTACAGCTGATGAACTCTCTCTTCGGCCCATTCACTGAGACTTACGGAATTGGGCGGTGTGCCAAGGTGCGGCCAGATCAGCCCAGGCGGGTAGAGTTGCTTAGAGAGCATGTGCCCCAGAGAAAGAAATGGCTCCATGGAGGCTGTTGTTGGCTGAGCCATAAGAACACATTTCAACTAAATGCAGCGGTTTATGTAAAAGGCGCTCTTCCTTCCAAGCTATCCTGAAAGCTTTGCTCTTTTTTGTCAAGTTTTTTATTTTATATTCTTTATACATATCAGTATGTGAATGGTGCGATACCTGTATTTTGATACGAGTAAGCATAATATTATTGCTCCCAATTACATTTCATTTTCATTATTTCCTATTATTTACACATACCTTATACTTCCGCCCTTCATTTTCTAAACCTCCCCCTTGTTCTTTCATATATCTTGATATATTAATATATATGTACTATTGTTCCTCTCTTATTTCTATCTAATTTTAATTCTTCCCCCATCATTGTAATATTCAAAGACATGTCTTTTTAATTGTATTTTCCTTATTTATGTCTTCTGTTTGTGTTAAAATTTTATCCTTTCATTAACTAATATCTCAATGTATGCTTCTAGTACCAATCACAATCATTTAAATAATTAAAATACATCTATTCATGTTCTTAGCAATTATCCAATTCATGTCTCTACTGTTAATACACATATTTACATTAAAATATATTCTTTCATTATCTAATCGCCCATTAATTTTAGCATTTTACTGCTAATATTCTATGCATATTTAATGTCATCATTTAATCTCTAATTTTCCAATTAATGCTTAATTTTTATTCATAATTCTTATATTTCACTCTAAAATGTTATCCTAATGTCTATCGCACCGTATACAAATAGCTATCCAGCATAAATAAATCTAATATTTATTCACCTATGTTTAGTAAACTGTATTCATGGAAGACCTTTACTCTTTTGTTTTTTTTTTATCCATCATCTCTTGTCCGCATCAGAACTTTTATTCTTATTCTTTTGACTTGCCTCCCATATTCTTCTTTTAAATCTTTTACTTCTTCTAGCTCTATATTTTGATTCTGCAATCTAACTTTCCCTCTCTTCTCTACCCTTTGCCACTATCTAATTTTAAAGCTATCTGTTCTAGTCCCTATCTCTTTCCCACAAATAGCTTCTTGTTTCTCCCATTCCCTTTTTAAATCCTTTAAAATATTTCCCTCCTGTTTTAATTCCTTAATCATTATTAATTGTAGTAGCTTCTCTTTGTTGTCTTCTTTTTTTTGTTTTCTCAGTTCTGCTTTCCTCTCCATTCCTTCTTTGCTCATTGTTCTGATCTTTGTTCCTTGTATAATATTGTCCAGTTTTTGGTCTATATGATCAAATATTTTCACCGTCGCCTTATGTTGTTCCTGTAAAAGGTCCTTAATGCTTTGAAATTTCATCTCCATTCCATTTAAAACTCCGCTCCTTTTCGCCTTGCATTGTGACTTATTTGGTTTAATATTTCTCCTTTTTGGCCAGTTGTCCAGGATTCATTGATTCAAAGCAGAGCTTACTAGATCACAATTTTTAATGCTTAATCACTAGTCAGTCAAATCAATTTTAAATACACCAGGGTGTTTTTCACACCTCTTCAAGTCACTTTTGAACATTCAATAACATTCAGAGGTCTTTTAACTGAAATTCTTGTTTCTTATTCAAGTTTCTAGTAGTCTTAGAGTAGATGCATGTAATCCAATGAGTATTTTCAGTCCTTCAGATAGTTATTCCCAGACTCGCACAGTTGCCCTCTCATCAGCAGGTAGCACTCTTTCTTCAGCCTATTTTAACCTCTCTGCTAGCAAGTTCGATCTTAATTATTTTAAATTATAAATCCAATAAGTAGGCAGTATTTATAAAAAAGATTTTAGGTCCATTATTCCAGCATTTTAAAATGCTTTCTTGATACCATGTCTTTTTACTTTGAAAGTTCAATTTTCTGTAGATATTTTTTTAAAATTTCTTAAATTCTCTGACATTTTTCAAAGGTGCCTGTTCGCCGCTTTGATAAATAGTTCTGGATATATATTCCCCTTAAATTCCTTGGGGTCAGATTTCAACAAAAAGTATTCTCTCACCCAGTTCACACACCATTCACTGTCTCTTCGCTTCTTCACTATCTTAGGTGTTCAGACTGTTCCTGGCTTCATGGCAGCCATTTTGCTGCCGCTAAACTTAGGATGGGGGGTGGAATTTCGAAGTCAGGGAGGAGAGATGGGATTCTCCTTGACCTGCAGGGCAACCCCCTTTACTTCACCACCCCTCCAGGGTGGCTATGGCCCCTTATGGAGCCCTCTGACTTGGAGCAGGGCCACAGAGCTCGCAGTCCTTGCTTCCCATAGCACTGGAAGTACAGCCAGAAGTTCCTGAAAGCTTGGCTCTGTGTTGGTAAGATGTTGGCTCTCTTTTGTCATGACGAAGCAGGTGCCTGTCATTAGGAAAGGATCTTGCAAGGGAGATCCTTGCAAGGACCTGAAGGGTCCTATAAAGTGCAATGGGTTAATTTCTCCTAGATGGTCCATGAGCTTTGGCGTGACATAGCAGAAGAGAGCGAGGTTGACAACATGGATCGGAAGCCAGAGATTAGCCATGTCTTCCTTATAGACAGAGGTGGGTCTGGGGGAAAGGGAAGAGATGGTATCCGGCCTAGAAACTTTCCTTGGTTCCAGTGGGAGCTCCTGCTTAGCCTTCTTTGGGTGCAGGTGCTTGCTTTCCCCAAGGTTTTTTTTTTTTTGGGGGGGGGGGGGGGATTTTGGAAATCAGAAAGTGATTCCCACAGATTTTATTTCTTGGTTTCACATGTCCTGGAAGTTGCAAGAGACCCAAGCAATTGCCAAAATTGTGAGGCACTCCCAGTGCCATTGGAATTTCAGAGAGAAGCAGCTGTTGTGCCTTAGTTTGAGCAAACATTAATGAGCTCGAAATTGGTAGCTAGAAGTGGCAAAATAGTCTGCTTGACCCTGGAAACTCCCTGTATCTGTACCAAGTGGAAGCTGTTCTCCAGTTTCAGATCACTGTTGTTCTACTCTGCCCATAGACACTGCTTTTGGCTTCTGAGCTGGGCCTAGGACTCTTGTTACAAGAGAGGCATCATGTTTATCTCTTTTTAGATGTGGATTACGTTACAGCCCTTTGCTCTCAGGTGATCTACGAAGGCCTGGTGGATGATACCTTCCGCATAAAATGTGGTGAGTTCCTCCCCAGCCTTGAGCTTCTGGCATTGGCATACTCCAGTTTCTGAAAGCTGGATTGGAGGTGTCCAGAGATTGCCATCATCCAGAATAATTACTGGGCAACTAATGAGAGGACCGTGGTAAGATGAGTGCCATGGGGCAAGTGACTTGAGCAACTCACGTTCTGCAGGAAGTGTGGATTTTGGTCCAGATGTTACCTCCTCTGACCAAAGCATTAAAGTCCTGCTGAATTCCCAAGACAAGGTAAACTCTCTCTGCTCTTGGACAGAAGTTCAGGAGTTTCTGAGAGCAGAAACCTGATGGTTGGGAGAGTGGCAAGGGGCTTCTCTGGATTACTGTGGTCTGGCCTGCATCTCTCTACAGGTGTTCAGCGAAATCCGCAATGAGCACTTCTCCAACGTGTTTGGTCTCCTGAGTCAGAAGGCACGGAACCTGCAGGCCCAGTATGATGTGTGTAGGCTAGAATGGGGCAATAATGGCCACAAGGGATGGATTTGTGGCTGGCCCAGCCTATAGGAAAATGTCTCTCTTCCAGCGACGACGGGGAATGGATATTAAGCAGATGAAGAACTTTGTCTCCCAAGAACTGAAGGGCCTGAAACAAGAACATCGCTTGCTGAGTCTCCGTAAGTGTTCTCAGTCAGAGTGTCCCAGGCAGAGGAATCATAGGAACAAAACCTCCCTGGACTCTTTTTTTGGCATGGCCCACTGCCCCGTCCCAGCCAGATGTGGGCAGTGGAGCCTTTTCAACCATTCTGTAAAACCTGTCTCTGGCCTGGCCCTAGCAGGAGGGCTTCAAGCTGTCTTTAGTTATTAAGACTCAGTGCTGAAGGATTCACTGGTAGCTTTAGGTGTGTTCCAGAAAATATTTTCTCCTCCTGGTTTGATCATCTTCCTTATGTGTGTAGATATTGGGGCCTGTGAGTCCATCATGAAGAAAAAAACTAGACAAGATTTCCAGGAACTGTTGAAGACAGAACATGGTAAGAAGGAATGTACAAGCGAACTAGCTGAATTTGATAATGGGATTGGAGTTGGTTACTGAATGTGGGAAGGTATCAGATGATGGAAATTCTCTCCTGAAAACCATTAGAACCAATGGGAAGGTTAGCAAGTGGGCAGGAGGTATTTATGGATAAATGTATAAAAAAGTATCTTGGCAACAGCAGAATTTGCTGATTGTGAACATGAACATTCATGTCCTTTTGCATGCAATAAGTTCTGTGTTGCTGATTGAAAAATGGGTTCATCTATAGTGATGTAGCAAGCGTGGAAATGAAAATGTACTAGAGATCAAGGTAGTTGTGTTTGAGAGGGAAAATAGAATGAGTAGATGCAAGATACATATATGGTAAAGACCAGCTCAAGGAGGTGAACACTTTGGAGGAATGTTTGGAGATGAGGGGGAAAGGATGCAGAAACCTTAAAACCTGCAAATGCTGCATAAGGGAAGTGGATTGGATGTAGTGGATTGGATGTAGTCCATTGTATGGAATAAGCGGCTGGAAGGGCAGAAAAGGACATTGATTCCCTTGTTGCTGGGAGTATCTGGAGAAACATCAAAGGAACTTGAGTGGGTGGGCAAAGAGGTGGTCTGGTCTTGCAGAGGAGATGATTTCAGATCCAGATGCAAAAGAAGTGCATGAAGGAAGAGGAGAGATGACAGGCAGGATATGAAGTGGGGTAAGCATGGCTGCAAGAAGAGGAATGCATGAAGAACTGTATTGAACGGTTTTGGTATCGAAGGTTTAGTTAAAAACTTTTAAAAATGCCTTTACATTTCCTTGGCTCACCGCACTTCGTATAACCCTACCCCAAAGCAAGGTTGGAATCAGTACGCATTGTTCTTGGGAGTCTCCATATGAAAGCGGGGAAAGTCTCCCTCCTGCCAGCCTTGGGCACCAGCCTGATTCTGAAAGATTCTCAGCTTGAGGGTTGGGTCTGTGGGCATTGGATGTTTCCTTTCTGATAGCTGGAGGGGCCTCATGAGGAGGGGAGGTGCTAGGAAGCAGAGGCCACGCGGGGGTCTTTGGCAAACAAAGGTGAGAGAGAGGCTGGGCCTGGCTTTGCTATCACTCTGGTTTGCTCGGCAGCTCTTCTGGAAGGGTTTGATATCCGGGAGAGCATCAGCTTCATTGAAGAGCACATTGACCGGCAGGTGAGAGGAGGGGAATGAGGAAGTGGCCCAAGCCTGGGAAAGGCTATCCATTGACTGGTTTCTCCTGCCCTCTTCTGGAAACAGGTCACCCCGATTGAGAGTTTGAGAATATTGTGCCTGTTGTCGATCACGGAGAATGGTGGGTTCTGGCTCGGAAGGGTGGGCTGAGTCAGGTAGGCCCTGCTGTGTGCCTTGACCCCACATGTTCTGCCTGCTTCTCCAGGACTTTCTCCCAAGGACTACCGCTCCCTGAAAACCCAGTACCTGCAGGTGAGGCTGGACGTGTGGCCCTCCTCCCACCCCTGGGTAGCAGAGAGGTCCTGAGTCAGTTTTCTGGAGGTGCAGCTCTGCCCCACTCCCCAAGGCTTTCACTTTCAATGTGTTCTGCACCTGTCTCTTGTTCTGCTGTGATGCCCATCCCTGCCCGTTGGCAGAGTTATGGACCAGAGCACCTGCTGACCTTCCATAACCTGAAGCACTTGGGGCTCTTGACAGAGCAAGTGTCCGGTGAGACTCTGGCGGCTATGGAGAACAAAGTCAGCAAGCTGGTGACAGATAAAGCGGCAGGTAAGGGACTTTGGGATTCCATTGTGCCCTGGCTCCTTCTGGGAAGGGACAAAGAGATGGGTATTTTCAGTCTTCAAGAACCCCCCCCCCTCTTCCCCCCCAGAGAAGCTCTCGGATGCCTTCAGTTCACTGGCCAGGAAGAACAATTTCCGAGCTATAAGCAAGAAGCTGGGTCTGGTGAGTTCATGATTCAGTTAAGGCAGAGAGGGAAGAGGCCTCCAATTTTGACCACCTGTTCCCATGCAGATCCCACGTGGGAATGGAGAATACGACCTGAAAGTTCCCCGGGACATGGCCTACGTGTTCAGTGGCGCCTATGTGCCCCTCAGTTGCAAGATAATAGAACAGGTGCTAAGAGCCTTTGGACTGCTGGGACTAATAGGGGTGTTTGGGGAGGGCTCCTTTTTCCCCCCCTCGGCAGCTCTGGCTTGATTCTACTCTTATCTCAGGTGCTGGAGCGGAGGGGCTGGCTGGGCCTGGAAGAGGTGGCGAGATTGCTCGGGGGCCATGAGTTTGTCACAGGTAAGTGGCTGGCTAGGCCCACTGTTCTTCCAGCTTAAAGATGTTCTGTGGGTCCTGCTCCCACAGCCGGGTCTCTATCCAGCAATTTCACCCTTCTGGACAGAAAGGGGCATGCTGCCTGTTCCCTTCAGTGGTCGTGATGCAGATTTTATTATCAGTAAAAGTACTGGCATGTGTCCCCCAAGAATTGTGGTGACTCAATCTTGCTAAACTATCTAAAAGGCAGTATCAGCAAGAGAATTGGGGAGATTAAGAGAGCTGCCAGGGTCCTTGGTACCCTCCCGATTCCCATTCTGCCTCTGGGAAATGCTGATATAAAGGAATCATTGTTAGGACTCTGCTCTGAGTGGATCCCAACCTGAGGAGAATGTGGAAGGGATACTGATCAATCGGATGCTTCCATAGGCATCTTCCAACTGATCTGGAGGCATGGATTTAGGTACATTTTCCTTGCAGCTACAGAAGAGCCTCGACCTCCAGCCTCCCAGCAAGTCATCCTGGTAGTCTTCTTAGGAGGTTGCACCTTCTCTGAGGTTGCTGCTCTCCGCTTCCTTGGCAGAGAAAGAGGTATGCGATGCACCCAAACTAGGGCAATGAGTGGTGGACCTGCATGGTGTAACATTCTGAGCCCCTGCACATAAACTGGGTGGTGATGTAGGTTAGTTTGAAGTGAGGGCCCTGCTTCTAGCCATTTTAAAAGTAAGCTTGAGCAAATCAAGAGAAAAAGTAAGCTTTTTGTAACCGGTTTCCCCTCAGTGTCCAGTTACACAGATAAGCCAGTTGCAGTAGCTTCCCATCGGGCTTCTTTTGGAGTTTGGGGTCTTTGGGATTTTTGTCCTGCTCTTCTTTCAAGAAGTCAAGCAGGTGTCCCCTCCCTCCTTCCAGTTCTTCTCACAGTCCCATGGGATAGTTAGTTTAGGCTTACAAGGGGCTTGAGCTGGGGTCTCAGGGCAGGGAAGCCTTTTATTCTCTGCAGGGTCACCTTTGCCTCTCCACCAGGGCTCCGATTCATAATCCTGACGACGGCCATCACCAACAGTGCTCGCCTGCTGGAATCTACCATGGAGATGAGGATGTGACCGCATCTGAAGCAAACTGGAGGCAAAGGGATGCTTGAAAATACCTTGGTTCTTCTGCCCAGCCAGGGAGAAACTGTATTCCCACCAGCTAATCACCATCATTTACCCTCCCAGGTGCAGAGAGCACCTTTCCCCTTCTGGTCTTCCATTGGGTGGGAGCTGCTGGGATTTCTCTGTTGGAGTTTATTAGTCCAAAAGTGCTTCTTTGGAAACAGGAGCTTTCCTTGGGAGAGAAAGTGTCTAGCAAGGCAGAGAAGTGTGCAGCAGTGAAAGAAAATTAGAATCTTTAGTGAAAGGAAGAAAGCCCACAATTTCAGACAGTTCTTTCCTGCTCACCCAGGAAAAATGAAGAAAAATCCTTCATAGACTAAAAACAAAACCCAAGTGGCCCAGGGTCCTGCCCCCCCCCCAAAAAAAAATAAAAAAAAATTTCAGCCTTCAGCTATCTGGAAACTTTTCCTGCAATAAATGGGTCCATGTATAATGCACATAAACATCTTACAGGAAACCACAGGAATAAAACAAAATAAAAGATTAATTCATGTAACTGCTACTGGTCCATTGCCTTTTGTGCTATTTCCTTGATGCCTTTGTGCATGCTTGCTCTCATTCTTTACCTTCCCCAAATCCCAAATCAGAAGCATGACTTTAAAACATTAAATTCTTGTATTTTAATATAAAATCTGAAGGACTTTAAATAACAATAGATAAACCAGTGCAACAGTGCCATCTAGAGGTGAAAGAAGGAATATAAGACAGGGAGTGTCAGCTGGTGCTCCATTCAAAAACCAAGAAAGAAATACTTAAGACTCCTTTAATCAGAGAAAAGATATCTTTTACTGGAAATCAAGTGTTAGCAACACTCTGGATAAAAGAATGGATAATTTTAAGAAATACAAGGGTGCTGACACTGGAGGGACATGATTTGTAACTGGATTGGCATGCATTTTCATGGTACGGGAAAAGTAAGAAACATGGCAGGAAATGCTTTATTGTTAGTATGGGAAAAATAGAGAACATTACTTAAAAATTCCAGTCTCGTTATCAGCAATAGAAGCTCTGATACACCCAAATACTGGAAAAATGGGAACTATTGTTAGATACAAGCAGAGGTGGTATTCAGCCGGTTCTGACCAGTTCTGGACAACCGGTAGCGGAAATTTTGAGTAGTTTAGAGAACCGACAAATACCACCTCTGACTGGAGATTTTATACTATCCTTCCCCTGCCCTGCCCACCAAGCCAGGCCCAGGTAGTAAAAAAAATTGAACCCCATCACTGGATACAAGGATATATTGAATGAAAAGGATGAGCTCAAAACTAAACAAGAATGAACAAAGGATTGATATGCATTGGTATTCATACATGCAAATACAATCAAAATATGAAGAAGATATTAAAGCTATTCATAAGGAGTTGACAGAACTGGATAAAATATTAACAGGAATGGAAGACAAGCTGATTAAAAAAAAAGTACTGTTATTTACTAGGTGTAAAACTAGAACAACAAGTAAAGGAAATCATGATAGCATGGGCAAAAAAAAATGGAGTATAGATAGAATTAGATAGATGGCAGAAACTATGGGAAAGAAATTATAAGTTAACAACATCAACAGCATATAAAGAAAATTTGTATAAGATGTTTTACAGATGGCATTTTGCACCAGCAAAATTGGCAAAGATATTTAAAGATAAATCAGCCAAATGCTGGAAGTGTCACCAGACACCTGGGTTGTATTACTGTATGTGGTGGACACGTACCGAAGCAAAAAGATATTGGACAAAAATCCACACATGGTTGGAAAAAATGATAAAGCAACACATAGATTTTAAACCTGAAATATTTTTATTAGGAAGGTTACAGCAAAGAAAAAGTATACTTGACTATTCATGTGTTAACAGCAGCTAGGATTGTATTTGCTCAGAATTGGAAAAGCGATAAAATACAGGCAGAGGGAAAAGTGATAGAGAAAATAATTGAATGTGCAGAGATAGATTAACACTGGCAATTAAACTAAAAGAAGAAACTGAATATTACTTGGTATGGGATTTACTTTATCAATGGTTAGAAAATAAAACAAGTAAAAGCTGAGTAGATGAATATATAGACGAATAAGATAATAGATTTAAGAAATAATGACTTATAAAGAAAATGTGATTATGGCTATATCGGTAAGAAAAGTATTAACTACAATTGTTAGTACTAAATATATGTACCCACCCTGTCAACACAATGTATGAACGAAAGATGGAATTATTGTAAATACCCAAAACATTAAAAAATATTTAAACAAAAAGCGCTCCCGCCCCCCCTTTACCGTAGCCTCCAGGCGGCGTGGTGGAGCAAAGGAAGGTCACTGACCCCTTTCACTACCGTTTCCCCTCTTCAGTCGTGGGTCTGGGTCGGGACCGAACCTGCAGCTTTCTTGCAAGGGCTTTCAGGTCGCCCAAGGCTGCACTAGAAGGCGGCGACGGCGGGTTTCTAGCCTAGCGCCAACAACGGGCTACGGGGCGACGTTGCCCCAACCCGGCGAAGCCTGGCCGGCCCTGAAGAGCTACAGCAGGGCGGGGGCTCGGGGTTTCCGTGGGGCGGGGCAGCTCCGTGCCGCTCCCGTTCCAGGCCAGCAACGCCCCTCCCTGCAGAGACGCGTCCTCTGCCTTTGGGGACCGAGAGGGGCCTGTGGGCGCCCTTCTGGTAAAGCTGGCCTTTATGGCCCCGCCCCCAGTGGCCGCCGCCGCCCCCGGATTGGCCGCGGAAGAGCTCTCGTGGGCGGGTCCTCGGACGGAGCCAATCGCGGCGCGGCGGGGGTTTGAATCGCGAAGCAGAAACGGTCGGGACTGAGAGGCAGCGGGCGAGGAGCCGCCTGGCCAGCCAAGATGAGACGCAGGTGTGAGGCGGGCCGCGGGGGAGGGGCGGGGGGGGCGAGGACCGGGCCGGGGGCGTCCGAGCTGACGCCCCCCGCCTTGCTTCCCTCCCTGCACAGCGAGGTCCTGGCCGACGAGTCGGTGGCCTGCCTGACCCAGGCGCTGAGCCACCTGCGCGGCATCTGGGAGGAGATCGGCATCCCGGAGGAGCAGCGGCTGCAGCGCACCGAGGTGGTCAACAGGCACGTCAAGGTGAGCGGGGCAGCGGGGCGGCGGGGCGGCGGGGCGGCGGGCGGTGTCTGAAGCGCGCTCTTCTCTCCGGCTCCGCGCAGGACCTGCTTGAGCGGATGGTGGTGGAAGAGGAGAGCCTCCGGGAGCGGCTGCTGAAGAGCATCACGCTGTGCCGGAGGGAGCTGGCCGCGCTGTGCCAGGAGCTGCAGGTGGCGCCCTTCCAGGTGAGTCAGCGTGGAGGTGCCCGCCCCCCCCTCCGAGCCCCCCAGCCCGCCTGTCACCTTCCTGTCTTGCAGGAGGAGGAGGAGGCCACGATCCTGCAGCTGGAGAAAGACCTGCGCACCCGTGTGCAAGTGATGCTTAAGCAGAAGCATGAGCGGCGGCAGGAATTGCGCACCCTGCAGGAGCGCGATCAGGAGCTGGCGGGTCTGCTCGGCCAACCACCCTACAGCATTGGCAACAGTGAGGACGTGCCCAGCCTGGCGGACCTGGACCACTTCCGGCGCCACCTGGCAGCCTTGGCAGCTGAGAAGGTCTGGCCATCTCCAAGAGAGGGTGGGGGGGTGGGGGGGCGGCTTGGTGCTGATTCTTTCCTTTCCCCTTAGGAACATCGGCAGGCAGAGTTTGTCCGCCTGAAGCAGCAGGTCGTCCTCTGCATGGAGGAGCTGGAGCTGGAGCCAAGCACCGCCTTTGAGCGAGAGGCCATGTGCCAGGACACAGGCACCTTCTGCCTCTCCCTGAACAACTTGGCTGCCCTGAAGGATCTGCTGCAGCAGGTTGGGGGAATGGGCTGCGGGGGGCACCCATCTGCCTGCCTTGAGTTCTCTTTAGGCCTAAGGCTGTTCCTTTGCTGTCTCCCAGCTGGAGGACAGGAAAGCTCAGAAAGAGGCCGTATGTGAAGAACTGCGCTGCCGCATCCGGATGCTCTGGGACTGGCTGCAAGTGCCTCCCGAAGAGAGAAACAGCTTTGCTCCGTACATGGAGGGTTCCAGAGCCAGCATTCTGGACGCTGTAAGAGGCTGGGCTCCCTTCCTGGGTACGAGGGCCCTGTCGACTCCTGAAGGTCCAGGAGTAGCACTCTCGCCTACGTTCCTATTGAAAAGTTGCCACCTTTCCATGGAAGAGTGGGGTGCATCAAATGAGCCCTTCCTTGTGTTTCATTGCCTTGACTTCCCTCCCCACTGCCTCTTCTAGCTGCACCTGGAAGTCGACCGCTTGGAGGAACTGAAGTGCCAGAACCTGCAGAAGGTGGTAGAGGCCATTCGGGCTGAGCTGGCCACTTACTGGGACAAGTGCTTTTTTGGGGAAGAGCAGAGATGCTCCTTTGGCCCCTACTATGAAGGTGGGTTGGTAGCCAGTGTTGAAGGTGAATGAGGCCATCTTCAGTGGCCCTTCCTGCCATCCCTCATGCTTTCCTCCTTCATAGACATCTTCACCGAAGAGTTGTTGCAGCAACATGACGCTGAGCTTGTGCGACTGAAGCATTATTATGAAACACATCAAGAGCTCTTTGAAGCAATCCACAAGTGGAAGAAGAGCTGGTGTCTCTTTCAGGAGCTCGAGGTAGTTGTGGGCTGGGCTGGGCTGGGCTGCCTCTCCAGGCAGCAGGAGACTCACCTTTTCCTCCCTGTAGAAAAAGGCCACCGATCCAAGCCGCTTCACCAACCGAGGAGGCAACCTCCTGAAAGAAGAGAAGCTGCGTGCCAAGCTACAGAAAACCCTTCCCAAGGCAAGTGGACCCAGCCACTCTCCCCATCCCAGGGACCTCTTGATAGCCCCACCTTAACCTGCCTTGTTCTGATGCAGTTGGAGGAGGAGCTGAGGGTCCGTGTTGAGCTGTGGGAGCAAGAGCATGCTCAGGACTTTCTAGTGAGCGGGCAGCGCTTCATGGAGCATGTGGCTGAGCAGTGGCGCCTCCATCATCTGGAGAAGGAGAAGGAAAGGCAGGAACGGGTGAGTTGGCAGCCTCAGCCTTCCCCCATAGCTGTTAGTTTACCCTGTCCAGCAAGGGTAGCAAGCCTGCTGACTGGTGTACTTAGCCCCTCTAGCCAGAGGGCAGCCAGGAAGAGCGATTTTGCCTGCAAGCCCACCCAGCAATTGCTTTCCCCTCCTCCCAAGGAGGCAGTCAATGCTGGCTTTTTTGTTGGTTTGCTTGTTTTTAATAGTAATTTTATTAAAGATTACACCAATAAAATTAATTATTTTATTATATCTATAAGTTTTATTGCTGCCTATCTTACCATAGGGCAACTCTGGGTGGTTTACAGTTAAATGTAAGCTAAAACATAAAAAGTTAAAAACTCAAAAAAGTTTAAAAAAGGAAAAGAGTAAAAACACAAAACAAAAATAAGAATAAAGGAAATATGTAAAGAAATGACTTTCTCCTTTAGTAAATTTCACAAATAATCTCTTCTCCCCTCATCCCACTGGTTACCCACAAACAAAGCCATCAGACCTTGTCACTTCAGTCCTGAAGCCAGCAAAGATCCATTGAAGGGAGAAGAACATGTCTAGTTCAATCTTTATTTTTAACAATCATGGTCTTTAGTCCCTTCAAATAATATCCTAGAACAGGGGTCCTCAACCTGTGGCCCACTACCAGCCCATGGCCTATACCTACAACATTTTGTTTTTCTTTGTCCCTTCTCGCAAAATTCTTCAAAACATTAACAATCCTGCTCTCTAAATCCAATATAGGAAAATTACCCAGTCTTGGTTTGTCATCCCCCCCCCTTTTTTTTTTACAAAATTATTTATTTTTATTTCTATAAATATAATTTTTTTCTTTTTTTCCTTTTTTCCCCCCGGCTTTCCTCTTACTCATTTCCCTCTTCTCTATTAGATTCCATTTTTTTTCCTAATTATCTAATTCTACCCCTATCCTCGGCATATTTTCCTCTTAAAGCATTCCCCCTTCGTTTTATTACCTCAGTCGTTATCATATATCATATCATAAAGGCTCCTGGTAGCTGAACAGCAGCTAACAAGTAATTTTGGAAAACAATTAGAAAAGGAAGTAGGTCAACCAAATGACTTGTCAAAGGAGTCAGCTGCACCTGGGACAAAAAGCAGTTCAGGGGTGAGAAAAGTCAGGTCCTACACTTAGGCAAGGAAAACCAAATGCCCAGGTACAGAATGGGTGGCACCTAGTGAATGTGAGAGCCAGGTGTCCTAGTGGACCATGTATGAGCTAGCCATGTGTGACAACTGCCCCAAAAGCCAATGCAATCCCGGGCTGCATCAGCAGTGGGATAGAATCAAGATCGCGGGAACTGCTTTATACTGCACTAGTAAGGCTACACTTGGAATGTTGCATCCAGTTTTGGTCGCCACAATATAAAAAAGGTGTTGCGACCCAGCATTGTCTGGGGTGGTCTTGGGTCCCTGCTTGCACAGGATTTGGACTAGAAGACCACCGAGGTCCGTTCCAGCCCTATGATTCTGTGATTCTCTAAGATGGCTATTCCCTTGCCTCCCAGAGCTCTAAACCCATCAGAGACCTTGGGGTCCCCTCACAGCGATCCCGTCTTTTCTGGGCTTTGGGACATGCAGAGCAGGGCTCCCCCACCGGATGCCAGAAGGCTCCCTTCCCCAGGCTGAAGCAGAGCCGGTTCCAGCTGGGCTGCTGAGAATTGGGAGGCCTCGCAGCCACTCCCCTTACTTCAGACTTGCCCTCTGATTCCAAGTGTGACAGCCAAGCAGTTGGTCCATCTCGGATGAATGGAATCCATTTTTTAAAAAAGTTCGCTTGAGATCAGTCAATCTCGGATACTGTTTCTGAGGTGGCCGCCAGCTCCTGTTTAGCCTACTCCTTTCCCTTCTGTCTTTCAGCAACTCAAAAAGTCCCGACAGACGGAGGAGGAGATGCTCTATGGCAGCACCCCCACCAAGAGACGGGCTTTGGGCATCACCACACCTGGCAAAGCACGAAAGGTAAGTGGGGTTGCCCAGAAGTCAAGGTTTGCCTTTTTACCTCACGTATATAAATGCAGGACAGCTTTTTCCCTTTCCTCTTTAGTGTTTGTGGACATTTTCCTCTGGAGCCCTGGAGACTCCTGGTCTTTTGAGTGCCTGAAGACAACTCGGGTCCAGGACTAACCCAGAAAGGGGGAGGTGGCTTTGTTACTTGCTGTATATCGCAGTTAGAAGCTTTCTTTCTAAACAAATGGTAGTTTTAAAAAAACGGGGAGGTTGGAGGGTTTCTCCAAGATACAAACGCCACCCACAGTATTATCAGGCGCAAGGCACAAAGAAGGAGACAATAGGGTAGTTTCTTTACTGCTGTTCCCCATGGAGAAACTCTTGCCAGACTAAAGCACTCTCTGCATAACTGCTAAATCTTGGAAAGATTCAGGGAGGATCCCTGCTGGGCCTCTATCTGCACGCCAATAACTGAAGGCGGATCTGCCTCGAGTTCCTTGGGAAAGGCCCCCACATCCTGCAACTCAGCACCAGGTTCCACCAGAAGCATACAATCCATCCTTTACAGGGACATTTTGAAGTAGAATTGAGAAGAGCAACAGATGATTAGGGGGCTGGAGGCTAAAAACATATTAAGAATGGTTGCAGGAAGTGGGTAAGTTTACTAGGAAAAGGAAAGGAAAAGGAAGAAATTCAGTCCAGTTATCCTGTTGATAATTAACAAAACATCTTAGATATTGTTCTAGCACCAAGTTAGTTCTCTCAGTTTGACCTTTAGTGCACCCTGGGCAGTGCCAAGTAAGCTTAAAAATGCCTTCCAAAATTTGGAGGTGAATTGGACCCCTCTATCGGAGATGATCCTTTGCTGAACTCCATGAAGATGATAAATTAGGAATAATTTTTCTAGACTTTTGGTAGTTGGGATCTTTTGGCAAGGTATAAAATGTTCCTGTTTTGGAAGCAGGTCTGTCATGACCCAAGTAACAGTAGTTCCTGCACTTTCTGGCAGTTTTACAATAAAGTCTATAGAAATCTCTCTCAAAGGTACTGAAGTTTTGGCTACCTTCTGTAAGAGTCCTCAGGTTTTGCCCTGACATCTTTTTGCTGCTGCAGAAATGGGGAAGCTACTTACAAAGCTCTCTATGTCCTTTTTAGGTGATGGCCACCAAAATCATCTTTTAATTAGGTGTAAAGTTTTCACAAATCCAAAGTGTCCAGCTAATTTGGAGTTGTGTCCCCCTTGCCATTAGGTGCAGTCTTTGGCTATCTGGAACATACAACTTCCCTCCCACCCAAGCTAAGTCATCTTTCATCAAACAGCTGGATTTGTGGCTCAAAAACTATTCATCGGTGGCCAATGCTTGTTTAAAAGTTTGAGTGGTGTCATTGTCCATCGACGTTTCCTGTTTTGCCTGGGATCTGGTGATTACTTTAAGTGGCCAGTGGATTGATTGTATTGTGGCTTTCTGGATAGCCAGATTTTTTTTCCCCCTGGAGAGATGTTTGAGAGTGAAATCAAATCAGGGACCCCGTTCTTTCCTAACACCTAGACTTTTCTTGCAGTTCAACATTACCGCCACAACTCCCAACAGCACCATCCGCTCAGCCCTGAGAGGTTCAATATTAAACTCTCCCGGATGCCACCACCCCCCATCTGGAGGCAAGGTAAAGAGCTGACCCCTTTGGTCCAGAGGGAGGCAGCCTCCCATCCCATTCCCAGCTCTGTCAGAAGGCCAAGAGGACAGAGAAACTAGAGGAAGCTCAGAAGCGGGAACTGGTCAAGTGCAAAAGTACCAAAGTGTAACCCAGGAGTGGAAAAATTACAAAATAAGGGAACTGTAAAGAACTGCTTAGAAATGAGAGAACGCAGAGATTGCTTCCTAGAGAAGACTGGAAATGCCTTCAGAGCAATAGTTTGAGGAGGATGGAGAATGGAAGTCATAAATTCCCAGAAGAGTTCCACCATGCCTTAATGCATTAATTTCTTTAATCTTCTGGCTGTCCTTGCTGCCTTCTTTGCCTGCAGCCTGTCCGGACCCCACTCCGTGTGGTTGCCAAGACCCCTTCCAAAGGCCAGATGGAGCGCAACAAGGAGAACATGTCTCAGCTCAACGGAACAGCTCTGAGCGGTGGGTGTACCCCGACAGCCCTTGCCCAGCGCAATGGCAGCATTTACTCTGTTGCCAGCACCTATTCGGCATTTGCGGTAATTCCCTTCTCCCTCTTCTTCCCCTCTGCCCCTTCTGTCCTACTGGCTCTGGAGCCAGAAGCAGCCTGTGAGAGTCACCAGATGGCTGTACTTCCCATCAGGGCTGCTGGGCAGTCAGCCGTTCCCAGGGGGAGGCTAAGGGGGCTGGGCGGGCCCCACTTGCCGCTGCTTCCCCCCTGCCTGTAAATGACAGTGTCGAAGGAGGGGCCGCTGCATGCAGAAAGAGAGGGCTCCATGGCTGGAAGCAAGCTTGGGCAGGAGAGCCCAGTTCTGCTTCCACTCCTGCCCTCTCTTCCCTGCCGCTGCTTCCACTCCTGCCCAAAGCCCCTCTGAACAGAGTCCTTTGCATGCTGTCCGAATAGCTACCCCCCCCCGCTCCCTCTGACCGACTCTGCATCCTTCATGCCAATCGTTTTCCCTCCCCAGCGCGCACTTTCAGAGGCTTCCAAATCTGAGCACCCATCCCACGTCCTCAACTCCACGATGTCCAATCCCGACGGCTGAAGGGGGGCCATTACCAGCCCTGGATCCTCTCACCATCCAGGGTCCGGCCGGCATGAACTGGACCTTTTGGGGCCTGGTTTATGCTGCCACTTTTAACATTTTTTAATGAATTGATTTCCAAGTTTTATGTTACAGGGAATAAAGGTCTAGATGCAGCAGCTGTTGTGGGCTCAGGCCTGCTGCCTTGTTCACGGGGGAGCGGGGGCAGGGAGAGGTTGGCCTCCTTTCCTTGGGCAACCTTGTCCACTCAGGCCCAGCAGATGGTCTCCGGCTCACCTCGGGCCCAGGAAGGGGAGACACTACAGGGAGTCCTCTACAAGGATGCACCCCTTCCCTCTTCACCTCCTGGCCCGTCTGCTGGCTGGGCTGAGAGGCTGGCATCCCTGGCACTTTGACTGTACTTTTAACGATCATGGCTAGATTTGCACCTTCTTCACTACAGCAGCCTCTTATTTATTTGTGTGGCTGTTCGCTTGTTCAAAGATGTAGGTGAGCAGCAAAAAATCAGTTGTACTGTTTTGAAAGGGCTTTTTAAAAATGTCTGACTTTGCTCTACATAAAAGATATTTTTATTCTGCATTTAATGTTGTGCTTCTGATATGTAAACGTGGCTGGACTGCTTGAAGAAACACCTGTGAGGCTCACGAGGAAACCAGGAGTGTCATTGCCCCCCCTCCCAAATTCTCCTTCATGGGACATCCTGGGACGGCTGAATCAAGATGGAGCTCCGAGAAGCTGCTCGGCCTCCAGAGAAATGCCTGGGAGACGTGGCTTCTTCACGGCCCACTCTCGGCAGCCGCAGCTTGGACAAACGTGGTCCACGGCCCACAGACCACGTCCTGCACCCTGAGATTCCTCTCCACAAAGTAGGAAACTCTCCTTGGCTGGTCAGATGTGGCGACATCCTGGTGCCCCAACTGGCCATATTTCCCTGGGAACAAAAGCAACCGTTGACCCCACAAAACCTCTGGCCACCCCCCCCCCTCCAGCCCCAGGTGTAGACATGGACGCGCTTGAAAAGGAAACGTGATTCGCCCTTAGAGGCAATTTCTGATGTTTTCCTCCTGCCTCTTCCATGGCCATATAGAGCTTCTTTCACTGTTGCAAATGCTACAATTTCAAACATTGACTATACCAGATGCAGGAAGTGTCTTCTGTTTTTATTTATGCAGCGTGTCCTGTTATTCCCCAAATCCTACAGAGTTGTCTGCCAGAGTGTACAAAATGCGAAAAGTGCAAGAGAAGAACCATTGTGTAGCAGCATATGTATGTATGTCTGCCCTAGGGCAGTTTGTGTTGTGTTTGCCCCAGGACCCCCCAAGAACTCCCTCTTTGCCAGGTCCCAGCAGCCAGTAGCACCCCACCAGGCCCAGCTGGTGCGTGTGGCCAGGTGCAGCAGAGGTGCTTCTGAGTGGGGGGGGGGGGGAGAGAATGGGATGGGGGCCCTCACTCCCCGGCAGCAGCATTGGGCTTAATCAAGCCATAGGAGACAGCGTGAGCCAGGCACTCCTGGGCCAACTGAGCCACCTGGGGCTTGTCCTCTGCCCTGGTTGCCATGGACAAGATCTCCAGCATCTCGCTCTCCATCAGCTTCGTGGCCACCTCCCGGTCGGCTGCCATCATGTTTCTCACCACTACCACACCGCGGTGCTGAAGCTCTGTGCAGGGGCTGAGCAACAGAGACTGCAGGATTTCCAGCCAGTCTGTTGTCTTGGAAGAGAAGCAACAAGAGACAGGTGGCAGGCATGCCCAACCCTACCCTTGCGACCCACTGGATGCTTCAGCAGGCAACAGCCCTGGTCCCAGAGCTGGCAGTGCCCCTGGAAAACAGGCCTGTGGCAGAAGGATCTTGCGTCTTGCCTTTCCAGGCTCAGAGCAAGGTGCACCCCTCAGGAATTGGTTGGGGGTGGGGGGAGGAAGGGGGGAAGAAAGCTGGCTCACATAAACTTACCACTTGGGAAATTTGGATACAAATCTGTGGCAGTAGTGAGGTCAAGACTGCCAGCGTGCCAGAAGCTGCCCGACGAAGCCTCTCATCTTCCTCCCCACTGTATAAAACCAGCAGTTTGAGCCGATCACTACCTTCGGCCAGAAACAGCTCTGCCACCTGTATGAAAGAGGAGCAGTGTCAGGCCTGGAGGGGTAGTGGCCACCCCTCCCCAGCCTGCTCTCAGTTGCTCACCTGGGGGCTCAAGGCCAGGTTGCACATGCACTCTGTGGCTGCCAGGCGAATCATCTCGTGCTCCTCAAACATGTAGCCTTCGATTATGGGCACGGCCTTTTCCTTCACAATCTTCTGCCTGCAGGAGACATGGGGAGAAGTAGCCAGAGAAGCCATGCCGAGGTCCCAAAGGACCCTGTGTTCCCAAAGCCAACACAGGTCTCACCTGAGCCTCTCACTGGTCCCAGCCAGGTTGGTGAGTGCCATCAGCCCCTCAAAATTCTGCAGGCCAGAACGAGTCAAATGCAGGAGACTCACCAGGGGTCTGACCACCTCATAGACCTGTGGAAGAAAAGCACCCAGCTCAGCTATGAGTAGCCCTGCCCTCCTCCACGAGAGAGGAGGACCCAAGGAGAGTGGCCTCCCATTCCCACCAGTGCTCCCCCCGCACAGACCCGTTCTCCAGGAAAGGCAATCTCCGGAGCCGTAGTGATGGAGATCTTGGCCAGCGCCTGGGCGGCCTTGCTCTGCCCCACTTCAGTCCCCTCCAGAGCCAGAGGGATGAGCGCCTGTTGGGTGACAGGAGAGGGGGAAAGAGACTGGTCAGCCCCAAGAGCCCTGCTGGGAAGAGCAAGAGGAGGAAGGGGCGATACTGACCTTCCCTCCTCCAGCAGCTACCACAGCCCCACGGTTCTCCGGGTTCTCCACTACGGCCAGGAAAACCCTGTAGCATAGCAGGACGGGGGGTGTCAGAGCCAGGTTCAAGCACATGCCCTCCCACCAGCCATGTGGGCGTACAGAGAGGACAAGCAAATAGGAGTCCTTCTCTCCACCCTGCCCTGTTAAGTCACAGTCCAAATCACTGGCTAAGACATGCTGGGTCCAGAAGCCCTGCCGCATCGGAGAGCAATTTCAGGTGGAGGTGACATGGCCTCCTCTTCAGCTAGATTCCTGCACCAAGCAGGGGACTGGATTGCAGGCCTAAATGGTATTTTCCAACTTTGGGGACTCTAGTTTTAAGTAAGGAGCTTGGAGGAGCCGAAAAACAACAGCTGCAGAAAGCCGGGCACGTGCACGCACGTGCACACACATACACACACGTGCGCACATACACACCAAACAAGACCATTCAACGAATGTTTTCCTGTCTCAGGTATCATAATGCTATTTTGCTCCAATAAGCCCCCGGGAGAAAAACACGATTCATAACTTTTTGCTGGAGATGCATGGAGCCCATGGACTGCTGGTTCTCAAAGAGTCTTCTGTAGCACTTTCTTTTCCCTTGTCCAAGTGTAGGTCTTAGAGCAAGGGTGTCAAACTCGATTTCATTGTGGGCCACATCAGGGTTGTGTTTGACCTTAGGGGTGTGTGTGGGGGGGGGGCACATGGCCAGCTCATCACTTGGGTCGGGGGCACCTGTGGTGGCCCAAGTGCTCTGCCAGCAAAAATGGGCTCCCAAGTGGCACCCATGGCCCTCCTGGGCTCCGTTTTTGCTGGCAGAGGCACCGCAGGCCAGTTGTTTTTGCTTCCAGGGCGGCCCCCTTTGGGCCAGCTCCGACTCCTAAGCCTTGAGTTTGACACCCCTGTCTTAGAGGAACCACTGCCTAGCAAGGTCAGCAGCAAAATGACATGCTGTACCTCACAGGTATGTTCAATCAATGGAGCATTAACCAATATCTGAAGGTATCGAGCTGCAAGTCACCCTTGACGTATGGCAGGAAAGATGAGCAGCCAGCTGTCCCCTAGGAACTCATGCCATACACTGAGAAACCCCTCCCGGTTGCTAGCCCATCTGACTTCTGAGTTTACTTGCCTCTGGACTCCAGGTCAAGTCGCAGAGCCTCACCTGGAAATCAGCTCCCGGCAGGCAGGGCTTAAAGAAGGACTCTCATTCTTGATCATGCAAACAAGAGCCGAAACCACACCAGCGGCCAAGAGCTTCTGCACACGCCTGTGGACAAACTCTGGCTTATCCTAGAAGAGGAGACGAGTGAAGGCACCAGCAGGGGCAGCTTTTTACAGGCACCTCCATTGTATCTTTGCCCACCCCCCTAAGATGCGCATCCCTTTCTCTCCCGCAGGGATTTTGCATCCACTCTTCATCCACCCCGGGCACTTGTCTGTCTCACCTTGGGGTGCTTCTCAGGGATGTGCTGCTTGGCATATTTAGCAAGCTCCACCATCTGTGGGTCAGGTTCCTCAAAGTCATAGCTGCTGGTACAATTGACCAGTATAGAGGCCACTGCAAATAAGCAGCTCCGATTCTCCGACTAGGATGAAAGGAAGGAGAAGGGAGGTTTATTTGGCAGCTGTTTTGAATTCACCAATCAGCATCTGTAACTTAATCTGGAATTCTGAAGTTGGATAAACAAGCCATTTAAGTCAGAGTATTCCAAGAATCAAAACTGAGCACCCCCAGACAGCTATCTTCTTCCACTGGACACAGCCAGCCCATTCCCTTTGGGGCGACTTGTCATTAGGACATATCTTCCATCATTCCAGCAGAATCTACCTTCCCCTGAGCCACCAGTCAGTGGGCTGTATAACTTTTTTTCCAAAATGTTACTGCTTTTATCGCAGACAAACGTGCAATACAGCCATACTGTACTGATAGTGACATGGCACTTTTCAAGCACAGGGGCAGCTCCAGACTTCAGCACAGACTCCCCCCAACCTGAAGCACATTCTCACAAGAAGCAAGAACCAACAGGACAAAGAGGCCAACATGAGAAGTAGACACTGCAACCAACCCAGACCCCTCTGTCTACACCGAGAGCCTCATCACAGGCTCAACAAAAACACACAGGATCATTTGCTAGCAATGCTCTCTGGATTCTTCATACAACCAAGAGGACAACTTTGCACAAAAGAATTAAGAGACATGTTTGACATTGGAACTCAAGCAAGGTCTAAATAATATCGGAAAACTTCCCAGAAGCCTCCATAGCAGACTTCCAAGGGACTCTTTTAGAAAAGCAGGACTTTCACAGGATCAACCAGTAAGGAAGAGCTACACCCGCAGACATCAAAAGGCTTCAGACAATCTCTGAAGGTTTCAACCAATACAATGGGTTTTAAACAATTGATCAGCTACTCTGTCTCACATGTCACTTCCATCCATCAGACCAACCATCTTCCTCTGCCATTTCTTCCAACTTCATCCCAATTTAACTCTACATTTGTCTTCCTAAAAGTTTTTAATCAGAAAAAATGCACTTCCCATCAGAGACTACGACTCTCCACCCCAAGAGATGGGAACCCCACTGACTTTGCTTGCCAAAAGACAGCCAAGGTTACAAATAACAACCATGTGACCACAGGATGCTATGACGTCTCAACTTCAAGGACCAGCCATAAGTAGCATTCATTCAAAACCCAACACAAACTTGACCGGTTGCTGAATGAGTGGTTGCTTAGGAAGGACCACCCATGTTAGAATATGGCTGATGGGACAGTTTCCTATCATGTTCAACTCCCAAAGAAGCTCTACCTGTGCCAGCTGGAAGAGAGCCTGCAGAGCTGCCTTGTCCTCCAGAAGTTCTTCCTTGACATCTGCATCCAAGGTAAGGAATGCCAAACCTTCTGCTGCCCAGTGGCGGGTGCCAGCATCAAGGGCCTCATTGCACAACCATCTATATGTGGGAAAAGGTGCCATTAGATCCATTAAGATCCTGGCCATTCAGCAGGAAACATTAGAATTTTACTCTTAACCATTAGGACAAAGAGCTCAAACATGCAAGGTTGATAGCAATCACAGAATAGCAGATCCAGTCCATATTGCAGCTACTGTACATCAGATCAGCTCAGGCTGTTAGCTTCCATTCAGCATAAAACATGTCGACCTGCAACCAGATCACACTCGCCCCTGGACATCCACCACGTTTACAAATCCTTCGGTGGAACGGAAGGGGCTTGGGTCTTTAGAGCAGAGCACCTCTTGCATCCAAGGAAAGCCCACACTCACTTGCAGCACTGCTTGGCCAGTTTCATGGTGGAGCCTTCGGCAAACTGTTTCATGCTGAAGTCCGTGCCCCCTGCCGAGCCCAATTTACAAAGGCCCTGAAAACACAGACAACAATCCATCACACAACCTGCACCAGGCAGGTGTCACTTACCAAAGGCCTTGTTCCAAACAAGCAAGAGAGAGAAAGGAGCGCATCTGAACAAACTCCCTCCCCCTCCCTCCGTCACCCAACCTGATCCAAAACAAGCTCCTTCTACGCACCACCAGGGCCCGGATGCGAATGCTGTCACGCTCACTATGCTTGTAAATCTCCTTGAGCAGCGTCACACCATTCGCGGTGATGAAGGAGGCACGTTTGGCCTTATCAGCTGCGTGGATCAGGGCCTCGACAGCCACAAGCTGGTGAGCCACCTGGGATGAGGCACACAACGCCAGAATGTTCTCCATGATGCCATTCAGTTCCAGCACTCGGTTCCCGGCCTCTGAAGGGCCTTGCAGGAGACAGCTCACTGTCTGGATGGCCCTGAGTTTCCCAGCGATGCCATGGTCCTGGAAACAGTCCCTGGAAAGGAAGAGCAAGCAACCACTATAGACTAAATATGGAACTACTAAGTAAATACTGGATATATATTATAAGAAGAAATCAACAACTGAAGTACCACATTCCCCCCCAAATAAGACCTACCCCCCAAAATAAGCCCTGGTTAAGGTCATCATCACCTGGGAGAGGTGCAAGGTGCCGGGGGGCATGGAGACAGGTGACATGGACATGCTGCGCGAGCCATGGGGGAGCCCAGAATTGGTGGGATGGAGTGTCCAGCCAGGCAGCAACGGGAGGCTCGCCTTTGTGTCTCTCGGCTTACCTGCAGCCCATGCGGCGCGTTGGCATCATCTGCCTTCCTCCCCCACACCCATGCCTCTACCTCCATCTGCAGCCAGTGCTGCCATGCAAAGATGAGCCTCCTGTGACTGCCTGCCCACTCTAGCCCAACTCTTGCCTTTCCCACGGCCCATGTGGTGCATCCGGATCACCTGCCTTCCCCCCCACACCCCCAGTGGCTGCTGCTTGGACAGATAATCAACTCACCTGCGCTGTACAAGCTGCACAGTCCCAGAGTGCGTCAGCCAAGGGGCTGGTGGGCTGCACCTGCTGCCGGACACTGCTGGCCCTGTGCGCTTGCCACCTCTTCTGTGCATGCCAGGGAGGTGGGACACCCAGCCCGGCAAATCACCCTGAAATTGTGTTTTTCCAAAAATAAGCCCTAATGCATATTTTGGAGCCCAAAAAGATATAAGACTGGGTCTTATTTTAGAGGGAACTTGGTAACTCGTTCCTCTGTCATTCGTGAGGCGTCTGACATTAAACATTCACCAACAGAAGCCAGCAAAGCCAAAAGACTGATAACCAGCCCAGCATTCATTGCGAAGAAGCAACAGTTCCCTCTGTCAAATAGCAGTTCTTTCCAAAGGGCCACATTTAAATACTCACAGACCTACCGGACATAATCCTCACAGAGTCGATGGAAATTCTCTCTCTCGCTATCACACTTCAAGTCCTCATAAAGCTTACTGAGCAGCACAGCCACAGTCATGGGGGTGTTCTCTGTCACACGCAGACCTCCAGGATTGTAGGGTACTGTGCCCCCAACTTCCAGGATCTCTTTGAGACCTGCAAGGAACCATTTTTTTTACTAAAGCAGGGAAGGGACCAAGAATAGAAAAGTTACTGCACAGAGAGTCATGCTCACCATGATCAATGACCCAAAGAGTCAAAGAGTTGTTGGAGGCTTGCAATGACTTTGGGGCTATTACGTTGATCAGCAGATTGAGAATACTGTCGCGACCATAAGAAGAGATGCCTGCTCGAGTGAGAGCCTCTAACAGCCATCTAAGGAGCAAACGCAGCTCTCTGGATGAGTCTACAGCAAGAGTATCAGATACAGGGGTAAACATCATCTCCACTGATACTTGGTAAGCTACCATCACTTACAACACTTAGGCAAAGGCATACATTGACTTAGCATAACTGTTCTCCTGCAAATGTCTTAAGATGCTTTATCCAAGATGAATGCATGAAAACATGAATATGAGAAACATGAATAAAAGCACAGTAATGATTAGGAACACCCACCCCACCCCACCCCAAAAAAAGCAACATGGAACACAATTTGAAACAAGGCAGGACAGACTGTATTTTTCTTGCAAAGCTAGGAAATATGCAACTTACATTTCTGGCCCTTCCTGGTATAAGAGCCATCATCTAGAGCACGCTGTAATCCGTCCAGACTTAAAACGCCATCATGAAAATGTGTCTCTGGCCACCCTTCTACTAAGCAGTAAAGACAGTGATGCCATCCCCACAACTTCAGAAAGGCAGCTGGAGACTCACCTGATGCTAAAACATTGTCTTTGTGCAGCACTTCTTTATGCAGCCCTTGCCTGAGGGTCTCAAACATGACCTGCAACAAATTATAGGCAGCCAATGAAAGCTGCTCATCCTCCCTCTCTAGCACAGCAAACAGGCGTTGAGGCCCCAGGTCACTCAGAATCACCACCGTCTGCAAGAAAAGTACCAGCTCTGAAACAAGGGAAGGATTTAGACCCATCTTACCTATCATCTTCTCTAGAACCAGCTACTCTGAAATTCAAGTCTAACCAGAATTGCTCTTGAGGAGGTAGCACAGTTTCTCAAAGTCCTAGAGAAGCAGAAAGTTTTGGGATCCAAGCCAGTAAGGCCAAGGAGGTAGGGTTGATTTCTCAATAACACAGTGATATCTAGTCCCCACTGCATCATACAAAAAGATCAGAGTTCAACCACACTGGTGTCCATTCCAATATGGCAAGGAGTCACCAAGCTTCTGTGAGCAACACAAATTCAAAACTATTTCCAGAACTGAGCTACAGAACAACGTGATTGTCTTGTTCTCTCCCAAGCCCCTTTTGCTGGGTCACAAAACCAGAGGCAAAAAAGAGTCTGGTTACCAGAGATGCTTTCACTAGTTCCTGGCTGTGTGCAGTAGGTGTTTCAGTAGGTTCAGGAAGGACACTCCCATCCACCCAGTCTGCTAACTATTTGGTAAGATACTCCAAGAGAAAGATAAGTGCTGTTAGCACCTAAGCCCCCAGCTCTGAAAAACCATCATCTTGCAGCAGCCCTTACTCGAGAAGAGTGGCCATGGCAGAGGCCAGTGAAGGTCCGCAAGCCTGCTATCATCATGTCCAAATGGCCTGTATCCAACAGCTGCAGCAGTAAGCGCACTCCATCATTTTGGAAAATTTTCTCAGCACCAGGCTCCTCTCGAGCCAGAACTATCAAGTTCTGAGCTGCCTGGTCAGAAAAAAAACAACAGTTTAGCTACATGAGAGAGCTTTCCCTGTTCATACTGATTTATATTGCATTGGGAAATCTTGAACCATCATACGTCCACCTCTTGCTACACACTGGCAGGAACAGACCTTCTAGCCTAAAGCCCTCTGCCTATACTGGACTTCACACACACTCATAAATCCAACCTAGAGAAGCCACGAACAAGATTTAAAATCTGCTATGTCAGAAAATGCTGCTATAGGAGAGAGTTACCCGCAAGCAAGAACACGCTACATCTAAAATTCTGCACTGCTTCTACGCTCTTTCCAGCCTACCTGTTACTTGCAAACTTCTGCTTTCAGAATAACAAGTTCATCAGGCTTCATGAGATGCAGCACATTTTGCCCAGCTCATCACCGAGGGGCATCCTAACTCCCTGTTTCTCGACCAGTACCTTTTGCTTCTTGTCTTGATCCTTCTCCTCGTTGCTCAGCAGCAGCTTAAACATGGCTTCTACTTTGGAGTCAGTGCAGGTCATGGCTTTCATCTGAGACCAAGAGGAAGAGGAAGAGGAAAAGAGAGAGAGAGAGAGATGCTACCAGCCAATTCACAGCCTTACTTTAGGGAAGCCAAGAGCGCACCGGCCCATCCCTGAAGCCTCGGTACAGCGGGAGTAGAGGGGCCCCGGGGCCTACCTTCTCCTGGGCGCTGCTGCCAAGGTCGCGTAGTGCCTCCTGGAAGGCCTTGTTCTTGGGCTCCAAGCGCACGCACCGCTGCAGGTCCGAGGCGGCCCGGTCGAGGCGGCCCAGGCCCCGGAGGGCTTGGCTACGGCGGAACAGGCTCTTCACGTCGTGGCCGTCCAGCTCCAGAGCTGCGCGAGAGCAAAAGGGAGGCGTTTCGGGGGCGAGGCCGAGGCCGCCGGGGAAGCGAGGGTGCGGGGGAGGGGAGGCGGCCCGCTCACCTCGGGAGGCGTCCACTTCGGCTTGCGCGTAGTCCTCCTGCGAAGGGAAGACGGCAGTCGGCAAACCGAAACAGATGCTCCCCCAGCTCCGTTCCGCCCCACCCCGCCGCGCCCCCCGGCGGCCCGACTCACCAGCTTCAGGTGGCAGGCAGCGCGGTTGCGGTATAGCAGGGCGCGCTGGGATGCCTCGGGCCCGGCTTCGGGCAGGTCCAGCGCGCGCGCGTAAGCGACCAGCGCCTCCGCGTAGCGGCCGGCCTGGAAATACTCGTTCCCCTCCTGGCGCAGCTCCTCCATCGCCGAGGCAGCCATGGCGCATCGAGTAGGCGTCATGCGGACGCGACTGCCAACACTTCCGGGGGCGGGCCCTGCGCGGGGCATGTGACGGCACTCCTTCTGGCGTCACGGCGGCGACGGAAGTGCAGGAGGTCGGACGCGGCCAGCGCCAGGACAAGCCCGCCGTAGAGCCCAACGGCCAGCAGCGGCAGCAGCGGGCCCCTGCGGCGGGACGGAGCGGTGTCAGCCCGGTGGTAGGACCTTGCCTTGGTCCCCTCCCCGGCCCGCCTTCCCAACCTCACCGGAACCCGCCCGGGAGCGCCGCGGAGGCGTTGGCGCTCCGGGGACGGTCGGCGTCGGGTCGCGGGCAGCAGGACTTGAGGGCGCCGCTCCCGCCGGGCTGGCAGCAGTAAGTGTCGCCTGGCGCGTCGGAAAGGCGCGGGCAAAAGAAGGCGGCGTGGAGGCGGCCGTCCGTGCCCGAGTAACCCTCGCAGAGATGCGCGTTGGCTGCCGTGAGCGGGAGAGTCCGCGGGGCGGCGGCGGCCAGTTCGGACGAGCCCCGACGAGAAGCGGCGGGTCGTGGCTGGAAGTTGCCGGCACTTGGCCGGAGGAAGGCCGGCAGCAGCAGGAGCCAGAGCAGCATGTTCCCCGCGGCGCCCAGGCGGAGGCAGCCCGGACTGGGAGGGAAGGCAGGGAAACGGCGCTCGCCGTCCTGCTCCCACATCCATTAGTGGCCACTCCCCTCCCCGTGCCATTAAGCCCTGCTGCTTTTAGCCGTGGGGACGCTGCCAGCCTGGCGGCGGGGAGGATCCATTAGGTAAAGGCGTCTGCTAATGGGGATCCTGAACTGGCCTGCTACACCAAAGGCTTGGAGAAGGAAAAACGAGCATGATGCCTTTTGATGAAGTACCAAGCCTTTTGCAAAGCCAGTCTCCTACTTGCCTCAGCATCTGTTTAATACCTGTGAGGGGAGATGAGATTTCAGATTAGCAGGAATTACTTGCAGGAATCAAAGCTGGAAGGAGCCACTTTTGTATCCTTCACAGGGAAGGAAACATGTGGACAGTTGAAGAGTCTGTCAAGTGTTCCAGTGAAAAGAAATGAAGTAGCTCAGACATCCCCAGATGGGGGAGGCATGCATTTGGTGACTCACCACTCAAGAGGAATAGTCATCCGTTTGTAGTCCAATTTCTTAAGGGAAGTGAATTGGCTTACAAGTGCAAAGACTAAAGATGTGACAGGCTGGATATTACGCTTAAGCCCACCTATTATTATCCCTTTCTCCTTTTTCACGTGTGGATGAATGATATAACTAAGAGCCTGAAATCGATTTCTAAGGACTATGAACGATTAGGCTGAAAAGCAAAGGATCATCTGGCTGCCCAAATTGTTTTCTTATCTATACTGACAAAAGGGCAAAAACTAATGAGTGAATGGAGGATTTGAGAAGTAAACCACTGGCTCAAATGATGGTGATATTGTGAGAAGGTTGGCTTTCTACATTATGGATTGGGGTGTAGAAAGGGCGACACTGGAGCCTACAGGAAGGACTTCTAGCAAGAGAAAAACTGCATCCGGGACTATCAATGTATTTGGGAAACATGTCCGAAGGGCTTTGAAGTAAAACTACAGGGGGAAGGAGACCAAATTGTAGGACTAAACCCTACATAGCCACATAAGAAGAAAATTAGTAGTGAAACAGCATACAATTAGTTTGGAAGATACAGGAAACAAGCCCAGAGTCAACCATAAAGGACTCAAATGTCTGCATATAAATGCTCCCCATATGAGGAACAGAGAACTTGAAATCCTAATATATGAGGGCAAATACCAGTGGTGGTATTTGACCGGTTCTGGAGAGCCAGTAGGAGTGATGAGCAGCAGAGACTGAACCGGTTCTCTCCGCTGCTCTAATGGGTCTGCTGTGGGGCCCACCTGCCCGCCCAGGATCCCATACTCACCTTTAGCTGCTGAATTTGAAGCGCAGCTGCTTTGCACAGCACAGAATAGAGTCGCGCAGCAGCTGCTGACGCGACCGGGAGATTGTGCAGGCTTGCAGGAAGCAAGGCAGAATGCCTCGGCGCTTGTGCAAATGTCTCTATGCCTGTGCACAATGTGTGTTTGGCATGCGCATGCAAGCAAAGTGTGCATGCATGCAAAGCACGCCCATCGAACTGGTAGCAACAATATTTGAATCCCACTACTGGCAAATACCATATTGTAGCACCTACTGAAACTTGTTAGGACAAAACATATGATTGGAACACACATCTGGAAGGATATAAATTGTTGAAAAGAAACACGGGGGGGGGTTGCATTGTATGTTAGGAAATATTACCCAATATTCAACACTAGAAATGAAAGCCACCCTGGAAATATTTGGCTAATTAGAGGAAAAATAAATGATATAGCCATAGGTGTGTACAGACCACAGAACCAAGCAGAGGAGGTAGATGAACCCTTTGCTAAGGTGTGCAGAAAATATGACACAGTATTAATGGGGGACTTTTAACTACCCTGATAACATTGGGGGGGAAACTGCAGGTAGTGGGACCAATCTGCAAGGATCAAAAAAGGTAAGGCCCATATGAGTTAAGACTGGCAATTACTGCCAAAATAATTTTTGAAATTTCAGTAGGTAAGGAACCCAAGAAGTCAGCCCTGCTCTGTGGTGGCTTGTAATGTGCTTCCCTTATTTTGTGCTGGCCTTTCACAGACAACAGAGCTGTGGTTTTGTCCCAGGTGTTGCCATGTACCAGCTTGACTGCCTGAGTGCCATACTTCAACCTTTTCCTAGAATTACTTATATTTTTCCTACATACCAGAGCTGTACAATTCCTAAGATGAAGAAATAAAGAACACTAGATCTATGCAGTGACTAAGGTTTTCAAGGAATTTTGGACCATGTGTTGTCTACAGGGGTTGGACTTTTTGCTGTAACTTTATGCAGCTGCCAATGGATCTCTCTGCACTAGGAATTAACACTTGGGATCTGGATTACTGCACAGCTGTAGTAAACACCAGAAGCCTACTTGGCTTTTCTTAAAGCTGACTGTGCCCCAACATTCATTCAGGGTGCCTGTTTTAACAATAAGTTGAGACTTCTACACTTGGAACTTCACAAACATCTGAATCTTTTTTTTCCTGGGGTGGATCTTCAGCTGTGGTTTGTGTTTGTTTTTTATCCTCATATGGAAGGTGAGACTGGACTATATGCATCTACTGCATGTTTTACAAATGTTGGGAACAGAAGCCTCAGAGACCCTGTTTCTTATCCCAAACACCGATTTTCCTGATTCTAACCCATTCACTGGCTCTGTTGGTTGAGGGACAGCCAGAGCAGGCCAACCTGAGTCCACTTCTGCTTGATGGATTCCTGGTCCCTCCCCACCGCCCACAACAATTATGGTAAAGACAAGACACAAAGATGCACTTTCACATCCTGTTCACTGAGTTAATGCAGCACAAATTGAGCAACACAGAAAACAGTAGATTGCGTTCTCTTCCTCCTAACGTAATCAACATCCCTGAAAACTAAGAGATTCCAAGGTCTAATTTAGGTTTCAGAGCATTTGCCATATGCATTATGTACAAGTCTTATGGGTAGGTAGATCTCTTAAGGTCCTGTGGTATAAGACTAGGAGTGACAGCCCACCCATCAATCTGTTTGTAAACATACTACATCCAAAGAAGAGCCTGTCACAGAGAAAGAAGCCTGCAGAAATGAAGCAAAGAGCAGAAAAACTCTACTGCCTTTGCCCACTTCTAGGTTTCCCTCATGGCAATTGGAAACCTTGAGGCAAGTGCCTGACAGGGAGGAGCACCTTCCTAAGATCAAAACTGGGCAGTATGACCAATCCTGCAGGGCTCAATCCCACCAGATTTGCTAGAGTCATAGGGCTTTCTTTACAAAGTATGCTAGCTGAGAGCTAGCTGCATCATGGTTTATTCCAATGCGTTTTCTGGGTTTGCATGACACATTGAGCCATAAGAAGCATGTGGGCTGTGCACACAAGTGCCATGCAAAATGCACTGGTGTGCCCCAAGGGTCCAGGTGGCAAATCCCAAAAGTTAGCCTGGGAGCCTGCTGGCCAGGGAGAAAGGACAGTTGGGGCAGGAGCTGCTCCTCAGCTGCATGTTCTGCACTTCTGTAGCTGGGCTGGCACTGCTGGCTTCACCCTTCAGAAAGGAAGAGACTGAGCCAGCTGGCTCTTACTAACCACAACACAGCAGCAGGCTTTCCTCTTGGATTCAAGGCAGGAAAGGCAGCAGAAATGTCCAGGGAGTTTTCTGTCTTCATCCATAATGAAAAGGCAGGCCTTCAGCAGACTCAGCCTTGTGCTAGCTAAAAGTTGTCTTGGACCAAGCTGCAGCAGAGACTGGGGGGGGAAAGCTTTGCTTGCAGCATATCAATGTTTTTCCTTCCCTCTAGCTCAGAGTATGAATGTAGTCAGCATTTCTCTTGAGAATTCACACTGTGGGGAAACACTCCATCCTCTAAGAAAAAATATGGGGAGATGTTTCCCAACCTCTGATTGCAAGTCTGCCCCCCCCCCCCCCCCCCCCTCCCCCGGCCGGGAGCACTCAGAGATGAGGGCTTTGCTTCAAGCTGCAGGAGCTTCACTTGGCCCATCCTCTGTTCTAAAGTGTTTGCTGTTCTGCATGTTTGGGATCATTCAAATCAAATGCAAAGATGGTTTCCGGAGCCAGGGGAGAGCAGAAGTGGGTTCTTCACTGCTGCTCAAACAACGTCCGCCATCTCTCCTTGTCACATAGTCCGCTGCCTTCCATGCCAAGCTAGAATCAAATTCTGGAAGCAGCACCACAAGTCCTCCAGGCACAGGCAACACCCAGAGCAATTTCTGCAGCGTCAAAAGAGACAGCTGCCCAAGGGTCTTGTCTTTGTCTCTGCCTGGCATGGAGCAGCACCCTTTGGGACAGCTGTGCCAGAAGAGGAAGAAGGTCCATTCGCAGAGATTCCCAATGAAGGCTATGCGAGGCGAAGACGGAAAGTGGCAATCTCCATGGGGTCAAGATGGATGGTGGTGCTGTTGGGGGAGGCCATGGTCAGTGGATACATCAGTGTCAAAGAAGAGGGCTGCAGGGAGATCAGGTTCAGGCTCTGGAATAGGCTGCCTAGGGACAGCTGGAGAGCAAGAGGCAAAAGCTGAGGGTGCAAACGCCCAGCAACCCAAGCTCCCCTTAATTCCCTAAGGCAACTTCACACAAACTCCCCCCACCAGCAAACATCCATTCCTGGTGCCTCTCCCTCCAAGGCAACCAAGAACTCTAGACATACCACACCCTGGGTGGTAGTACAATTGAAGCCCAGATTCCTGGCCTCCAGGCCACAGTCGAAGCCCTTCCTGTGCAGTATCAGAGCTGTCTCAGCAGATGGCAAAGCCTCATCCTGGGAAGAAGAAAGCCTGTGTACCACCTGGAAGCTCAAGGGCTTCTGCTCAGCAGGCAGAGAAGTCTGGGGAAGCAGGCAAGGGTTGTCTAGGCCAAGGGCTTGGCTTCTTTCCTCAGCTCTGCCAGGCCAGGGCTCACCTCTCCTTGCAATGTTCGAAGGTTGAGAAGGTGGAAGTCGCAGGGCACTGTGATCGAAAATGGCGCAAAAGACCTCAGTGCTGGAGGGGGCAGTTTTTCCTGGACAAGTGGCATGGTCAGAACCTCCGCATTCAGGTGCATGGAGGTGATGTGACTGAGTAGAGATGGGAAGCTGGTGGGCTGGTTCTCCTGGGCCTGCAGTGAGAATGAGAGAAGATGGACACAGCCATACAGGCTGTGGAGCCTCAGCCTCAGATGAGCCCCACAGGAGCCTCTACAGTTGTTCTACTATTGGCTACTAAGCATTAGGCTGGGCTTACACACACACACACACACACACACACACACACACACACACCAACAGGGCAGGGAAAGGCCAGACTACACCACAAGACCAGATTTTACCTCTGGGCTTCCAGCCTTGCTGCTGGGGAAGACCAGGTCTCTCAGCATGGAGGCCAGTTTGGAAAAGAAGCTGGAGCTCTGGGGGGTGGAGGTGGGGCGATGAGAATAGGTGAGTTACCAGAGTGAATGTCACTGCCTCAGACTACACCCCTCGCGGACAGGAAGCTCGTCATTCCCACAGCAGGGCTGAAGAGGAGCCGGTTCCATCTGCTTCCTGCGGCCTTCCTGCCTTCTGTTTGGATCATCTCTCTTGGGCTTCCTTTATTTCCCTTGCTTAGCCCCTCTGTTAGGTCTAATATCTCTTAAACAGATCTCTATTTATATTTATTCCCAATAGAAAGTTCTCTCTCTCTTTTTAACCTCATTGTTACTGATGGATCTACTTTTCTCTGTCACTCCTGTTCTGAACTGGAGGCCATGTGTATAAGTCACACCCACTACGAAATGCTGACCATTGACTAGGAGAGGAAAAAATGCCCTCCACTTTCTCTTCTGAAATGGAAGCGAAATGGTTTGTGTTTCTCCTGGCAGAAAAGGAGACAAGAGGGCAGCAACGCAGAAGGAATGGGGGGAAGAGGAAAGGCCACAGGGCTGCTTCTTTGGCGGAAGACCTGCCACGCAAGGATCATGGCCATGACTGTTCTGCCTTCCAAAGTCAAAGGAGAAAATCAGCTGGCTGCTTGATGGCAAGAAACAAGTTTTGCTCACAGGTGGATTTAAGATCATTTCCCCAAGCCCTTCTGAATATCCAGCTCAACGAAACCTATCTGCAGGCACTGAAAAGGTTTCCCCAAGAAATCCCAGGCGAGGAGGCGGCCCGATGCAGCCACAGAGCTCCAGGGCGTCCTACCTTGTTTGCCGAGCTGAATCGCTCCAGCAGGAGGCGGAAGCGGTTGCAGGTGCGTTTGTTGTCCTTCAGACCTTGTCCGAGTCCACGGTTATCATCCTGCATGAGACGCCGGTCCAAAATCACCTCCAGCTGGCCTGCCAATTGGTGGAGAGAAAGGAAAACCCCAGTTAGGAGGTGCCTCATCCCACAATCAGGGTCCCTCTGAGCAAATGCAGAGTTCTCCCTCTTGACTTCTCCCAGGTCTCAGGCACAACCCTCCTCCTCCTCCTGGCTTTTTCTCCAGACTGGCTGCTGGGTGCTTCTGTATTCACTCCCTCACACTCACCACTGCTAAGGCTGGACACTCCCAAGGCCTGGGCTGTGTGCAGAGTCAAGCGCTGCTGGCTATCCTGGATGTAGGCCATGACTGGCATGGGATAGAAGTTGGCCTGGAGTGGCAGTTTTTTCAGATACTGCCGGGGCTGGATCTGCAGGGTGGGCACAGTTGGCAAACATGCAGGTGGCTTCTCCAGCTGCACCAGGAAGAGGGTAAAGGATGGTTCAAGCTTCTGCTAGTCCTTTACCTGAAAGCCATTCAGGTCAGTGAAGAACCTGCCCTTACTCTCAATGCTGCTGCTGAAGCGCAGGGCCAGCTCCCTGTTGACGTGGTCGCGAATGTCAACCAGGCAGGAGATCTCCAGAGAGAGGCCATCAACCCCTGTGGCCAGAGACGCAACGTGAGGGGACTGCACCATTCTGCACAGCCACACCCCCTCCTGCAGCATGGCCAAAGTTCTCACCTGGCACATTGTAGAGTCGGACCACTTCCTGGATGTGCTGGTAGTAAATGGCTGCTTCTGAAAAAAAGGGGCCCTCGGTCACTCGCACCACCGGAGGGTCCTTGGGGCTGTAGGGCTGCAAAGAAGGAAATGGGGAGCCAATGCAAGCGCGGAAGTGTCTCTGATCCAGCTTCATCTATTTCTAGCCTGCCTTTGGCTAGTTTTTAATAGTACTACATAATGCAATTTAAAAACAATTGCACAAAGGTGCATGTTTGAAAATGTTAACAATTAACAAGCTTTTTTGGAGAAATCCCAGACTCAAAAAATCAGCAGAAGAAGCAGCAACAGCAGCTGTTCTGAAAGCCATGAACCATTAAACCTTCTTTGTGGCACTTATCAAGTATTAGGTGGAGCATTTACTCCAGAGAAGAGATGAGTAAGTCATCCATCAAAGCCAAGCAAGCACTGCTGATGTGGAAGTAGGAGCCCAAAGACATCCGTGGCAGAACTCAGCAGGCAGCCACTCTGTCAATGCAGCCATGGTTAGGATGCCCCTCACCCGCCTCCCCATCAGCAGACTGGGAGGCACAGAGGCTCTTTGCAGGTTGAAGATGGGTTGGCCTGATGGGTTGGCAATACAGTTGCTTTTCTCATGCTGGAAGCGGGCAGAAAAGGGTCTCCCACCTCCCACAAAAGCTGCCCTCCCATCCCTGGGGATAAGAAAGGCAGTGTTTCATGCCCATTTGGAAAGCCACGAGGCAGCATCCATCCTAAGCAACCCCAGCTGCATCAGATTCCCCCCCCCCCCCCCCCCCCCCCCCCCCCCCCCGGCCCCCGCTCCCCCCCCCCCCCCCCGCAGCCCATCTCATCCAGTGGTCTGCTCTCCCGGTGGCCAACCAGGTAACCAAGGAAGCCCACAAGTCTCCCAGGAGATGACTGGGACCTCCATGACTTGATCCCACCCTTTTGGAAGCCAGCCAAACATCACATTTCATGGCAGATAGACAGACAAGATGCAGGCTCAGCAGGCTGTCCAAGTGAGGACCAGGTAAAGGTGAGCAACCCCAGCCCAGGCAGTCCACTCAGACCTTGGCTTCACCATCGGGCAGGAAAAGATAGGCACCGCTCTTGTCCTTGGTCGTCCGGGTCCCGTAGATGAGGAACTGGCTGCTCAGCTGCTGCTCTTGTTTGTCACCAACATGATGCACACTCTGCAGTCCACAAGCCGGACACCAGTTAGTGCATTTCCTCCCCCTGCCCTCCCCTTTTCCCTCCAGCCTTGTCCCCTCTGCGGGTCACCTTGAGCGAGCCACTTGGCCCTGAGAAACAAGCTCTCATGTGCTGGTTCTCCAAGCAGAAATCATCTGTGGCGGTGGACAAAACCTGTACAGGGACGGCTTCATGCTTATGTCCAGCAAAGTCATGACCATGCAGGAAGAGGCGCACTGAAGATTTCAGCATGTTGTGGCTATCAAAAGATTTGATCAGTTGCAGGATGGTGAGGCCCAGTGCTGGCAGGCGTATCATGACAGACACCTGTCAATGAAGAATAAAATAAGCCTGGTGGAGGAATAAGCCTTGGTCCTTACAGGCCCATCCATCCATGCAATGAAGGAGCCAAGCATCCACACACCTCCATGCTCCCTCCCTCAGGAACTTTCCGGATTAATTGGGACATAAACTGGAAGATGAAATTCGGGTCCACACAATCTATGGACCCTCTAGACCTGCATGTATTTAAAAAGCTCTCTGTAGACTGCAAGATTTGCCTTTGTGATTCCCGTCTTCCCTGCCAATTCTCCTAAACTACCTGGAAGACATCAGGCACCATGTCTGTGGCAGACTGCCACTGGGCACTGAGCTGCACTGCAAGGGGCTGTCCTTCCTCATTCAGGACACAGATCTGAGGGGTGTTCACCAGCAGGGACACCACAGTCAGGCGCTCTTGCTCCAGGGGGTTGAATACCACCACAAACCTGCAAGATGGCAGAGAGGTTAGCAAGCTCTGTCCCTGGCTCCACCAGCAGCAGAACTCAGTCCGGACTGTTGCTGGACCCCACTTTCCCTGGCTGGCAGCACTCCCACCCCATTTCTCCCACCTGGGTGTGGCATCCAATTTGATCACCATTTTCTCTGGCAAGGAGTCCTGATTGAGACGGGTCTCATCCTGGAAGGAAGAAGGAGACTGAGCGTGTCCCAAATGGGCCCCCACCCCTTTGCTAACATTCCTCCAGGCATAAAGGCAGAGGGAGATGAGAGCTCACTGTGCCAAGGAAGGGCATTGCCATGTCGTAGTGGTAGGCTTCCTTGTCTGCCAGGACCAGGTAATGGGCAGCATTGATGATGACCCTCTTGGCATTCATCAGCGAGTGAAGCAGTCTGTTGTGGAAGAAGAAGGTCAGCCAGGCATGAAGCTGAGTTCTGTTGCCCCTGTCCAGCAGCCCAGGTTTACTCCTACCTGACACCATAGTCCACTACTACTGCTTCCTTGGCAGTGCCAGTAATGGCATCGTGATGCTGGAAGAGTCCCAGATTGCGCCGGGCATCTGTGAGCATGGCATAATCGGACAGTGGGTACCTACTCTCTAGGCCAGCGTGGCGGGCGTGACTCAGAGCCAAGCTGTATAAGGTTTCGGCAGCCCTGTGGCAATAGGGCAAAGAGCCCATTAGGTTCACAGTGCTGGGATATGATTCCCCAGCAGAGCGCCACCCCCTCAGCAGGCCACTCACCGGAGATGGGCCTCGAGCACTCGTCCCATGCTCTTATAGAAAGGCCGGGAAGTATAGTAGCCTGTCCAGTAGTGGTCTTCCCGGTCTGCGTAGGAAAAAAAGTCCCCACTGAGCACCGGGAAGCCAGGTGGGCGCATGCCTGGGACAATACCCATCTGCTTGTAGAGGGCATCAAAATAGTCTGAGAGCGTCCCAAACTGGGCCTGCGGGAGAGAGTGAACATCATGTCAGAGGCCAGGACCTCAGCGAGACACCACCCCACCCTGCCTTTATGCTCCTTTCCCAAGATTGGGCAGCACCTGGACGTGCAGCTCTGGGCGAGCATTCAGGAAGTCAAAGAGACGCTGGTAATTGAGGAACTGGGCATCCCATTCCTGGGGCTTGTCATAGCGGAAGTCATCTCCCAGGGGCACCAGCAAGACGCTGCTTCGGAACAGCTTGGACTTCTTCCGATACTGGTCAAGCAGAAGCTGTGCCCTGGGAAGGGAGGAAGCCAGGCTGGCTGACAAGGCCCCTGAGCCTGCTTGGAAAGTAGGGCAAGAGCAAATGGGCTGCGAGGAAGAAAGCAGGAAGGGCTGCAAGTGCGTTGGAGAGGCAGGGCTGGTCCAGACCCACTTTCGGTCACTCACCGCTCGGCCACATTGGTACTGGTGATGGCCTTGGGAGGGACTTTCCAGGGACAGTTGATGCGCCCGCCTGGCAGCCTCTTGAAGTCAAATTGGCAGCAGATTTTTGGGTCAGGCCCACAAGTGTGGGGCACATCGTAACTGTAGAAAGGCATCATGTGGCAGAGGAGGTCTGTGCTGGAGTCTGGATCTGGGGGAGGGGGGGAAATCAAAACAGATTCACGCTCCCGTGTGCCCAAACAGCCCCCCAGATCCCACAGGGACCAAAGCAGTCTAGCCAAGTGACATGGGGGAGGGGAGCATATCCTGGCCGTTGGGGAGAGAGGCAGGCTATGTGTGGTTGGTTTTTTGGGGGGAGGCAATAGGAAGAGGTATGTTGGGTACGTTTCCTGCCTTGAGCTATTTGTAAAATTAATAAAGGTTTAATTAAGAAAGAAATAATTCCAAGGGGGCTGCCCCGGTCCTCAGCGAAGAAGAGTGAGTGCAAAGCAGGGTCCCAAGGGCCTCACCCCAGCTCTGCCTCCAGATGAACTCCAGGTTCTGGGTAGCTGCAAAGTGCTTCTTGATGGCATAGTGGACCCGCTGGATGAGCATGCTTGTCAGGTTAGCCCGGCGCAGGAGATAAGGCATCGTGGCACTGTGACCAAAGGGATCCACTGCCCAGCCGGAGCGTGGCGTCACCCCTGCCAAAGAGAGAGGAGACACTACCAAGGCCAGCTGCAGCCCTCCTGCCCCGCCAAGGCAACATCCTTGCTGGCAGGAGGAGAGAAAGGCTTGTTGGTGTGGGGGGGTGGAATTGGGGGGGATTCCTGCAGTTCCCACACTTTTTCCCAATAGCGTGTCTTGCAGACAGTCAGGGGGGGCTCTTCCCCTTCAAATGCAAAGAGAAGCAGATAAAAACAGGCAGTCAGGATCACCTGGCATGTCTTCAGTGGCAGGTCTGGGCAGACCCGGCCTAAGATTTGTGCCGCCAGTTAGAGGAAGACTACCTTCACTGTTTCCTCTATCCTTTGTTAGTAGGGGCAGGAACAGGACACTTCCTGGTCTTCAAGACATTTTACCTCCACCTCCATCAAATCAAGGAAAGAACTCTGGCTCTGCATCAGGCCTGGCTTCTACCTTTGCATCAGGCCCTTCAAAGAGGCAATGGCCAGTTGAATATAGTCCAAAGCAACCTTTTGCAAACTGTTTGAGTGATTTGGCTCAAGGCCTGCCTCTTTGGTGGTTATAGCCACCAGGAAGGGAATAAGAGACATTGCTTTGCAAAAGGGCTTTTCAAGCTTTTATATTTTACTCAGACTTATTTAGTGAACAAAGAATCTATCTGATGCAATCAAAGCTTTTAAGCTAAAATAGAACTTCTATAGCTCTAATCCTCAAGTTATGTTATTAGGCACTCCTCTGAGTAATAGAGGAGAACGTAAAGATGGATATGAACAATAGGTCTAGATGGATTTTCTATGGGATGGCATAAACATTGACTGTATTTTATGCTTGCTGTTAATCTTGCTGTACAATGAGATTTTGAAACTGGCATTCCATGTACTTTTTAAAAATGAAGCGTATGTCAGAGTTATACCAAGACCCAGTAAAGATTATACATTATATGCAAAGTATTGTCATATTTCATTGATTAAAGCAGACATTATGTTTACTGTTTTTAGCGAGTGATTTCGTCAGTAAGTGAGAATGGTAATGTTTGGTTATTAGTGGATTTGATTGATTTACATAAAGAAAGCTGCAATTCTATTGCTCAAAAAAATCTTTGAGTGTGTGGGAATGGATAAGTTAACTGTGGAACTAAAAGAGAAAGCTGACACATAATACAATGCAATATGGGAAACATGGTATATCTGGATTGACAATAGATATAAGAATAGAAAATGTAAATAATGTATATAAATAGTTATGAGGGTACGGAAGTAAGTGTGTATTGAAAGATTGGATAGGATGTATAAATGTATATGTATTGTCACAGTATTGTTCAATTAGTAATGGTATTATTAGGCTTGAAAATAAGCATTTGGGTTTATTTTCGGGGAAGTTTTATTTTTATTTTTTGAAATGCAGGAGGCAGCGAGCACAGTCACCTCATGGCTGCTGGGCCCCTTAACTGCGGCTGTGCTGCTGTTCATGCGCGCAATGGCACAACCTTGCACACCTTTGCAGGGGCTGCAGCAGCGGCGTAACGAGTCTCACAAAGATTCATTTCTGGCAGAATTTGTGGGAGAGAAAGAAAGACCAGGGTTTCTGCTTTCTTTCTCTCCCCCAAACTCTGTCAAAAATTAGTCTTTGTGAGACTCGTCGCACCACTGCCGCAGCCTCTTGGAGCAGGACTCTGCAAGGTTTGTTGTGTTGTTGCGTGCACGAGCAGTGGCACCACTGTGAGGTTTGACATACTGGTGCAGCCATGAGCAGCAGGACATCAGCTGTGCTGGTATGATGAAGCTTGTGGCTGTGTTCGGGTGCTGCCATTCACACACACAATGGCACAACAAGCCTTGCAACATCCTGCTCCAAGAGGCTGCAGTGCCGGCACGAGTGTAACAAAGACTCATTTCTGGCAAAATTTGGGGAAAGAAAGAAAGACTTCTGCTGCTTTCATTGCACGCAGCCAAAAGTTTGCAAAAGGTGGGAAGATGAAATACCAAACTCAACACATACTCACACCTCGTGTATGGGCCGCCCCCGAGCAGAGCAGAGGTGAGGAGGCCATCGGAGGAGCCCCGCACTGCCCCCGCCTGCTTCAGCTTTGCCTTTGCCAGGGCGGCAGGCACTAGAAGGGTGCTGTGCCAAAGCCTCCCCACCGCTTGGTTTGGGGCGGACAGTGCCCAGCAGGCCCAGGTGTGGTGAGCGGGCAGTGGGTGGAGTGGAGAAGAGAAAGAGTGGAGAGGAAGCTCTTTCAAACAGCATTGCCTACAATTCTTGTTACTCCCCTCTGTCATTTCTCTCTCTTTCTCATTCTCTCTCACACACAGAGACATTTGATTGCTTAAAAGGGAAAGGCTGGGCTTTGCTTCTATCATAAGCACGCACTTCCCACAATGTTCTGCAATTGCCTATCCTTTTCTCAAGCAGCAGCAGGGTAGACGCAGGGGAGGGGAGCCAATTCTGATGGACCGCATGGCTTTCTGCCTCATAGTAGCAGCAGCCTAAGCAACACCAGAGCTCCAGGCCTGGCAGAGCATAAATCGTGCTCGCCGCCTGCTCCATAGCCACAAGGTGAGCTGCGGAACAGAGAGGCCCTTCACTGCAAGGTTGCCTGGTGCCATGGGTAGGGCTGGGGCTAGCAAGAGTGCGCTGGAAATATCTCCAGGCACCTAGAGAGACAAAATTCCTGGCCCTCGCTGGGTCAGCTGATCCACGGGCCACGATGAAGGGGCCCAGCAGCCATGAGGTGACCGGAGAAGGGAATAGCTGCCTCCTGTGCTGGCCACGCCCATCCCCTTCACTAGGGCTTATTTTTAGGGTAGGGCGCATATTAGGCTCATCCCAAAATAATCAGGCTAGGGCTTATTTTGAGGGTAGGTCGTATTTTCAGGGAAACACGGTATTAAGCAAGTCAGTCATATTTATAATAGCTTGCATAACTTCTTAAAATATACAGATAATTCTTAGTTAACAACCCCTTTTTCAGTGACCATTTGAAGTTAAAAAGGGAGCCCTAAGATGGAGCCTTGTATTGCAGTCTTCACAGACTCCCCATTGTCATGTGATTACAATTTAGGCACTTGGCAACTGGCTGGCAGCTGCAAGGGTAACAGGGTTCTGCCATCATATGATCGCCAGTTCTGACCTTCAGTGCCAGGTTCACAAATAGCAATCACATGACTGTGGGACACTTCAAGTGTGCAAGATTTGTGTAATGCTGGCAACTGGAATGGCCACAAGTGCTATTGTTGGTCAATGTGGTCACGTGACATCTCATTCTACAACCATGTTGCTTAGCAAAAGAGTGGCTGACCTCAATTACAATCGGTAAGCAAGGACTATCTGTCAATCGGCATTATATGCTGATAGGATTTTGTTTTTTATTTCTGACCTTCATAATTCAATTCCAGCTCTGGTGCATTTGATTGGGGCATTTGGGCAAACTGAAGGATGTTTCAGCGTGTCGAGTTCAGAGACCTGCGGCAAGAGAAGCCTCTTGTTCCCCTGTCCAAGTCCAGAGAGGTCAAGACAGAAGCAGCAACTTCTGGAGAAGCTCCAAGGGAAACCCTTACCCCTCGCTCCCTTGGATCTGCCACTAGGTCACTGGAGAGTAGCTGAAGCTACAGAGCTTGACAAGACCCTGAGGGGCCCCTCCTGGCTTCTTCCATCATAGTTAGGTCTAGTCAATTATCGAGCTTGGCTGGTTGATTGGTAGTTTCTGTTCTTTGATGGAATATGGAGGAAAGATCCAAGATGGAAGTTTCTGCTGGGGTGGCCTGGGTGGCCCTGCCTTCTTTCCTTCTGGGATGCCATCTAGCCCCATCACCATGACAGCAGCAGGGAGAGGATCTTTGACCTCACCAGTGCATTCTTTGCCACACTATGAGTTTAATCGCATTTGCTTTTCCTTATTTTAAGACACATGTGTTGGGATTCTAAATTCTGTTGATGATAGTGCCTTTTTTAAATTCTCATTTATTAGTCTAACCTCCATATGAACTGCCTCCTCTTCTCTGTTTCAAGCTACCCAAGGTTATTAAAATGCTTTTGAGAACTGTGTGACTTTCATGGAGGAAAAAGAAAGAGGGGGCATAATGAACCCCCTCTAATAAGATCAGCCATGGAAGAATCCGAGCTAAACAGAAACCAATGTTTCTGTTTCCAGGCTATCTCTTGGCTCCAATTTTTCTTCTGAGTCTGGTGTCTGATGAAGTTTCAGTTTGAATGGATTTTCCCTCAATCACACAGCTCATGGAAGACCAGGAGCACCACCTATGCTCCGGCACAAAGGGCAGGGTCTAAGTCTAATAAGTAATAATGTAAAAACAGACATCAGTTAAAAAAGAGTGAAATGGTCAGAGGTGGTTGTAGATACAGTGCAAAATGCCTTACATGGTACAAGGACAATACCTTGGAAAGTTCCCCCCTTGGCATATCTTGATGCCTTTGGATGTTTGGATATAGTGTGTTTGGATGATCAACAACTTAAAGCCCTATTTGTGTAAACCAGCTCAAATTCCAAAAACATTGGTTAGACCAATACTTCAGTTATGTTAGGACAGACTTGACTAATTCTTTATGAAAAGCAAAGCCACATAAAGGATAAATGTTGTTTATATTTTTTTAAAAAAATGGAAATATAGAGTTCGGCACACAGTAATCATAATTTGATTTAAATAAATAACTAACAAAAATTGATCTAGGAATTTAATTTCACATGAGTCTATAGAAGGCAGAATACGAAATAGCCTTTACTGAGCTGTGTAACAGAGTTTCCCCAAGCATTCTCTGAAACCACACTAGGTCCATCAGGGGCCGGGGGCAAGCTGATCGAATGGGCCCCACCTCTCTACAGTGCGGGGCAGCTGTGGAGAACTCTAAGGCCAAAAGAAAGTGGTACGTCATAGCAAGAGGCTGATGTTATTGTCCCCCAAATCCAGATTACAACAACACTGCCTGGAGCTACTGGAGTGCCCAGCTACAAAGATGGAATTCCTCCCAAGTGGCCCCAAACCCCTTCCAGGCGATGCCATCACCAGTGCTTCTGCCTGGCCCTCACACACCACACCGCTGGCTTCAACTGTGGCACTCACCAATGTTCTTCTCCAGCCACTGGTGCCCTTCAATGAGCTGGTCAATCATGGCAAAATAGTGGGAATTAGCTTCATCTGGCATCACCCAGCCCCCCGTGGCCATCTCAAGTTGCCCATTCCCTATGAGCCTGCAAACAAGAAGTCTATGTCAAAAACTCTCCAAAGGAGGGAAGTGCAAAACTGTCTGAATATTCAAAATGTCTGAATATTCAAAATAGACTGGGTCAACCATTTCTGAAGCATTTTATCCATTATGAGCTGATTCAAATTCAAGACTTCTCATTTCTGGAATGATTTGAATAATTTGCTTGGAACCTGTAATATAACATTTTGAACTAAAGATGCTCAGATGTAAAATATTTTCACCTTCCTGCTCACTCAAGCAATGGTCTAGATATCCTTCAAGATTGATTCAAACTTTTAAAAATTGGTCAAAATATCCCACAAATAAAACAACATCCAGGAACAGAATTTCAGAGTTTGCACCATATGGTTAAGTACAAAGTACACTTAGCATACCGCAATGGCAGTTTTCACATAACACCCAAGCCACACAAACTCCCTTTCAGCTTAACACGATGGCCTGGTTCATGCACAAATATACTGTATAACAGCATGGAATAGTATTGCAAGGGGATGAAAGTGAAAGATTTGGAATAAATGAAAATAGTTTGTGAATGCTAATGGAGGGAAATGGAAGTGAATGGCGATTCCAACAGTAAACTTAACTGGGGGAGCTGAAGCTCTTTGCTGTGGAGGAAAATGAAAGAAAAGCAAGGCTGCCTGGACATGGCAGGGCTGGAGGTGCTTGGGGGCCCCTGGAAGGAGCGGGCTGCACAGTGGGCCTACAGTAGCCAGTCACTCTGACAGGAGGGTCTGCAGCTGCTTTAAGGAGAGCAGGGAGAATCATGATGCAGCAACTGAAAGATGGGGGAGTCTGTGGGAGAAGACTGACCCAGGAGGGAAACTATTCCATGCAGTGTTGCAGATAGCAGAAGCAGGGGCAGAAATGTAGGGTGCGTTTTCATTTTTGATGCAAGCGGTGGTTGATTTACTGATTGAGTAGCCACATTCTGAGTACTGGCAACTTCCTGTGGACAGTGCCATGTTTCAAGAAAGTTAATGAAACAAATTGTCATGCATGAAGACGATCAGCTGGCATCTAAGAGACTGGCTTGGCAGGGGAGGGATTAGACTCCCAGAGAAATGTGGCAGATGGAAGAGCTTTGTTGGAAAGGAAGAAAATGGAGGAATGGTAGAGGAAAAAGCAGGAGAGGGCCATCTTGGGTGAGAGCTGCAGTGTGGTGTTCCAGGGATAAGAGACCAGGATGGACAGGCCTTCAGGAACTGGGTGAGAGCTTAGAGGATTGTATAGTATTGGATAGGTGAATCTTGGTAGCTGTCAGTTGGGTACGTGAGGCTTGAGATGACTGACAAGCAACTGTCAGGTATACTTGAGAGATTCTGATTATGAAGAGAAAAAGAGAGGCCTAGAAATGGCCTCTTCAGGCAGGTTTACTGGAGAACTGGGCTTATTAGGGATCATAAAAGGAGGTAGAGTATGGAGAAAGAGATGAAGATCAGATCAGAGGAAGGGCAGAGGAAGTGATGACAGGAGGCAAGGGGAAGGCTGTTCTTGGGGAAGTGGCATGGATTGTTTAAGACCAAGTCCCACATGGACTCTCCTGTCTTCTACCCTCAAGCTAGATTACCAAGTCCTCAGAAACCCTTAATCTGCTTCTTATTGCCAAATTCAATTTTCTCTGTAATAAAGTTCTCTGCACCCACAAACTCATTGTGGACAGAAGGACAGGCCTGACCTATGTTACCACGATGCGCAAAGGGCAAGGATATATGCAAATCCAGAAAAATGAGTTAATTTGGTGATAAGTTTAATGTACTGTGGAACCAGTAGTAGGATTCTAATGTTTTTACTACCAGTTCTATGGGCGTGGTTTGGTGGGCGTGGCAGGGGAAGGATACTGATTTACGTGCCCATTTTCTCAGATTCAGAATTATTTTGTTGCTACCACTTGATTTCCAGTAAAAGATTATCTTTTCTCTGATTAATGGAGTCTGAGTATTTCTTCCTTGGATTTTGAATGGACCACCAGCTGACGTTTACTATGAAATCTACAGTCAGAGGTGGTATTTACTGGTTCTCTGAACTACTCAAAATTTCCGCTACCAGTTCTCCAGAACTGGTCAGAACCTGCTGAATGCCACCTTTGTGTGGAACCCAGATCTCATGTGTGAATAAGTGATGCTGCTTTTATGTTATGTAGCTGTTGTTCTATATTATCTCATGGATGCCTTGCTATCTCTTAAGAATACCCCTGTGTCACCTATGTAATATTACCAGTATTTCTTTGCCTGTATGTATTGAAGGACTCTGTCTTTCTTTGCATTTTCTGGCTTGTTATTCCTATGCAATCTTTTATATCATTCTCTTATATTTCTCCTCTATCTTTGAAATATTTGTTTCCTGTAACTCTCTCCATTCCACCAGGTTTACATTTTTAACACTTAACATCCTACTGATTTTTTTATAAGTCTGGTATAAAGGTGGGTGGAAAACCAATTCCCAAATTCCTCAAATGAAATCTGGGAGCAGTTTTTCCAGTTTTTGAGGGTGACAGAGAAAACACAAAACAATATATGATGTCCAAGTTACTTAGGGTAATATTCTTGCTCATGGACTCTATTGCTCAAAACAAACTGTGCATCTTTTGCTGCAGTCTAGTTCCTCTGGTATTTCTGCACACAGGATTACCCACCTCTGTGGCTGAAATACTTACATTTCTGCACCAAGCTCTTTCATGGCATGGATGAGGCCAACTAAGCTACCTTACACTCAACCCATGATATGATCCTTCTAAAATTATGCTTCCCAAATTCCAAAATCAGAAAATAAATCACAGACACACATCAATCGCAGTTACCTGCGGACTGCAGCCTGTTTTTGGCTGCTGATGTTGTCCCACCATTTGGAGAAGAAGGAGATTTCGGACCAGATGAAGCGCCGCCGTGGGTCTTCCTGCAGCTTCAGCACCATGTTGTTCAGAATGTGCTGAGTCTGGTCAACATAGTATTTGTCAAACGTCTTGATCCAGCCTTTGGGTAAGAGACAAGGAAGCATAAAAATACACTCATCACAAATATGTCAAAACACTAGCTCTTGACAACAAGAAGGAGATGTCAGGAAGATAAATTGAACAAAAATATGCTATTGTGGTCTTAATTTGCTACACATCTCTCATTATATCATTTCAAGGAATTGTAATGATTTTAGCTCAAAATTTGAACAAAAGAGCCAAGAAAAAGATAGAGAACAAACATTGTTCACATCACCCAGCCTAATTGAAATTTACAGACCAATCTCCTTATGCTGCATCACCTGTAAAGTAATGGAATCAATTATCAACCAATCCATTATCCTCCACTTAGAGACAAACAACCTACTCTCTAATAAACAATTTGGTTTCAGAAAAAAACTATCCTGTAATCTGCAACTCTTACACTGCAGAAACATATGGACTACACAACTCAATCAGGGCAAAACAATAGACGCAATCTACATAGACTTCTGTAAAGCCTTTGATTCAGTGGTACACGACAAATTACTCCTAAAACTAAAATCTTATGGTATCTCTGGACACCTGCATAACTGGATAGAAGTATTCCTGTCAAACAGACAACAAATGGTCAAAATTGGGAGTTTCCTATCAAATTCTGTACCTGCCAATAGTGGTGTCCCCCAAGACAGTGTTCTAGGACCAACTCTCTTCATACTCTACATAAATGACCTCTGTGATCACATTAAGAGCAACTGCATTCTCTTTGCTGATGATGTAAAGCTGTTCAATACCACAGACAATACTGCTACCCTTCAAAAAGACCTCAACTATGTATCAGAATGGTCAAACAAATGGCAACTTCAAATCTCAACAAATAAATGCTCTGTCTTATATATTGGCAAAAAAAATCAGAAAATAAAATACAAGCTGTTGATGATCCAAACTCTGCCAAGGACCTTGGAATACTCATCTCTAATGATCTAAGTGCTAGAGCCCACTGTAACTACATAGCCAAAAAGGCATTAAAAGTTGTTAACCTAATCCTACGTAGCTTTTTCTCTGGTAATATCACACTACTAACTAGAGCATACAGAACATTTCCTAGACCAATAGTCGAATACAGCTCATCATTCTGGAATCCACATTACGTATCTGATATTAGCACAGTTGAGAAAGTCCAGAAATATTTCACAAGAAGAGTTCTCCACTCCTCTACTCATTGTAGAATACCTTATGCCACCAGACTTGAAATTCTAGACCTAGAAAACCTTGAATTATTCCATCTTCGGTCTGATCTAAGTATGGTATATAAAATCATACATTGCAATGACTTACCTGTCAATGAATACTTCAGCTTCAACCATAACAACACAAGAGCAAACAATAGATACAAACTCAAGGTTAACCGCACGAAAATTGATTGCAGGAAATACGACTTCAGCAACAGACTGGTCAATTTCTGAAATACTCTACCTGACTCTGTGGTTTCTTCCCCAAACCCCAAAAACTTTAACTTTAGACTGTCTACTATTGACCTCACCCCTTTCCTAAGAGGTCTGCAGGGGCCGTGCATAAGTGCACCAACGTGCCTACTGTCCCTGTCCTATTGTTTCTTTTATTTTTCTTATATGTACCCATTTCATGTATTCATAACTATGTATATACTTATACCTATTATCTTGTAAGCGATTGAAAAATCAAAATAAATAAATAAAACAACATGGTATACCATGAAGGCAATAAGAGACAAATGTATAAATAAAATGCAGGATAGGAAAGAAATCTGCATAGATTATGAACTTCAGAAACTAAGGATTTCTGGATATAATATAAAATTTTCTGTTAACACATGCTTGTAACTGGAAATGAAAAGAAAAAATATCAAAGTTTTAGACACTGACAAAATATCAATCCAAATTTTAATACAAAAACACTATAAATTTGACAATAAAACTTCAAGATTATTGGCAAGTGTTTTAAAAATGAAAAAGTGTATATGAAGCCAATGAAAGATATTAAAAACCCACTGTCACAAATATTAATATTAGTAAAAAGTATTCAATTCTTAGACTCATTTGCATATTAAGAAGTTGATTATATTTTTGAAAATATTAAAAATGGAAAGTCTCCAGGTCCTAACCAGTTAACAGATTCTAAAAGACATTTAGACATTATTCTAAAAGACATTATTGATTGCTCCACCAGAATTTTTCTCATTAAGCAAAATCGCAGCATAACCCCAAAAAAGCTTAATTCCTAAACTAGGTAAAGATCTGATAGAAGCTTCTTACAGACCTGTCTCTCTCCTTAATCCATCAATCAGAATAGAGTTGGGTCTTGGAAATCTTCTAGTCCAGCCCCCTGCTCAAGCAGAACTAGACTAAGGGTGTCAAATTTACATTGTCACATGATGTATCACAACTTTTTCCCCTTTGCTAAACTGGGCATGGCTAGCGTGTGACACATCTGGCCCATGGGCCACAAGTTTGACAGCCCTGCCCTATACCATTTCAGATAAGTGACTGTCCAGTCTTTTCTTAAAAACCTCCAGTGATGAAACACCTACAATTTCTGAAGGCAAGCTATTCAATTGGCTAATTGTCCTCACTGTTAGCAAGTTTCTCCTTAGTTCCAAATTGCTTCTCTCCTTGATTAGTTTCCATCCATCGTTTAAGTGACCATCCATTAGGACTCCAAAGTGTCTCTCTCACAGTTACTGTTTTTGAGTCAGGCTTTATCTAATCTGTACTTGTACCTTTGTTTTTTCCTGCCCAGGTGTAAAACCTTGTTTTTCTCTACATTAAATTTCATGTTGTTGGATGGGGCCCATTGTTCAAGTCTGTCAAGGTCTCTTTGGATCCTGACCTTGTTTTCTGGGGTGTTGGTTATTCCTGCCAGTTTAGTGTCATCTGCAAATTTGTTGATTTCCTCTTCTATCCCCTCATCTAAGTCATTTATGAAGATACTGGAGAGTACTGGGCCCAAGATGGAACGTTGCGGTACCCCACTGCTGTATCCTTCCATGTAGATGTAGTACACGTAATCCCCGAGTTACAACAGCTCACTTAGCGACCATTTGAAGTTATGACATAGCCCCCAGGTACTTACAACCCAGTCCCAAAGTTATAAATGTTGCACCATCACAGCCATTGTTCACTTACAGTCGACAGCAAAAGCAGTGCAACATTGGTCCTGCCTATTCCGCCAGCCCCTGCTGGAGGTCTCCCATTGGGCCTGTGCAGATGCTCTTACCTTGCAACAACCTACTGAGCCATCGGTTCCTTTGCCTGCTTCACTGCATTTGCAGAAAACAGAAGCTTAAAGTAATGAGAGATCACATGAGAGCAGTAGTGCACAATCTCACCCTACTGATCTCATGTGATCTCGCACTATAGTACTTTAGGCCTCTGCTCTCAGCGCACCGAGGCCTGCACAAGATCCACTGAAAAAGGCTTTGCAAACAGAGGGATTTGCAAAAAGCCTCTTGCCCCAGATCTCGTGCAGGCCTTAGTTCGTAGAGAACAGAGGCCTAAATATGTAGTGCGAGATCATGTGAGATCAGTAGCACAAGATGCCATGTTAGTGATCTTGCAAGATTTCACTGCCCCATTTTTCGCGCCCGGCAGGATGAGGGAGAACAATTGTGGGGATCCCAGGGAAGGGAGTATGAGGTATCTCAGTGGGTCTGGGCAGGCCCTTGCGTAGTTTGAAGCAGGTGGCCTGTTCCCAGGAGCTTCTCCACCCTGAGATACCTCATGTGCACTTAACAACCCATGTATTCGATTGGCAAATGAGTGATTGTGGTCAATTTATGTGATTCACTCCTACGAATCTTCAGATTACAAATAAAATTGGCAGGCTCCATTACATTTGTAACACGAAAACTACCTGTACCATTAAGGACTACTTGATTAGTATGGTGGCAACCCCGAGATGGCTCGTCGGACGCTCACCATGTTGCGAGTTGACATAGTTTGTCAGCCAGTTGCAAATCCATCTGGTGGTGATGCTGTCTATCTCACATTTTCTCTAGTTCACCAAGAGGTAGTAGGTTGTGGTCTACTTTGTTGAATGCCTTGCTTTTTGTTTTTCAGTTTATCAGGAGATCTTTGTGGAACCATGCTGGTTTCTTCTTGGAGTTCTTGTTTTACTTTTTCAATCATGTTGTGTTAGACTGGGAGTTTATGATTATATTTTTCAGTGTTTCCCACACTTCTTGAGTTGTTTTTCCCTTCAGGATTTTTATCCATGGAATTTTTCTTAGGGTCTCTGAGTTTGTTAAAATCAGTTCTTTTAACACACTGGTTGGATTATATTCTATTGCTTGTGTTTGCATTATATTGAATTCCAGTATGACGTGGCCACTTTCACCTGAGGTTACAGCAACTTCCATTCCCTCTAACATTTCTTCTCTATTAGGAAGAATTAGGTCCAGTATAGCTTGACTTCTAGTTCCCTCCTCTACCTTTTGGATGACAAAGTTGTCAGCTAGGTTGGTTAGGAATCTGTTTGATCTCCTATTTGCTGCAGTTTGTCTCCCATTTGATATCAGGTTAGTTAAAGTCTCCAGTTACTACTATGGTATGTTTCTTACATACATTTATTAATTGATCATAAATTATATACTAAACTACTAGCCAATCATCTTAAACTAATTATGGGAAAAATTATATACCCTGATCAATCAGCCTTTATTCCAAAATAAATATATTTAGTCTCATCAGAATCTTAAACGTTACACTATTCCTTCTGCTAAAAAATTAGCATGTTTTCTCTATCAGTAGGCTCATGTCAGCTAGCCTACTGCTTGCTAGCATGGAAAAGTGGGGAGAGGTCAGTGGAGAATTTTTCGTTGCAGCTCTGCAACTACAGTCTGGTCTTTGCTTATCTCTCCAAGGTCATTTCTTCTAGCTTTGGCATGCAGTAGCCCTCTGGTTGCTCAGCTATAATGGAGTTGAGCTCTACAGTTTGTTTCAATTTGCTGCTTCATGTGCTTTTGCCTCAGATCTTGTCTGAAACTCGTTGCATTCAGTTCACTCCTGGTAAAAGTACCTTTTCTCTGAATCTGTGGAGCCAAGAGTTTTTCTTTCCTGGGAAATGGACAGAAGCAGTCCTGATAGCTCATTAGATATGGTAGTGTTTCTAACTCTATCTAAACCAACTCTAAAAAGATTTAATTTTGGCATTTATTTTGTCAAATAATCAGATCAAATTATTAGTTTTACCAACACCTAGATAAGAATTTCTACTTAATGATTCTGACACAGTCTCAGCAGGCACCAGATAGTGTGCAGTATTATTTAACCTTGTTATAGAAACATTTGCTTGGAGGAATAAATAAATTAACGGAATAAAAACCAGAGATAAAAAAATACCCATTAAATATATTTGTAAGCAATATGTTACTAACTTCTGCAAATTTTGGTAATACAGTTAAGTGAATTAGGATGGAATGGACGATTTTGTAGAACTATCAATATTAATAGTAAATTGTCAAAAGTCATCATTCATGTTCTTCTACCCTTTTCCTAAACTACCGCAAGAGATAACTGGAATTTCAACTGTATCAGTGAAAAGGATCTCAGTGGAGAAGTTGCAGGCTGGAGTTGGTACAGTGACAGAGAGGGCACCACCTCTGCTTCGCTCTGAGCCATTGGTTGTTTGGTCTGTATTTAATATTTTGCAATTTTAATATAGTTTTATTTTATGGTTGTTTTTATATCTCTTATTATATTGTAAGCTGCCCAGAGTCACTTTGGGCAGTGAAATGGGTGTCTTATAAATTTAATAAATAAATAAACGAAAGCCAAGTATTTCATATATCTAGGAATCAATACCCGTTTTCCCCCTGCAAACTCTGCTGATCAAGCATTTTTTGTTTTAGATGAGGAGTTGATTATATGAAATTAGTAAATGGTCTAGCTTTAAATAATGCTAAAGTGGAACTTCCATAATTATTTCATTGGATATTGACAAGACTATATAAAACACATTAGACTCTTTTCTGAAAATTACATTTTTCTCAGCAAACATGTTAAACTGCTTAAATGCTGCTTGGAAAGGAACTGCTGCCATTTCTTCAGCTGATCCAGCCTTTCGTCAAAAAGCTCTTTGCTTCTCTTGCTCTTCAGCCAGAATTGGCTTCCCTGTAGTTTTGAACAATGAATTGCAGGCCGGCCTTGGAGCAAGCAAACACATCGCTTCCCTCTTCAAAAGGGATCCCATCGCTTCTCACTGGACCAGCTTTCCAGGCTCCCCACCTGAGCTTTACCCCATGGGAGAGAAATTGAGGCACCTTCAGAACGGAACCACCTGAAAGCTCATATTGACAGCTGTGATGGCCTCAGGAGCAGCTGGCCTTCCAAAAGAGGACAAGAGCCCAGGGTCCAGGAAGCCCAGGGATCTCTAGAAAACTCTTAGCAACCCTCCTGTACTGGACATCCCAGGGAAAACCAAAATAAAGTGATGTTATGCATCCCTTCCCATGCCCAGCAGGGGCCACATCTTGGGGCCACATCTTGGATGATTCACAAAATGGCTGCCCTAATCAAAGCAGCCAGGGAAGCGGCATCAATTTCGCTGAAAGATGTCTCTCCCACCACTCTCCCCAGGATACTCACTCTCTACCAACTATGAAGTGAAAGGGGGGCATTTTTTAGGTTGTGAACAAAGCCCTGAGTTTAGCTAACCATGCTTTATATTTTTAAGGAAACTCTGGGAAAATCTAGAGGCATTCTTGACAATGAAGTTGATTCCAGTAGTTTGCTTTGGACTATGCCTGCTTTTTAAAGAATGTTATTCAAAATAATACTTCAACAGTGATAGAGTGGGGGAGTAGGCCTCAGGGGAAACTTCCCTTGGTCCTTTGGGGACCCTAGATGTTTGTAGTGTCATGGAGTCTCTGTTTATCTCCCACACCTAAGAGAAGTCTGCTCTGCCACCTGAGCCTTGGGGAGCTATCGGCATTCCTAGGTAAACCAGACAGGAAACCCAACCAGATTACCAACTTATATCATCAAGTTACACCAGTTGAATCACACCCCTGCTTACAAGTCAACAGATGGTTGTCTGCATCCCACCAACTAGAGTGCATCACCTCCATGAAGGATATGCAGATACATAAAGGATGGATGGATGGATGGAGAGATATGTAGCGTAGTACATCCTTGAATAAAAAGAAAAAAGTGAAAGGAAGAACAAATAGCTGCAGTAAGGGAAAACAGGTGCCCTGGATGGGAAAAAATTGGGCCTGAATGGGGGGAAATTCCACTTCAAGAAGACCAGATGCTGAAAGGGTTAAAGGGAAATTAGATAAAAGGTAGGAAATGCTGGTGACTTTGGGTAAGGCCCTTTCTCAGTCCAGCAACCTCACAGGGTTGTTGTTGTGGGGAAGATTGCATTAACAGAGGGATAGTATCAAGAGCAATTGAAGTATTAGTACCACTTTATAAAGCCTTAGTAAGACCACACTTAGAATACTGCATCAAGTTTTGGTCACCATATTATAAAAAAATGTAGAGATTCTGGAAAGAGTGCAGAGAAGAAGATTTAGCCTGGAGGCTAAAACGTATGAAGAATGATTGATGGAATTGGGTATGTTTAGGCTAGTGAAAAGAAGGGGCGACATAATAGTAGTGTTCCAATATTTAAGGAGCTGCCACAAAGATGAAGGGGATCAACTTATTTTCCAAAGCACAAAAGGCAGGACAAGAAACAATGGATGGAAACAGGGGTGGGATTCAAGAATGTTAACAATCGGTTCTCCGCGTGGTTGTTGGGTGGGCATGGCCATGTGGGTGTGGCCTCCTCGGCCTCCTGCACCATGGCAGGGGGAATGTTTTCACCCTCCCCAGGCTCTGGAGGCTTTCATTGAGCCCCCAGGAGGGTGAAAACAGCTTTCCCTGGGCTCCGGAGGCCCTCCAGAGGCCAGAAACGGGCCTGTTTCTGAACTTCCGGGAGTCCCGTTTTTCACCTCCTCTGGGAGGCTCCAGAGGCTTCCCTCAAGTCTCTGGGAGGATGAAAATGGCCTCCTCCAGGCTCCGGTGGCCGGAAACAGGCCCATATCCAGACTTCCAAGAGGCCCGTTTTTCCGCCCTCCCAGAGCTCCACACGAGCCCTGCACTTAACTGGAATCCAAAACTCCGGGGAGGGGAGGGGAGGGGAGGGGTGGGCGGGGCCAGCCAGTCCTTGCAACTACCAGTTCGGCGAACCAGATGTAAAATTAGCATCCGGTTCACTGGAACTGGTCTGAACCAACTGAATCCCATCCCTGGATGGAAACTAACTAAGGAGAGAAGCAACCTAGAACTAAGGAGAAATTTCCTAACAGTGAAAACAATTGACCTGTGGAATGGCTTCCCTCCAGAAGTTGTGGGTGCCCCATCACTGGAGGCTTTTAAGGAGAGACTGGACAGCCACTTGTTCAGGACAGTATAGGGTCTCCTGTTGAGCAGGGGGTTGGACTAGAAGACCTCCAAGGTCCTTTCCAATTCCATTATCCTGTTATTCTGTTAACATTCAAAAGCTGATTATAGATGATTCAGAAGAGGAGCCTTGCACCTCAAGGGATGCACTACAAAGAGTGCTGGGAATCACTGTACCCCATATAGAATATATCACGTCAGAAAGGTTGCTAACAGAGCCAGAATCTCCCCTTTCCTTGGCTCCCTTTCAGAGCCATCTAGAGAACTAACACAAGGGAAGGTCCACAAAACAAAGTCACTCTAATTAGTTGGAATGTGGATGGCTGGTTGTCCAAATGCAGAGCTATGACCTTCATAAGCTTCGTTAATACATCTGCTGTCCTCTCGCTGCAAGAAACCTGGCTTAATAATAGCCCTCATGGGTTTGGGGTTCGTTGGCTCAGGGAGAATTGCCACCTTTGGTCTTGGATGGGGTGGCACTACTCCAAGCAGACCCTATGCGTAATCTAGGGGCTTTCCTGGACTCATCACTCCTGCTTGAAGAGCAGGTGGCAGTCGTGGCCAGGAGAGCCTTTGTGGAACTGCGAGTTGTGCACCAGTTACACCCTTTCCTGGACCAAACGGTCCCTACTCACAGTCACTCATGCCCTAGTCCCATGATGGTGAACCAAGGGCATGTGTGCCACAGGTGGCACGCAGAGCCATTTGTACGGGCACGCAAGCCCCAGCCAAACTTACCTGCACTGCGCATGCACATGCCTCCCAGCTGATTTTTGGCCCATTTGGGGCCGTTTTCGCCCTCCCGAAGGCTGAAGGGAAGCCTCCGCAGCCTGGGGAGGCCGAAAAATAGGCCCTCTGGAAATACTGGAAGTGCCCATTTTCAGCCTCCGGAGGGCCTCTGGAGTCTGGGGGAGGCCTTTTCACTCTCCCAAAGGCTGGAGGGAAACCTCTGCAGCTTTGGGAGGCCGAAAAGTGGGCCTTCCAGGAATACCTGGGACCAGGTTATCAGAGGAAACATCTCTTGCCGGTCACATCTACCCAACCCATTAGAGCGGGGAGGCAGGGAATGCTGCAGGTCCATCCCTGAGGGAGATACACCTGGTGGGATCCAGAAGAAGGGCCTTCTCCGTGGTGGCTCCCTCTCTCTGGAACATCATTCCCCCAGAGATTAGAATGCCTCCCTGTCTAATACTCTTCCAGAAGGCACTGAAGACCTGGTTCTTCCAGAGCAGGATGGAGCCCATCAAATGGCTTGTGTGATCTGCTGTCGTCAGGGCGGGGGTGGGAGTTGTGGGGTCATTACTATTACTACTACTACTACTACTACTACTACTACTACTATTATTTTCAGATTTTGTTATATTGTACTTTATTAATTTATTTGATTCTTTTTGTTAGTTTTTTATTGTTTTGTTTTTTAAAATATGGTTTTACATTCTGTAAGCCACCTCGAGTCGCCATGGGTGAATAGGCGGCAATATAAATTAAATAAATAGCTATACAATTTACTCTTTAAATGCCATAGCAGGGGAAGATAGAGGCAGACTTAAAGGGAGCTTCAATATATTAACCACCAGCCTGAATATAACAACCCAAGAACTTCTGCCATTTGAATATTATGCCCTGTCAGTAAAGATTCAATCAGGACCCTGTACTCTAATAATAGTCAAAGTATATTAATTATATTCCACCTTTGAGAAGAAAACACGAGATCAGGAGCTAATGGAACAAATTAGAACATTTCTCAAATAACTTACTTAACAATGCCGATCAACATATATATCGATGGGGGAGATTTAAATTCTAGGGTTGGCTGCTACAATGAAACTCTATATATACAATATAATCAATCTATTTTAGAATCTGACTTTCTTCCTTGTACAAGGAAATCAAAGCAAACTTTGATTTCCTTGTACAAGGACCTTGTTTGTACCTAGCCCAAACTAATAGGCTAAATCTTTATATCTTGAATGTGTCCCTTAAATCAGTTTATGTTTTGGAATGGGCCCAAGAAACCCACAGAAATACACAGACAATGTAATTGTATCTGGAAAGTTTTTAGTTTCTTGACTCTCTTTAAGTTTCCCCCTTATTGTTGATAGCAATAATTTGCCACTTATTCTATGCTCATTACCCTTAGTTGGACAGATCTTCACCAAATCAATGCACGGGTACAATGGTTATCCAATTATAGAGTAAAATGGACCACTAGATAATTCAATAGCTGACCAACTCTTTTGGCACACCACTGTAGGACCTCCTGGGGCTGGCTCATGTCAGCTGAATAGTGTTATATTGCCAGAAATACGGGGAAATCCCTATAGGGAACTTTACAAAGATAGCTCAGTGGCAAATAGATCTTTCTGTACTGACATGGAAAAACTGCCTATTTGGCAAGCAGTAAAACCCAAGGAATTTATGGACTGAATTTTTCACCTCAAATCAGGTGCAAATGCTATTTATACCTGAGCTAATTAAAAATAATCCCTTATGGTGGCATCACCTTTTACAGCATCTATAAATCTGGCTAGATATTTAAGGACTAGGGCCTCACGATCATTATACCTGTCTATAAGAAAGGGAATGAGACCAGTCCTGCCAACTATCGAACTATAAGTCTCCATAATATTATAAGCAAACTTCATGGGGACATCTCCAGTGGAAGCTTAAGTGGAGACTGGATGGAAGAGAAAGGATTATTGGCAGAGAAACAAGCCAGGTTCAAGGAAGGCCGCTCAATAAATGACCAATGTCTTATATATCAACATCTTATTGAGCTGTGATGGTGCAGTGGTTAGAATGCAGTGTTTCAGACAAGCTCTACCGACTGCCAGGAGTTCAATTCTGACCAGCTCCAGGTTGGCTCAGCCTTCCATCCTTCTAAGGTTAGTAAAATGGGGGCCCAGATTGTTGGGGGCAATATGTTTACATTGTAAACCACCCAGAGTGCTGTAAAGCACTATGAAGCGGTATATAAGTCTAGGTGTTATTGCTATCGAGAAATACATCTCTCAGGCTACTATTTCATTCTACACAGACTTTGCTGATCTTAAGACAGCATTTGTATCTCAAATCAAGCTATGGGACAAGCTGTATAATACCACCATGGATAATACTTTCTTATTTGCACATTACATGAACGAACGAAGGTAAGAGTAAGATGTAGTTTGAAGGATACCTGACAGTATGAATTCCAACTACCAAAGGTGTAAGATGAGGCTGCATACTGGCACTTCTTTTATTTAATTTTTATGTGAATGATGTGGATAAAACAGCTGGAGAGAGTGAAGTTTCATCCATCCAACTAGCAGAGAGACATTAAATTATACTACTGTGTGCAGATGATGCAGTAATTCTCTCAAGGATGCCTACTAGACTCAGGAGAGCTATGGACACCTTTGTACATTGTTGTAAAGAGAAGCAGCTGGAAATCAACTACTTAAAACTAACTTAATGGCATTTGCAAATCACCCTAAAAAGCTTACCTGGATTATTAACAACTGTTCCATCAAACAGGTTGAATGCTTTCGATATCTAGGGGCAATCTTTCAGGCTACTGAATATAAAAAGGCTCATGTTAACTATGCTTCAAAAAAGGAACATCAAAGTGCAGCAGTTATTCTAAGATTTTATTGTATTTTACTATACCACTGTAGGTTAGCCTCTTAAAAGCTTGATGACTGCAGGTATGCATTAATCCACAAGCTTTTAGAGACTAACTCTCTAGCCCAATTATATAACTGTACCGTCTTCTAACTTGTCCAGTCTAAATTCTTAAGAGCAATTTTTCAAGTTCCACACTGCATCTTTAATTCGGTAAGCATGGAGGCTGGAATGGTGAGATGGGAGACCAGAATTTGGCAATTCTACAAAGTGAGGTTAATATTCTTCCCTACAGGCCTATCATGTTGGTATTAGAAGTTTCAAAGGGGGCGGAAAAAAGCAGTTTATAACAAGGTCCCCCTCCTAGGAGTCTCCCCCACTTATTAGTATCTCTGTGCTATGAGCAGGCTAGAACCCACCCTCAAATAAGGCCTGTATCCAAGATATGCAAGTGGGAAATACTACTTGGCTTCCCATGATGGACAGTCAGAGACACCTCCTGGTGCATGACGTGTATCTCACACATCTTAACATTCCCCACCAGAGAAGGGCCTTTAACTTAGCCTGATGTAATGTGCCACCTTCGGATGTCCTAGGTACAAAAGATGCCATGCCCTTTAGGAAGATGCCCTTGGCAGTCAGGACACATAGAAACAACCAGATTATTTTGTACTGCCAGTTTTACACAGATTCCCAAAATGCTCTCACTGCCCCACTCCTGGCTTGTAAAATAGGATATAATGATCAGCAGTACAAGCAATTCTTACTTTCTGATATTAATCCTGAAATAACTTATAAGATTGCCAGGTTCTGTGTGGTGGCACACAAAATTAAACAAAGAATAAATAAGAGCAACTGAACTTTTTGAGTAAGTAAATGGCTTTGCCTCAGCCTTACCTACCGGTCATTTTTTTAAAGTCAGCTACTGTTCTGTACCTTCCTTAGATTTGTCAGGGGCTCTATACAGTATTTCTTAATTTTAGGTTAGTAAAATAATAAGAATAAAGCTTTTTAGCAAATTTTTCTATGTATCACTCATTTATTTTTGGATGTTCTGGATCTTTGAAAACTATTTTCTCCTTCATTCTGGTGATTAACAACTGCAATAAAGTTATTTGAATTTGCTCATGGAGTGATTTGCTTAATGTGTGTGAAGGCTGAGATTGTGCCTGTCAACTGGAAGAATGTGTTGATAGTTCCTGTATGTGAACAGGAAGGAAGCAAACACTGAAACATTTAGACTGAAAAAGACTAATGAGATGTTATGATGAGAGATATTTCTCTCTTGACAGGAGATGAGATCTGGGAACAAGTATTTTTAGTGCAACATCAGAGAAGGTGATAAGGGACTGAAATTGTCTGGGAGAAGGGAATTCTTTTAAATAATTTTTTACTGTACTTTTTTTTACTTTCTATAGACTTCTTAGTTTAATTTTTTATCCTTGTATTTGTAAACTTTAAAAATATATACAAAAAGGGGAGGGACAAGAAGCAACATTCAGGATTTCCAATGCACTTTAATGCCGGATGGGGAGGAGGTGTGCCAATCACATTTCTGCTCTTTCAATGTTTTTTTCTTGGCAGAAGCGAGAAAGAATCTCAAGCATGTCAGCTATTTTAGAGGAAGTGTATGATACAGTGAATAAGCTTGAATTTCATTTCTGTACAAATACATTTGTGGCTTGCCTTCTGAATATGGTGAGAATAGTATAAAAGTAGTCCTTAACTTATGACCCTTCATTTAAGAACCATGCAAATTTAACACCAAAAAATGTGACTTATGACTGGCCCTCACAACCATTGTACATCCCCACAGTCACATGAGCAGAACTAGGGCGCTTGGTAACCAGCACGTGTTCACGTCAGCTGCAGCATCCTGGGGTCTTCTGATCACAACTTTCCCAGGGATCTTTCAATCAGCTAACTCAAGGGAGGAAGCTGGATTTGCTTAATGATCACTTAACTGATCTTAGTGGTTTGCTTAATGACAGCTGCAAAAAGATCATAAAACTGGGTATAAGTCAACACCCACATTGCTTAGCAGAAGAAGTTCCAGTTCCAATTGTGATCATAAATTGAGGATTACCTGCAACAGGGAAATAAATATAAGGGAGAATAACGAGAATACTTAGCCAGTGCAAGGTGAGAATGCTACAATCTCCTCTTGGATAGGTGAGATATTTTTGGAATCCTTGCAGGGACATCACAGGTGTGTTAGTTGGGGAATGTGACATGTTCATCTTAGCGGATGAAGTCACATTATTGGCCAAATACCAATAGCTTGTATATTAAATAGCTTGTATGACACAAGGAAGAGTAAGTACTTGAAAATGAATTCCAAAGACCAAATTAGGTGCGTCTGATAAGTTCATTCCCAACAGCTGCATATTATCATAAAAACTGAAAAACTACAGCAAATAGAACATTTCCTTAATATTTTGGCATTTTAAAATATTCAGCTTGCAACAGAAAGTATTAGTGTATAGCGGGGGTCTTCAAACTTGACAGTTTTAAGACTTGTGGACCTCAACTCCCAGAATTCCTCCTCCAGTCATGTTAGCTCAGGAATTCTAGGAGTTGAAGTCCAAAAGTCTTAAACTTGCCAAGTTTGAAGACCCTGGGTGTATGGACTGATGATTTAAAGAATGTTTGTCAAAATAAGTGAAACTGAAGCATGCAATTGCCCAGTCTGTTGGGGGTAAGAGGTGAAACATAAAAACTTGGTGTCCTTGGAATGGGCAACTTAACAATCTGTACAGTAAAATAAGAAGAGTGGGAGAAAGAGAGAGTCAAGAATGAATCAGTGCATAATGAACATTGACTGAACTCAAATGTGATTGACCAACACAGAAAATGTCGTTATGGTTTGGTCAAAGAAAGAGAATAAAGGACTACAAATATATGAAAGAAAATTGAATGTCTTCAGAGAAAGGAGAAGAGTGTGGGAAACTGGTGCTGAAATATTCATAGACATTAGAAGAATAAAAGGCAATATAGGAAGTGGTGCACATCTGTGATAGAAATTCCTTTGTGCTCTGGAGCTTAGTTGTTTGCTTGCAGATGTTTCCACAATATCAAAGACCTAATTATAGAAGAAGATGAGATTAAACTTTCATTTAGTATCACAGCACTATTTATATCATAGATCCTGTGAAAGAATGCATGGTAGCAGTACCACAGAACACACCTGACTTAACTGGATATACTAAGATTGAAATACTCAGAATCGTGAACCTGATCAACCTTTCCCTCACAAGAGGGAGTTCTCAACTTATGATCACAACTGAACCCAAAATTTCTATTGCTAAGCAAGAAAGTCCCATTTTATGATCGTTCTTGCCTACCTCTTAAGTGAATCCCTGTAATTAAGTTAGTTATGCAGTTATTACCATATTTTTCAGACTATAAGACACTCCGAGGTATAAGACGCAGCTAGATTTTAGGGAGGAAGACGAGAAAAAAAAATCTGCCTCTGTCTCCCAGCAATTTGCCTCCTTGCAGCAAACAGCAAACAGCCTGATCAGCTTCAGCCCAGCCTGATTAGCACAAGCAGTTGATTGGCGGTTGGATCAGCCACCCAACAATCAGCTGTTTCAGGCTGCAGGGATCACTATCGCCTATTGCCACTTCCGCTCACCCTGCAGCCTGAAACAGCTGGTCGTTGGGAGGCTGATCCAACCGCCAATCAGCTGCTCGTGCTAAATCAGGCTGTGCTGAAGCTGACCAGGCTGTTTGCTGCAAGGAGGCAAATGGTTGGGAGGCAGAGGCCGAAGGGTGGGGACCGGTGAGTGGGTGGGGCTTCGGCATCATTCACTGTATAAGACGCACAGACATTTCCACCCACTTTTGGAGGGGGAGGAGTGTGTCTTATACACTGGAAAATATGGTAAATGATCACAGGACCCTGGGACAGTGCAACCATCATAAATATGAGTCAGTTGTCAAGTTTCCTAATTTTGATTATGTGACTATGGGGATGCTAAAATGATCATGTGGAAAATGGTCATGTCACTTTTTTCAGTGCCACTGTAAGTTGAAATGGTCACTATACAAATGGTTATAAAATGAGGACTACCTGTACCTACTTTCACTTTGATGGAAAGACCTAGCAACAAACCAGAGGAATAACCTGATAGGGCAACCACTCCAGGACTCATAGCAGAGACTGTAATGCTGCCTCTAGAAACCACAGCACTCCCATACATAGACAACATAAAAAAGGAACAACCAGAGGAAACTTGAGTAACACTCAGTTTGTTAGAAAATGAGCAACTATATACATATTTTAAATAAACAAATAAGATAAAGACCCAAAAAATTATCAACAATATCTTCAAAGGAATAAAATTCCCAAGGGAAGAAAAAATAGACAAGCCTGACAAACCTCTCCTTCCAATTGTATCATTGCCCCCACCTCAAAATTATTAACCAAAAAGCCTCAGGACCTCACAGGGGGAAGCAAATACTCCATCAACTCCCCATGACAGGCCTTCAAAGAATCAAAGGCACAACAATAGATGAGGATGAAATGAGGCTCTCATTTGATGTCACAGACCTTTTCACATCCACAGAGCCAGAATTAAGTAAAGAATCCAGGACAACATTTCATCTCATCAACCTCTGCTTAACCACATACTTTCAATTTGAAGGACAAACAAATCATCACTTTCAGGACTTATAGCAGAAGTTATATCTGGAATCAATAGCACTTTCACAAATTCAACCCAAAATATGGATCAGGTATGTACAGTACACCTTTACCATAATAAAAAAGGACCACTTAGAGAACACCCACAAAACCACCACCAACATCTTCAAAGGAATCTAACTCACAAAGGAAGAAGAAAACAACTCGCTATCCTTCCTGGTTATCCTTATCAGCAGAGACTGTGAAGGCACATTAGAAACACAAGTATACCAAAAAGTCACCTACCCCAATCAAGTGCTCCCCTACCAACTGCTCATAAGAGAAGCTTTGTAAGAACTTTATTTAGAGACAAACACAACCACTGCAGCAATCCTGACTGGCAGTAAAAGGAAACTGATCATCTATTTTTTTATTTTATTTTTTACATTTGTTTACTGCCCATCTCACCGTGAGGTGACCTTGGGGGGTTTACCATGTTAAAATATACATCTCGCAATAAAATGGATATCCACAAAACTTCATCAAAAAGTTCCTGACCACTCAAGCCAATATAACATAACATGCACAAGCTGTAAAAAGTATAATAGTGCCATACATCAAAAACATCTCAGAAACTACCAATAGACTACTGCAACCACATAGTATCATCATAGCACACAAACTAACTAAAGCTCTCTAAAATATCCTAAGTTATCAAAACAACAACAACAACCCAGCAGCCCCAGAAGTAAAAACATACAGTGGAAATAAAGACTGCAACAGCCAATATGAAGGCCAAACAGGCAGAGAACTGCCAGAACGCATCCATGAACACAACTAAGTCAGAAGAAATGATAAAAAATATTTAATTTCACAACACATGGACAGAAGTAGCCATAGTTTCAACTGTGAAACCGTGACCATCCTAGACCAAACCAAGTCTGAAAACCCTAGAGATTTCCTAAAAGCCTGACATTCTGCAAGAAAACAACCCAGCTCAGAGAACACCAAGGATTCCACAGTTCAGCCTTCAGCTGCATTATTCTATTGAAAGTGATTCATGAGAGAATAGAAGGGGAAATCATCAAATTTGCAGATGACACTAAGATGGCAGGAATAGCCAACACCCCAGAAAACAAGGTCAGGATCCAAAAAGACCTTGACAGACTTGAACAATGGGCCCCATCCAACAACATGAAATGTAATGTGAAGAAAAGCAAGGTTCTACACCTAGGCAGGAAAAACCAATGGTACAAGTAGGCGAAACCTGGCACAAACACAGTAACTATGAGAGAAATCTGGGGATCCTAATGGATGATCACTTAAATATGAGCTAGCAGTAAGCGACAGTAGCAAAAAAAGCTAATATAATCCTTGATTGTATAAGTACAGAGGCATAGAATCAAAATCAAGTATTAGAACCACTTTATAAAGCCTTAATAAGGCCACACCTGGAATACTGCATCCAGTTTTGATCACATTACAAAAAAGATGTTGAGACTTTGGAACAAGTGCAAAGAAGAGCAACTAAGACAATTAAGGCCTGAAGACAAAAAATCTGGTTGCAGGATTTTGGTTTGGCCAGTTTAGAGAAAAGAAGGAATAGGGGGGGGGCATGATAGCAGTATTCCAGTATTTGAGAGATTGCCACAAAAAGGAAGGGGTCAACTTAATTTTCAAAGCACCAGAAGGCAGGACAAGAAACAAAAGATGGAAGCTAATCAACTTGGAATTAGGGAGAAATTTCCTAACAGTGAGAACAATTAACCAGTGGAACAGCTTGTGGTCAGAAGTTGTGGGTGCTTCATCACTGGAGGTTTTTAAGAGACTGGACAGCCACTTGTCTGAAATGTTAGAGGGTCTCTCGCTTGAGCAGGGGGTTGGACTAGAAGACCTCAAAGGTCCTTTCCAGCTCTATTTGGATTGCTATGCGATGGGGGTAGAGTACTTCCAGGGACATTTCCTGCTCTATTAGATTGCCTTTTCCCAGGTACATATGCTTTTCTAATCATGCATTTAATCTTTGGTTTCCCATTTAATTCTTTTCTGCCTCTGTATCTGCTTACTCTGGAAGGGAAGAACCGAAATGGGGTTAAATCACAAAGGCTCAACGGAAGGTATGCATCTGAGCAGTCGGACACTGAGTGGGTTGCATCCCATTCTGCATCCTTCCTCTCCAGGACCAGAGGGGGACCTGTGGCGCCCAAGGGCTCCACAAGCACCCCCTCTCCGCCACAGGCCCCGGCCAAACAGCCCCTGAGTCCTACCCGCAGGGAAGACCCTTCTGCCCCGCCGGCTCACCTGGGTCGTTGTGGGAGTGGGGCACCACGAAGACCTGCAGCGGCTGCGCATCCCACTCGTGGGGCTCGTAGGTGATCTCGAAGCCCTGCTTCCACGCCCCGCCGTCCTGGTTGTCGTAGGGCAACAGCGCCGACACCGCCAGCATCTGCGGGCGGAGGTTGGAGACGGCAGGTGCACCGGGCGCCCCCCCTCCCCTCCCCCGCTCTCTCCTCTCACCCGCCGCTCACCTGCAGGTCGGGCTCCGGGGGGGCGGCGCGCGGGCCGAGCCGGCAGTCCCCGGGCGCCACGGAGAAGAAGGCAGGCCGGCCGTCGGCGGGCAGAGCCCAGGAGCCGTTAGGCAGCCGGAGGGGCAGCGGCGCGCTCCGCCCCTCGTGCCCGACCGTCAGCTCCAGCACCGAGTCCTTGATGCGCCCGATGATCTCGTGGTTCTCCTCCAGGAGCTGCTCCAGCTGCTCGATGCGGCTCTGCAGCGCCGAGATCTGGCTCTGCGGGGGGGGCGCCAGGTCAGCCTGGGGGAGACCCGCCCGCGCCCCCGCCCGCGCCCCCCCGCCCGGACTCACCCGCGGCAGGTGCCCCCCGGGGAGGGGGCGGGCGGGGTCGCGCTGCACGTGGTCCAGCATCAGGTAGAGCGAGAAGACGGCCACGCAGAAGACGGCCGCTCCGCACACCGTCACCTGCTTCTTCAGCTTCATCGGCCGCGGCGCCGCGGGGCCTCGCCGCCCCGACCCAGCTCCTCCGCTCCCGCCGCCGCCGCCGCCGCCGCCGCCGCTCCTGCCCGCGCCGCCTCGGGAGCCGCGCCTCCGTCGACGCGGTCACAGCGGCCCCTGCCGGCCCGGCCGGAGCGGGCGGCCCGCTGGTCCCATCCCGCGCCGCGGGCCTCGCCCCCGAGCTGGGCCCGGGCCCCGGGAGGTGGATCCCGCGCCTCGGAAGGGCTGGAAGGCAGGCGGGGCGCCGACTCGTTCCCCAAAGGCCCGCCGGGTTCCCCGCGGGCAGGCTCCCCGGCTTAGCGTCCGGGACCGCTGTGTTGCCGCCGGTGGGCCCTGCGGTTGGGGTCCCGCAAGGGCTACGCGAGGGTCCGGAGGCCCAGCTGCCCGGCCAAGGGCTCCGCTCCTCGCCTTTCCTGGCAAAGGCCCGAAGCAGCCGCGGTTGACGCTCTCCCGGAACCCCTTCAGGCCCCCGAGCGGCTCTGCGAGCTCTTAAGGGAAGCTGTGGGAGCCCGGCTTTCCGTTTAGCCCAAAGCGCCGGCCGGGGGGAGGGGGCGGCCTGGATGAGTTGTTGAAACTGTTGTTGTAAAATGGTCTTAATAATGACCGAAGCCTTTGCCACCCGTATCTTCCCGCTGAATCTGGCACATTAAATAGCCTCATCAAAGATGAGGGAGACAAAAAGAGGAAGGCATGAATGAGTCAAGATGGAGAAGCAGCCGATATACATCCCCATCCCCAGGGCCTTCGAAGAAGGGAGGGCAGGATCAGCATCTGGTTCTCCTGCAGGATTTGATCCCTGTGCCTGGATCGCTCTGGGGTGGCCTGTTGTTAACTGGCCATGGCAGTTTATGGAAAGAAGGCCGTTGATGCAGATTCGTGATTCTTTGAAAGGCTTTGGCTTGGAGCTATAAAGACAAGCTGTCCTGCTGCTTTCCTAGGAACCAGGATGGTTTGGTTGATGTGTTTCATTGGGCCTGGCCTCCTTTAAACCCTTGGTTGTGTTTGGTCATGTGGATCTGGTGCTATATCCAGGTTGTAGATGGTGCATATTGTGGCATGTTTTGGATGAAGTATCTTGCTTTGTTTCTGGTATAAGGCTTCTGTAACCATCATGAAGCTTCACTGTTAAATTTCAATTGAAACATTTAAACCTACCTCACCCCAACACAGTGAAGTGTTTATACAGTACAAGGCCTTTTACTCCTTAAATTCCTTCTTCTGTAGCTTTGTATCTTATCTATTTTATTTGAGGTGAAGATTGGGACTTGCTTTTAATTAAGCATGCATTTTTGAGGATCTAATCCAAACTTTATAATTATTATTATCAACTTTATATAAAATACAGATAACTTCAAAGACCAAAGCTTTAGGGCTCTTCTGGCCACCATTGCTGAATGCTTGGCAGGTGACCTGATTGGAGATGGTTTGTGTGACTAGAAAAATATGCCAAGAGTCGAATAGTCTGGGATGTCAGCACAGGATTTGAGAAGTGTCCATGCAAACATCCTGAGGTCAAGGTTCTCAGCGTTGCTTCTTCTGAATCACAATCAAGTCTTGGAGTATGGTACTGAAGCTGGGTCGTTTCTGTGGTTTGTATTCCCAGCACTTTAACATGAGCTGGTATACGTCTTCGGGACACTGGTCTGGAGCACTCAGACGAGTACCTGGCAAAAGAGGCAACCAGGTTATAGAAGGGACATATAACAAGAAACAGAACAAACTCCTTTTCACAACTCACTTAGTATCTTCCTGAGAATTAAAATCAATCAACCAACCAATCAAATAGGACAGACCAACCAGCCAATCAGAAACCTGATTATGGCAGTTAAATTATTATATCAGAAACCTGATTATGGCTTATCTCTGCACTAACCATTTTTTAAGTCATCTTTAAGGACATGGCACATGGCAATTGCCTTGCAATAATCCAGTCTGTTCATCTAGAAATGACCTTGGCTGGCAAATCAGCCAGAACTGATAAAACTATTTTTCATACCACTGAAGTCAGCAAATGAATGTTAATTGTTGAAGTCCAACAACGAAAGCCAAGAGCAATGATTTTATCTTCAAACTGTCTTAATGACTAACAGCAAACCTGTCTGGAGTTGTGATGTTTCTTTCTACTTATTTAGTTTCTTATACTTATTTAGTAGAAAGCTTTTACCAGTAAAGAGCCTTGGTGCAACATGAATTGTGAAGTTATTTTTGTTTCAGATATCACCATCTGCCATTCAGTTTTACTATATGAAAACAGCCTATGAGGGAAACCAAGTGGGCAGACCATTTCATACTCCAATCCAAAGTGAGCAAATATAAGGCAGATCAAATGAGGAATTCCTGAAGAAGATTCAGCAATTTGTCAGAATCTGTTGTATTTTGGTCCATGTGTGTGTAAATACTCTGTGTGTGTGTGTGTGTGTGTGTGTGTGTGTGTGTTTATTAAAATTTAAAATCAGGTAAAAGCTAATGTTAATATAAAGAAGAAAAAGAACAACTAAAAAAAGAGAGAAAGAAAGAGAGAAAGAAAGAAAGAAAAAAGGACAAAGAAAGACAAAGAAGTGGCTTCCAATCTTCTTTGTAACAGTTATAAGTCAAAATATAAATTGACCACTTTCTCTAAAGTTACATTTGGATTCTCTTCTTGCTGTAATCTATCCTATTTAATCATCAAAACAATACATTCATTTTTTCTGATTTATGCAAAAAATCCATAAGGGGTTTCCAGTCAGCATTAAACTTAGATATTGTCTTTTGTCTACTCAAACAAATCAACCTGGCCATCTCTGCAAGTCCCACCATCTTCACCAACCATTCGTCCACTATAGGTATTGTCAAAGAATCTATTGGATTCTGAAAGCAGAGCACCTGGGCAACTAATGGCTGAACCTCCATGGCTTGATCATAATATCGCCCCTCTCCCTTCCAACCCTCCAGCTTCCTGCTCAGGTCTCAATACCTGAGCCACTCCTGCAGCAACCAAGCAGCTCCCAACCCTTTGCTGAGTTTTTGCTCAGATCCCCAGCCATGGACTATGCCACTCTCTGCCTCTTGCTCCCCTGTAAAGCCCTTTTAGGACTCACCCTTCTCCACAGCTTCACGGGTCTGCTGGTTGCTCATATTGGCATATGGTGTGGCACCCAGGCTGAAAGCCTCCCAAAGCAGGACCCCAAAGCTCCAGACATCACTTTCTGAGGAATACCGACCTAAGGAGTGGGGGGGAGAGTAGCAGGCATGAGCTGGAAGCATGGAGGCTGCCCATAATCTTCAAGGAGAGATTTCTGTCCGGGATTAGACAGGGCGGTTGCAAGAAGCTCAACATCCATATGGCAACAGCTGAAAACAACTCAGCCAAGGCTCCGCAGCAGGCCTGGACTATGGCATTTGCAGGGCCAGAGCCAAGGAACTATGTACCGTAACTGAGTGCCTCTGGAGCTGTCCACTTCACAGGGATTTGTTTCATTCCACTCGTGGAGGAGTAAATGCCATCCACTTGTTCCCGTGACATCCCAAAATCGCTGATTTTCAGAGTGTTACTTTCTGTCACCAGACAGTTCCGTGCTGCCAGATCTCTGGAAAGTAGCAGAATCACAGGCGCCAGTCAGGCGGTTGCTCAGAGTGAAGTCCAGTTGTGGTCAGGTACTTTTCCAGCAGCCTCTGCAAATGGCCATCTCGCCATTTCTCTGTCCTCTTCAAACAGAAGAGGGGGGCCTCCCGGCTTTTTCACCAGGGTACAAGGCGACTCACTCGATCAAGTCTCGCTCAGCGTAAGTCTGCCCCTCTGATCGCAGCAATCAGCAGCCTCAGTCATGGGACAGATTGGAAAGGGCCATCTGACATCCCCAGGCAGAGGCATCTGGGAAGCTCAGCCAAACCTGACAAGGCCCTCCTAATTGGCTGCAGGTTGGGCTGAGCAGACTCACCGGTGGATGCAGTGCTTGCTGGCCAGGTATTCCATCCCTGCAGCAGCATTCTCCATCATCTTCAGGAGCTCCTTGGCTGTGAGCCGAGCCCTCTCATTGCGCAGGAAGGTCAAGAAGTCGCCCCCTGGGAAGGGAAAAGGCAGAGGCTGGGACCACTCTGGCACAGGAGCACCCCCATTCATGAAAACTAGTTCAGCCTTCCATCAGCAGAGCTCCCTGAGGTCCAGGGGTGTTCAGGTGAGCAACAGAGAAAAGAGGAGGGACACCTGGGCATTCATGGAGTAGCCACGATCAAGTAGGTAGAACATTCTTAAAGCCAATATAACAACAGCCAATCCCTTATTACTTCCTGTAAGCGTTGGTGGAAAGCAGAATACGGGGTCCAAGAAAGCAAGAAGAGCAAAAGGCTGGACTTACCCTTTACGAGCTCCATGACAATGTAGATTGGCTGCTTCTGAGTACAGACACCAATGAGCTGCACAATATTGGGGTGGCTATACTGCTTCAGGATCCTGCAGGGGGAGTCAGAGAAGACATAGCTGGAAGGGGATGGTCCACGACCGGCTTCCCATGGCTTCTCCAGTCATGGGAAAGTGGGTGGCAGTTACAAAATACGCAGTGCAGAAGATCAGCACATGCTTCATCAGAAGAATTGCTAGCACCTTTGTGTGTATTGGTGGCTAGCAAAAGGATTGGGATAAACCGGATGATACAGGAAACGTATCTAATTGCCAAGAGTACCGTCTTCAATATCTCTGGTTAAGGAAGACTTGCAAAAACAATACTGAAGCCTTCGCAGCCAGCTTCCTTGGACCCAGGGGCCCCTGCTGTGCCTGCTGCCTCCTCTCAAATGCTCAGAAAAGGAGCCCACAGTGTCAAAGGCGGATGTGCCATGAGACAGCAAAGGTAGGGGATGGCCAGGGAATCACACACAGGCTCTCTGCTGATCTGCCAGAGTAAGCGGAAGCTCCGAATGCCTCCCTCTGGGAAACTCCCCACAATCTGCCTATAAGCTGGGAAAGAGCTGGCCACTGGATAGCCAGTGAGAGAGCTGTGCGTCCTCTAAACTTCTATTGAAAGGGAGATCCTGAACATGTTCTTGAACGCCTCGGCTAACAAAGAACCATACGTACCCAGCCTCCTGAAGAAACCGGGCCTTCAGCTCATTTGGAAGCGTTTCACGGCAGGATTTCACTGCCACTGGAGTGTTACTGCCACGCAAGAATCCACTGAAGACTTCTCCAAAATTGCCCTGTGGAACAAAGGGCGAGGCCACATAGCAGCAGCCCCTCCTTTGGCATGGCAAGGAGTAGCCAAAGGCTAGAAAAGTGGGCTCAAAATTTGATGCATTCTGGCAGAACAAACAAGTTCCTAAAACTTCTGAAGAACAATTGTTAAGTGCCTTCACAACTCAAGAAAGACCAAACACCAACCACTAGCACAAGATTGCAGCAGAATATAAAACAATAATTAGAAATCAATTCAATGGAACAACATTAAACCAACACAGCTATACATTTTAATCAATACCTTGGAATAGAACAGATCATATTATTATTTAAAACTGGCCTCCATGCAGAACTATCAGCTAAATAAGCCCTTCCTCTAATCCACAAAAAGGTCTTTCAGCTCCTTCGTAGAGTGGGAAATAGACTTCCAGAGAAACAAAGGGTGTGATTCCAGAGTCGGGTCCATCCCTAAAGGCTTGGAACCAGGAACTCACAAAGTCCAACAAAATTGTCGGGTGAACTTGTGCAGCAGTGAACCCAGAGCCCTGGGGCATCCAGAGCAGGGCCTGTTGACCTTGTGCCCTTTGGTGAAAAACTGGACAAGGAGCACATCCAAAAGCAGATAACTTCCTTTTCAAAGGTGGCGGGGTGGAGTGGGGAACTGAAGTTTGTGAATAAGCTATTATTCTAAAAGGAAAATTCTGGGCATGGATGAAGGCACAACCAATCAGCCAGGTGCTTCCTCAATTCAGAGGGGTTGCCCTGCCGAGACGTCGCTCACCTGCCCAATGCGCTGCCCCAGCACGATATCTTCATGGTCCAGCACCCACTTGTCCTGTTGGAAGAACAGTCCATTATTTTCCCCCAAAGCACTCTCCAGCACATCACCACCATTGGGCTCCTACCTTGGGGATGGGCTTGACCAGTACAATGCCACTTTTCTTCGTGATGGGCTGCCTGGACTTCAGGAAATGGTCAACCAGCAGTGGAATGGTAGGGAAAGCTTCACTCTCCAAGCGGTACAGATTCTGGGGGAAAGAGCATCCTGCCATTACTCTGGAGGACTACAGTTTGTGGGGACAGTCACTTCCCTTCTATGCCGTTGCTTCCTCGTCTACATTTTCCTAAAAGAAATAGGATTCTCATATCAACCCACATCCTCCCAAGCCAACTGGCGGCAGAACTTTATTTCACACTAGAACTCTTACAAAGAATTTCCCTCCTGCTAACTTCATTCCCGAAGAGGGCCAAGAATTGTGGGTTTATCAATACATGTATACAAGGTCACAGTACACAGCTGGCCCAAGATCATATCCAACTGAAAATCACAATGTAGAAAATAGGTGTCAGGTTTCTGCTGGAACACTGTCACTCTGAAAGGGAGGGGAAATACTTCTTGGGGGTTGAATGAATGCTTTGGCTTTTGCTGTCACCACATGGGAATTGGGGAGGGGGACTGGGCCATCAGGATGGATTCCCTCCCAGCTGGTTCCAAGGCTGCGGCACCCATCCCACCTCAGAGTTCTCATAACACCTTTACGACATTGTATTGGCTACTAGTGGATATAGCACATTGTGTGGGGGCTGAACAGGGGAAATTAGTTAAACACTTCCCATGGGAATCCTCAGACTTCACCTGACTTCCTTCAATCACTTCTCTCAATAAAAGTTCCTTGTAAAATACCATTTGTTTCAAGAGTCATGCTTTCCTAAGAAAATAGTTGAGGCAGGTCCTTACGATAGGGAATGCCGTCCTTTGCACAAACAGCTTTTTTCTAGAATATACCAGAGACTTCAAGCAAGTGGCTCAAATTTCTTTGACCAGAACTCCAGCCCAGAGAACTTCTAGGCAGATGCTATCGACTCCTTGCCAATTCACTCCACTTGCATCAGCCTTCAGACCCACCACCTGCCAAATTCTGTATCTGTGCTCTGATGTGTTAAAGGGCAGCACTGAAACCCAGCTTTGTTGTGTTCACTGGCAATCTCATGCACAAGATTCTGGGTTCTTGGGGGCTCTGCTCTGCTCAATCAAGGCCCCTAGGTCTTACGTTAAAGGGCCAGAGAAGTCAGTACTGGAGTAGAAGGCTTGCCCCCAATGAGCAAAGGTCAATGGAACATGCCTGATGGCTTGTTTGCACAAGGTGTACTGAGCCTGGGCCTCCCACTGCTACCCTGCTGTTCCCTCAAGCACTCACATCAGCAGCCTGCAGGATGAGGTGTCGTGGTTGCCCATCCCACAGCACTGAGAGGACGTACTCTTGTTTGCCTTGGCTCTCACGCACCAAGAAGTCACCATTAGTCTGCAGAAGCTTCTGCACCTCCACGCGGGGAATGGCACCATGGTACCAGGCCTGCTGCCCAAGGGGCTTCTGCACCTCAGGGAGCTGTGGCAGAGAGGGTGGCAGCTGTGGAAGAGACAGAAGTTCAAGGCACTTTCTTCCCTCCAAGTCTCCTTGAATAGGAAGAATCACTTCCAGTACCAGGAGATGGTGGGCAGATCCCTTCCTTGTAAGCAAGAAAGCAAGAAGAACTTGGAGAAGGCAGGAGGGGGAAAGGAGAACACAACTGGCTTTGGGAGTGGAGAAGGAAATGCAAGAGAAACAGGACAAACTGGGCAATCATCCGGTACAGATAGTTCTCATTTAGCAATCACTCATTGAGTGCCTAGTTACAGCAATGCTGGGCAAGGAAACTTATCACCAATCCTTACCATCAAAGCTGCAGTGCTGTTGCAGTGAGCCTGGAGCTGTGTAATCAGGATTTGGCAACCAGCATGCAGTAATAATGGTTGTAGCATCCCGTGGTAGTCACATGATCACCACTGCAACCTTCACAGCCAGCTTTCAACAAGCAAGGTGAATGGGAAAGCCAGCAGGAAATTGCAAGTCACAGTCACATAATAGCATGCTTAAGATACAATTTGTTTAATGGCCATTGCCAGAGCTACCATCAGAAATCAGTGCAGCCATGTGATTTTTCATTTTATGACTACTTCACTTAGCAACGGAGTTGCCAGTTTCAATTAGAATTAACTGAACACTATCTGATCAGCAGGTGTGTGTGTGTGTGTGTGAGAGAGAGAGAGAGAGAGAGAGAGTTGACACACTCCTCCTGTAGTGCTTCCTGTCATACACTCACTATTCATAAAGATCTTTGCTGAGTTAACCACTCATAATCAACATCACTTCTAAGTAAGTGTTAAAGGTAACACAATGGCACCCCATTCAAGTGGGGGCAGGAACTTCATCCCCAGGATCAGAACTGAGAAGAGGGAAGAAGTACCCTAAGGCTGCATCCAGGTAGCAGTTTTGACCTTTTTGCTCTAGGCTGGCTGGCAAAATCTGCTTCCACGTGGCAGAGAAGCACAAGAGAGGCAGAGAGGACAAGCAGAAGGCCCAACTGGGCTGGGCATGATTGGGGTGGAGGGGGCCCTTCCCTTTGGAGATAGGCTCTACCTCTCCTTGCACAACAGCAGAGAGACCAGGCCACCCACTGACCGCCCAACTCCATCCCCTTTGAAAGAAGTTGTCCCTGGTTTCCTGACCCTTCAGCAACAATAACCCAAAAGACTGGGGGGTTGGGAGGGGTGTGGGTGGGCTTGGCAGTTCCAGAGGGTCCAGCGGAGAAGCTGCAGACAAGGCTTCTGTCTGGAAGAGGCGGAAAAGGCCGGTGCTAAGGCCACAGCTACATTTTCCATTTTACTTTATTTTTTATTCCATTTCTATAGCTCTCCATTTCCTCTGAGGAGAACTGAGCCTGGTTCGGCTTTAGATTGCTCAACTTCACTGTCCCTCTGTTGAAGTTCTTCTGGTTTCCTCTTTTTTTCTTTTTTTCTGATCATAGGAAATGCCTGTAGATCTCTCAGTTTTGCCCAGCTGACGTTGCAATTACGCCACTTTCAGTTCCTTATGAAAAGCCAGCAAGTTCAGAATTTGTCTAGCTACCCTCCTCTGCCTTTGCTCAGACTGAAATCCTCTTTTTCTTTTAATTACAGACCCATTGCTCTCACCTCAGGACTCTCCTCGTTCCTGCTTTGCCCTTCTCCTCCCCCCGCCCTCCCCTGGCCTCTGCTTGCTGAGCACCCTGGCCTTCACACATTACACTATTTTAAGAATGTTAAGCTTGCAATGTTGGGGGGGTGGCCGTAAGATGTTTTAAATTATTTTATCTCAAAACAAAGGTAAGAAAAATTGTGCTGTTTCTGAATAAATGCCAGTTTTATACATTCTTCATCTAGCATATTTTAAGGGCAGATGTTTGGGACATGGGGCCTTTTTGGCTTTGCCTGGGCAGGAAATTCAGCTGGGCAGGGAGGCAGCAACAAGGGAAGATGGCCACTCACGGAGATACGTGGACGAAAAATGCCTGAGATGTGATGCTTCAGGGCCTCCAAAGCCGGCGGCGTTCGGCCCCAATCTCGTTCAGAGTCCTGCTCCTGCCAAAGGAGGGCAGAGGGTGAGTTGGTGTGGGCAGTAGGGGCAAAAAACCCAAGCTCAGCACTATGTCAGAGACCACCCTCCAAGCAGGAGTGGGCTTCAAAAATTTTAGCAATGGGTTCTCTGCCCAGTTGCTGGATAGGCGTGGCCATGGTGGGCGTGGCCTAGTCAGCCTCCTGCACCACAGCCTGTGTGTGTGTGTGCTGTTTTTGCCCTCCCTAGGCTCCGGAGGCTTTCCTCCAGAAAGGGAGGGCAAAAACTGCCTCCACAGGCTCTGGAGACTCTTTGGAAGTCAGAAACAGGCCCATTTCCAGCCTTCCCTCAGCTTCTGGGAGGCCCGTTTTTCACCCTCCCTGAGCCTCCCCCACTGCCCCCCCACTGCCCCCCCCCCACTCCCTGCATTTACCTGCAATGAAAACAGGCCGCATGGGAACTCCGGGGATGGGAGGGGAGGGGTGGGCGGGACCAGCCAGGAGTGGGATTTGGGAGTTCTTTGAACTGCAAGGAATTACCTAGGGGCTCTCTTGAACCCCTGCAAACCCCCAGCAGTGCCCCCCCCCACCTCCAAGGCTTGGAATCAATCTTGACTACCCGCAAGAGCAACCCCCCAAGGCTTGGAATCCAGCCCACCCAGGAGGTGGGGCAGAGAAATAGGAGCAGCTGGACTAAGCCTGTTGCCTGTGCCCCTCCCTTCTCCCTGATCAGCACCACAGGCAGCCTGGGCCATGCAGGCATGCCTTGCCTTGCTCTGGCTTGGCAGGGCACTGCTTACACCCACCCCGGAAGAGAGTGACTGCCTGTCGCCTTGCAGATCTGGGGCAGGTGGAGGGTCCAGGGGTCCCAGCTCATCCAGCTTCTGTTGCAGCAAATCCCTTTGGGCCTTGAGTTTCTCCTGAGTGGCCAGAGCAAGATGGAGAAGGTGGCAAGCTTCATGCAGGGACTTCTGCCTTCCCAGGAGGAGGATGCTACAGAAGAGAAAGAGGTGCATTGGACAGAGCCCAGAAAAGGAGCACCTCTGGGGCAGAAGATCAAGGGAGCGCTCCACCCTCCAAGAGGTAGGGGACCTCTGGCACAAAACGTATTTGCATCCAGCATGTGACTTCTTTGGGGTGGGCCTGCAGACAGCAATTAAGCAAAGAAAAATAAAAGCTTCTCTGTGCAAAGGACGACCTTTTCTCTTAGATCAGCTGCTGCATGAAAAGACTGTGGGAATGAGTGAGTAGCCTTCAAGGACCACCTTCGCCCCCCCCATGCCTCCTACATCATAGGGGTGGGGGATGCTGGGGACATCAGGCAGAGAGAAGAGAGAGTTGGGAAAGGCTTTGGAGCTGTGGAATGAGGGAGTTGCCTCCTCTTCTGGCCTCTTGGCAAGATCTGCTTCAGTGGCACAGGCTCACCGTTTTCCTGGGCTCTCTGCCATCTCATCATTCTGGATTTCAGCTTCTAGCATCTGGACCCGCCGGCGATGGGCGTCAGTGCTCTCTGTGGCATTGATCAGTTCCTCCTCCAGGGAGGTCAACCTGCAAAGCAGAGAAGGGGGTCTCCTGTCTCACGCGGAGAGGGCAGCCCCATGCTGGGCTTTGTGAGCCCAGGCTCAGCTTCCGTGGCAGCCAGTCAGGACAGGCCCATCTCTCTTCCCCCATCCACAGTCCCTGGCCTCAGCAGTGCCCATGTAGGTGGGTTGGACCAGCACTGTATACCCAGAGGGCCCCGCCTTCCCCTACACACGTGTGCTGCAGGCTTTCCAGGGTGAGTTCGTTCAGCTGGAGTTGCCCCTCTTGCAGGACCTCCATCTCAGCCTCCTCTAGCAAACTCCTATCAAAGGTCACCATGCCTGGCACCTCCTGCTGCTCACACCTGGGAAGAGAGACCCCAGCCATCCTGAGAATGAAAAGCTCCTGGCTCCTCCCACTCCCGGCCAGCCAGGAGACAAGCCCTCAGCAGACACTACCTGCAAGCGGGGAGGAACGTTTCATAGTCGGTGGCTGGCTGGATGCGGTCGATGGCCCTGCCCATGGCTTGGTGCACAGCCACCATCTCCTCCTGTACCAGGCTTGTGATGCTGGCATACTCTTGCAGGGTTGCCTTCCTGTTGGAACAAATGCAGGAGGATGGATAGAAAGAACAGTATTCACACCTGCACATGCGGATCCCTCTTGGACATCAGCAGGATTGTATGCCGAGTGCAGACAAGAAGCATGAAATATTAAGCCAAAGGAATTAAGGCTTACCCAATTGAGGTAAGAAAAAAGGGCTTTGTTAACTGTACCCCAACAATGGCCACTCCACCCCTCCTCTCCTTGCAACCGGTTTTGTTTCACCTGAAGGGAACTGAGCCACCCAGCCCGAATCCCACCTCCAGCCCAAGCCCATCTGGGGCCAGCTGCGGCTCTCACGTGATCTGGGCCATCTCCTGCAAAAGGCCATGCAGGGACTGGAGGAGGCCGGGCAGGATCTGCTTATAGTGGAGGCTGTGCTGCACCTCCGCAGCTCGCAGGGCCAGCACGTACTGGTTGTGCAGGGAGTAGACCTTCCAGAGGCTGCGGACATACCTGTCCTTGGCCTTCTCACGTTCCTTGCCTGAGGACAGAGCCACAAAAGTGAAAGGTAGGATCAGACCATTCCCTGACTCAGATGAATCGACTCTTGCAGCTCCATCCCCCTGAAAAGGATTCTTCCATGTCCCTGGGCTAGCAAGACCAAGAGTGGGACCTTGGCAGATGGCAGAGCCCTGCTAAAAATCCCGAGGAAATGGGCTCCAAAGAACAAACACAACTCAGCATAAGCAAAGGGACAAAATAATCCTAACTGAGCAGGTGACAATTAGGGATATTCTGTTCAGTGAAAAATGGAGATGTGGCTACTATAAAAAGAGCAAATTCAGAATGGAAAGCACCGTCAACTGGAGGAAAAATTCAATTTTTAATGTAACGTCCCTATACAAATCAATGGTACAGCTACTCTATTAATACTACCACAGTTATGATTGTTGTATCTCAAAAAGAAAATTCTGGATTTAGAAATGGTACAAAAGAGGTTACTTAAACAACTGAAGAAGCATGGCAACACACCTGCAAAGAAAGGTTCGTTCAAGCCCACTTAGATTTAGAAAAAGAGCAGATCAGATGTGACAGAGTGAGCATATTGCACAGAAATATGACTGTGTCTCTAAATAGTGAGGCCTTATTAAAGTTTTTTAAAAAAACAAAGTACCAAATCAAAAAACCAGAAAGCATATCAGGGAAGGGCAACCAAAGTGGACTCCTACTTAACAATTCAACACCTTCAGGGAGCAAGCAGATCATGCCCCCTTCCCAGGCCTGCTGAACGAACCCGATGTACGAGAGGCCAACAGGACTGGGGCCATGTGGGTTGGCTTGGCAGCAGAGAGGGCACATTGCTTGATCTCAGCAAGAGGCACCTGGCTGCATCACCCAGTGGAGGAGGCCTGGAGGGGCAGAGCTGCCTCTCTTCATGCAGCCCCTCCACCCTCTTGGACATCTTTCAGAATGCCCACTTTATCCTTAGGCCACCTGAAAGAGATATGAGTCACCGGATACGTTTTTTTTCTCTGCACCTATGTTTGTATGTTGCTCTTTTGGATCGTGTCTTTTTAAAAATGTTTATTATGTGGTCTTTGTTGATTATGAATTATTATTGAAGAACTGCAGTATGTTAATCGTGTCCAACATCCAATGAATCAAGGTTACAACTCTTCACTCTTTTAACTGAAATACACCAACTTGTCCAGATCTTGCTGATCAGGACAAAAACAATCCTGCAGCAGTTGGGCCCTAAACTGGGGAGGACTTTTCAAGTGCCTACCAGTACACCAAGTGGTGGATGGCTGGTTGACAGCAGCCAGAAGCCCAGCAATAATAAGCACAACTTGCAGAGTAGCTTTGTTACACGGACAGAGGGGTGGGCAAAGGAGGCACTTATTGAGCACACATTCTGGACCATTGCAGTTATCCCAACTGAGTTGATTTAGGCCAGAGTGATTGTGAGAAGGGTCTCCAAAATGGTCTGTGGAAGGGCTTCCTCAGCCACCTGCTTAATGGGCAGGAGCTGAGAATCAAAGAAGGCACCCAAATGACACATCAGGTAGAGCTGAGAAGTGCCACCTCTGAGAATTAAGATGCTAAATCACTGTAGCCAAAAAGCCCTTGAAATCAGAGCTCATGAGGTCTTGCCACGGTTGAGCCTATGCCTGGTCTCCGAGTATCAGGATAGGATTTCGCAGCCTTCCATCTGGCTGGGGTAGAAATGTAACTTCATCCTGCACTGAGGGGGTAACATAATTCATTCTACCTCCAGTAATGAAGAGAAGGTGGAGTCCTGTGGAACCTCAGCAGGGGCCTCAGGCTAAGTCTCTGCCTGTCTAGCAACACCAGAGAAGCCCTGCAAAACGATGCCTGGGGCATCACGGAGAGTTCAAGCAGGACCAGAGAAGTTGCCCCATCCTGCCTGGTCCTTGACAAATGCTACTGCCATCGGGCATGGTCTCCGTCCCAAGAGACGTCAAGACTAGGACTCCTTTGGATGGCTCCTTTGGAGACCTCTAGTGGGCTCTTGACAGAAAGCAGGATGTGAGGTGAGAAAGGCTTTGCTCCCATTCTTCCCCTGGCAAAGGACGCACCTTTGTTGGCCTCCTGATATTTGCGCTTTGCCTGGGCACACTCACGGATGTGGCTGCGGTACTGGGCTCTCAGGCGCTCCGGCTCTTGTTGGGTGGTCTGGAAAAGCAAAGAAGGAAGCTCAGAAGGGCTGGTAGCCCGGTTGATTTCCCCCCCCCCACACACACACACATGCTTCCTGGCCCTTTCCCTGGGATCCTGTTGGTGACAAGAGGACTCAGCCAGACAGTTGTACCCGGATGAAATCCTGGTTCATTTGTTGCCACTGTTCACCGTAGCACCGGTGCAGCTGCTGCTTGTCTTGGATGAGCAGGGCCAGCGTGTTCAGGGGTCCAGCCAGCAGGGCTTCTGTGTGGCGTTCTAGAGCTTGGCTCAGCGCCTCGGTCTGGGTCACCAGGGACCACCAGCACTGCAACAGAGAAAGTGACCCAAAGCCTGCAAAGTATGGTCTATTCCCACCTGAGGAACTTAGGGGGGAAGCTGTCTGGAGACAGCTGTCTGTTGGGCAAAGATCTTTCTGAAGAAAGGCACCTCACTTTGCAACCAGTCTGCACCAAGCAGAAGGCAAGACAGCTGAAGGAGGGCCTGCTGACTCCCCCCTTCACTGACCCCCTGACGGCCTGATGGTGGAAGGAAACATGCCTCCCAAATCAGCGGCCTTTCTCTCCTCCGCGCTTTGGGCAGGCCCAACTGTGAATCTGTTCGATGCGTTTTGACCTGACTCCACGCCGGAGGAGCCACTGCTCTTTCAGAAGGGTTGCCTGACCTCTCTGAAACGGCCCTGCAAAGGTAAGGGCGGCCGTCGGAGGCCCCAGCGGAGAAGCGCAAAGGCACCGGCTGCTCCTTGTAACCCGCCTGTCCCCACCCGAGAGCCGCGCCCGTCCCTGGGCATTTCGGATGCGCCGAGGCTGCTCTGGCAGCGTGAGCGCGAGCCCGGACCCGGCGGACCGGGAAGGCGCCGGCCGAGGCAAGGCGAGATCCCGCCCGGGGCCGCCTACCTGGCCGATCTGGCCGCCGAGGCGGGGCTGCCGGCCGCCTTCCTGCTTGCCGGCCAGGCTGTGCATCTGGTGCAGCAGCGCCGCGTACTCTCGGTCGCTCTTGGCCCGCTGCCCCATCCACTTGCGCAGCCCCTCCAGCAGGCGCACCTCCGACTCCTGCAGCTGCAGCAGGGCGCTGTGGCCCTCGGGGCAGCCGAGCGCCAGCCCGAAGCCCATCGCCGCCCGGGAGGCAGCCGGGCGAGCTCGCCCGCCCCGCCCCACCGCGGAGCCCCTGTCCGGGAGCCCCGCCTGGCTGACGCCCGGGAGACCCGCGCCCCTCCTCGGGCCACGTCGCTCTCCGAGACCCCCCGAAGCCGCCCAGCCGCCCTTCGCCAAGTCCGAAGGGCGAAAGAGGAAGAGGAAGCCTCCCGGCAGCCGCTCGGTATTGCGCGATGCCTCTTCCTGCGCCGCTTCTCCTTTCCCCGCTCCAAGGGCAAAAGAGCGGGCGGGCGGGCGACTCGAGGCCTCTCAGGAGCCCCGGCCCTGGCTTGGCCCACGAGCGGACGGAGGGCGGGGAGGCCGGAGCGGGCGCCGAGAGCCTGGCTGCCCTTTGCCGCCACCTTGGAGGGCGTAAGGCCGGTGGTGGAGAGCCCTGCCCGGATGGGCCTCTGCGTCCCAGAGAATTGGCGGCGGGGAGGGCGGGCGGCAGCCTCTGTTTTCGGGCACGTATTCAGTCCCAGCCATTCAACAGGTGGTTCCTCCTCTTTTCCCAACCGTGCAGAAAGGAAGTTGTGGCTCGGCGGGCGAGCCGAGGATCCAGAAGCAGGCCTCTCTCTGGAGCCCACGGATGAAAAAGCGATCCGGATGCTCAGGTCTGCAGTCGTCTCCTTCTAGAGTGCTCTTTAACAGATTGGAAGGGATCTTGTAGGTCATCTAGTCTAACCCCCTCCCCCAAACGGGAGACCCTGCCTACACCATTTCTGACAGATGGCAGCACTCTCTAAATGAAAGCTTCCAGCGATGAAGCTCCCACAACTTTCCATGGGTTGATTGTTTTGTCAGAAAATTTCTCCCGTATTTCCAGGTTGAATCTCTCCTTATTCAGTTTCCACCCATTATTCCTTGCCTGGCCTTCAGGGGCCTTGGAGAATAGCTTGACCCCCTCCTCTCTGTGGCAGCCCCTCCAATATTGGATGACTGCTATCCTGTCTCCCCTGGTCCTTCTCTTTACATGCCAGGTTCCGGCAATAATTCATCGTATGTTTGAGCCTCCAGTCCCCTTTCTTTAGTCTGTGCTTTCTAGAATCTCAACATCTTTTTTTATAGTGTGGTGACCAAAACTGGATGCAGTACTCTAGGTGTGGTCTTACTAAGCCTTGATAGAGTGGTATTAGTACCTCACTTGTTAATGCAATTTAGGATTGCATTGCCCTTTTTGGCTGCCGCTGCACACTGCTGGCTCCTATTTAGCTGGTTGTCCACTAAGACTCCAAGATCCCTCTCACAGTTACTGCTATTAAGCCTGGTCTATATGTGTACTTTTTTTTTCTTGCCTAAGTGTAACTTTATTTTTCTCTACATTGAATTTCATTTTGCTAAATATGGCCCAGTGTTCAAGTCTGTCAAGTTCCATCTGGATCTTGAGCCTATCATCTAGGGCAGTGGTTGCCAACCAATGGGCTGGGGACCACTGGTGGTCTGCAAGAAAATGTTGGTGGTCCACAGAGAAATGTCACCCCCAAAGCACCCCCCAAAGCAGTGCAGAAACAGGCTGTGCAGAAACACAAGGCTGCGCCACCCACGTGGCCTGTGGGAACACAAGGCTTGTGTCACTTGCATTGTGAATAACATGAGGTAGTGAGGGGAGGGGGGAAAGGGAGGAGGGGAAGGAACTTGCCCCACTCGCCCCACGCACCTCACCTGGCCACCGGCCTTCTTTCTGTTTTTTTCTTCTTCTGCTTTTGGCTGCATGCAGGGAAAGCAGCAGAAGTCTTTCTTTCTCTCCCCCAAACTCTGCCAAAAATGAGTCTTTGGGACCCTGCAAGGCATCCTGTTCCAAGAGGCTGCGCTGGTGTGACAAGTCTCACAAAGACTCATTTCTGGTGGAATTTGGGGGAGAGAAAGAAAGAGTTCTGCTGCTCCTGCTGCTTTCCTTGCATGAAGCCAAAAGTCTTTCTCTCTCTCTCTCTCTCTCTCTCTCTCCCTCCCTCCCTCCCTGAGAATGGAGCTGGAGACAGTATCCTGTGATCCCAAATAAAGAATGATCGATTGGTAGGAAAATGGGGTGGGGAATTTTCCTGCAGACTTTTTGGGGGATTTTCCCGGGTTCTCTGGTCTGCGGAGTTTAAAACGATGAGTTTGTTGGTCCCTGAGGTCCAAAAGGCTGGCGACCCCTGATCTAGGGTGTTGGCTAATCCTGCCAGCTTAGTATCATCTGCAAATTTGATAAGTTCTATTCCCTCATCTAAGTTGTTTATGAAGATATTGAGGAGCCTGGGCTTAAGATGAACCTTATGGTACCCCGCTGCTTACTTCCCTCCATGTAGACGTAGCTCCATTAAGGACTACTTGAGGTACAGTTTGTCAGCCAGTTATGAATCCATCTGATGGTGATAATATCTATCCCACTTTTTTTTAGCTTACCAAGTAGATTGTGGTTTACCTTGTTGAATGTCTTGCTGAAATCTAAATCTAAGTCCACAGTATTTTGCTGGTCTACTAATTTAGTCATTATGCCAAAGAATGAAGTAAGATTGGTTTGGCATGATCTGTTTTTAACAAACTGGTGCTGACTTCTAATTATTACTGTCTCGCTTCTAGATGTTGGCAGATCAGTTTTTTTGTTAGCTTCCCAGGTATGTTAGGCTGATTAGTCTGTAGGTTCCTGGGTCTTTTTTCACCCCCACCCCTTTTTTTTTTGAAGATGGAAACCACATCAGCTCTTTTCCAGGCTTCTGGTAGTTCTCTGGTGCTCCAGGATTTTTGAAAGATGTGGTATGTAGAGTTGTAATTACAGGAATGTTCCAATCTCGGATGGCAAACCTCAGATAAAGAATGTTTCCAAGCAAATACAACTCAGGTAAACAAAGCCACTAATCTAAAGGAGGATTAGAGAGAGGAAGTAAACATATGTTAGACTTTAACTAGAGATAATTAATTGTATGGATTACTGTGCTAAACAGTAACAAAAGTTAAGCAGTAACCAAAGTTAACCAGTGATGGAGGATAACTAAAAATGTGTATAAATGCAAGACTAGACTCCAATAAAGATCATGTTTCAGTTGTTCATGATCAAACAACTCGACTGCCTCGTCATTACAACAGTGGTACAATGGTTCCAAGATGACAACTGCCAGCTCCTTTAGAACTCTGGGATGTAATCCATCAGGTTCTGGTGATTTGTATTCAAGATCAGACAGGTGTTCTCTTACCATTTGCTTCCTTATTTTAACTTTTATTTCTAGCCTGTATTTTAGTTATGTTTTTGGTAGGTTGTTTTATAGTGTCTTTTTGCATGAAGACCAATGCAAAGAATGAGTTAAGCAGCTCTGCTTTCTCTCTGCTGTCTGTTACTTCCTTGCTGCCTGTTATTTCCTTGCTGTCTTCTCTCTTTAGTGGGCCAACTGTTTCCTTGATTTTATTCTTGTTTTTTATATCTTGGAAGAAACTTTTTTTTTATTATGTTTGACTTTTGTTGCAAGTCTTTGTTCATTCTAAGCCTTTGCTTTCCTGACTGTCTTTGCAGATTCTGGCTATCTGCTGATATTCTGCCTTAGTTGTGTGTGTCCCTTTCGATTTTTTGTACTTGTCCTTTGTCATTCAATTTGTTAGAGATCTTTGTGCAGCCATGCTGATTTCTGTGGTTTCTTGTTTTTCTTTTTCAGTGGTATTATGCTGGATTGGGCTTTTATGATCATATTTTCAGAGTTTCCCAAGCTTCTTGAATTGTTTTCCCTTTAGGATTTTCATCCAAGGAATCTTTCCCAAGTTCAGAGTTTGTTAAAAATCAGCTCTTTTAAAATCTAGGACTCTGGTCTCATTATGTTCTATTGTTTGTTTTTGTTGAGTCAATCCTAATGGATACCTCCAAGTTGCAACAATCAGCTGGATCCATGTCGTTAATATAAATTTATATTATTATCATTCCACAAATAGCTTCTGCCCTTGAATTTTATCTGCTTTTATTTGGAATTTGAAGACCCTGCAAAATAAAGCCCGGTGAAAGTCTGCCTGTCCCCCAGGAGGCCTGATGGGCCTTCCTCAATTTTGTTAGGAGAGAGAAAAGCAGAGTGGCTGGATGGAAGAAGCTTCAGAGAATCAAATATTCCTGGGCTTGAAGTAAGCAGGGGATGTATCATAGTTCTTGATTAAGGTTTAGGGGTTGACTGAGGCTTTTGGTGAGAGAATACAGCAAGAGAAACTAGGTTTGCATAGTTCCAACATTTAATAAACTTTAATCTCTCTAGAGTTATATCCACATCCATTAAATTAAAAAAACTGGCCCCAGGAATTGGCTCCTTCTTCAAATTACAAGAAATCATTTGTGCACCAAAAAAGTTATAGAAAAAGTGTCCTGGGCAGCCCCAACCAAACAACCTCCACCAGGCAGCTCCCGAGGCCAGTGGCAGATGCCAGGCCGGGACCGGAGCCAGAGATTGTCATCCAAGGGGGGAGGGGCAACAAGGCACATAGGAAAGGTGGAAGCTCCAGCAATACTCAGCAGATCCAGGGAACAGCCGCCAGGGGGCACTAGTGAGGAAGCCAGCCGGCTGGCTGCCCCTCCAAGGTCCAGAGAACCTGCTCGCGGGGGGCGGGGGGGGGGGCGGGGGCCCCCGGCAGCCTGTCTGCCCTGTGCAAGGCGGCGTCCTCATGGATCCCATTCCTGACTGCCCTGCTCGGCCAGGGGCAGAGAGGGGGCAGCAGATCAGGCAGGCCCTCCTGGCTATGCGGGAAGAGAGAAGGGGAGGCGATGCCTGGTGGCCAAGTCAGGGGGGAGCTGGAAACCCATCTCTTGCTGCCTCAGCCTCCATCTAGGGAGATGTGCCCCCCACGGCCCCCTTTCTTTCCACTATAACAGGACAGACTGGTTTAGTTTTTTAAAAAAACTTTGGTGAATTAAAACCAGAAGAGAATGACTCCGGCAGCAGCAGCAGCAGCAGCAGCAGAGGCCCATAAGACACCTGGGCTCAGCCCCAGGAGAGAGCAGGAGCCCCCGGGGGTGGGCCCGGCCTGCTTCGCCTGGGGCTGCAGGCTCATCAAAGTCTTTGGTCTCTGATGAAGGCAGTCCGCTCGCCCTCAGCCGCCTCTTCCTCCTCCTCCTCCTCCTCCTCCTCTAGCCCCTCCTGCCACATTATGGAGGGCAGCCCTTTGTAGGCAATGAGGTTTCCGCTCTCCAGCGAGTAGACCTTGTATCCACGCCGGCAGGGCCCCGACCAAAGCTGCAGCACCAGGAAGATGGTGACGAACACCAGGACAATGAAGGCACAGCTCAGGCCTGCCACCAGGAGCGGCAAGTTGGAAGGGGGGCTGGCAGGAGCCATGGCCTCTCCCCCCACAGCAGGGGAGGCCCGGCTACTCTGCATCTGATGAGAGCAGGTGTGCTCCTGGCTGTTGTAGTGGGCGTGAGCCGGGCAGGACAAGCATTGGGAGGCTGAGGGGCCGAGGCAGGTGGCACAGGATGGGTGGCAGGGCACACAGAGCCGGGGTTGCAGCAGGTGGGGGTCGAGGCTGTTCTCCAGAGGAGGCGGCGCCAGAGCCGGAGCAAACCCAGGTGGGCAAGTCTTGAGACAGGTCTTCTGGTGGAGGTAGAAGCCTTCTTCACACACTGCAAGAGAAGCCAAAGGAGAGACAATGCTGTGCGTGACTGGCCAACCCTCCTCCTCTGCTCCGTAGGTGAGAAACCACTTTTCTGGCCAGTCGCAGTCAGTATTTGAGCCACTACTTATTTTGTTTGCATGTTGAGGCTCTCAGCAATGTGCCAGTAATGCAGCCTCCATCAGAAGATCTCAGCTGCAGAGCCATTAAACCAGCTACTTAGCTAAGGTGGTAAGCAGGGGACTTCCAGTCACCCAGCAGAGGGACAAAAGTCACAACACCCATGTACCCTCCTCCTCCTCCTCCACTCCACAAACCCACTCCTCCTTGCCTTGATGAGATTACCTAGTTGGATAATGAAACATCTGCAAGAAAACAGCCAAGCTCATATTTCTCCTCCTCCTCTTCCTCTTCTCCTCCTCCTCCTCCCGTCCACAAATACCACTCCCTCCTAGCCCTAATGATGTTACCTAGTTGGGTAATGAAATGTCTTGCAAGAAAACAGCCGAGCTCAGAGAGCATCAAGAGGCATACCATTCAGCACTGAGTTACCCATCTTCTATCAATGGCTATAAAGGAAGACATTTGCTGCACAAATGCCTGAAGGAAAGTCATTTGGGGGAATCCAAATGAATTACATAAATGTGAGCTTAGGAAAAAGCTCATTTTTTGCCAAACATTTTAATCTCTGCAGGTATTGAGCAAAGAACACAAAAAAAGTGTCTGCTTTGAAAGGCTGAGATAAATAGGGAATGTGGGAGGCTGGTAAGGATATCTCAAATGTGGGGTGTGCTGTTATTTGGTAGTGTCAAAAATGAAACAATAATGGAAGAAAAGTAAAAGAGAGAAGAATAAATGTGGGATGGCTATGGGAAGTAAAAGGGAAAATCCTGTATAAAAAATATTACATGGATGAATTTCAAAACAAATTGAACAAGAAAGATGATGTGGAGGCCACTTGAATAAAGTACAAGGGAGAATGGGACAAGCGTCCACAAGAAGGTGGAGTGAAAGAGCCAACTGGAAACCTGGAAGCAGAGGCTGGACTGGGAGAGCCACGGGCAGGTCCAACGGCAGCGGGAGGGGGGAGCTCTCAGGGCCTCCTCCATGCCCTCCCCCCCATGGAGCCAAGGCATAGGAACTGTACCAGGCAAGCAGCCCTGCTTCCTGTGGCCAGGTCTGGCAGCAGTGCCTCCCCTCAGGTGGCCATGAGGACTCAAGGGTTCTTGGCCCACTGGCCCACTGAAGGGGACCTGGAGAGAGCAGCAGAGAGCAGTGGGACCGAATGGCTGCACCGAGGTCAGAGCAGAGAAAGAAGAGCTGTCACCAAGGCGGCGCTTCTCCTCCTTCCACTTGGGAGTCGCGGGGGGGGGGGGCGGCAAAGGAGGCACCCATTGAGTCCAACGTTACCCAGCAGACAAAGAGCAGTGGGCAGCAAGCACAAGCCCAGGTGCAGGACAGGGGCCACCCCTGAGAGTGGGACATTCTTCCAAGTAGCCCGTGGGCAGCTTTCCCTTAGGACTTACCCACGCAGGCCTGGTTGGTGACCAGGGTTTTGCAGCCGCTGCTCTCAAACTGATTGGAGAGGTCAGGCAGGTCGGGGCCTGTCCCATACAGAACCAGGACGAACTTGGTGAGGGTGCCTGGAAAGCAGAAGAAGGGAAAGGGGGGGGGGGAAGCCCCCAGAACAGCCTCCCTGACGGTCTGGATCCAAGCCAGTGCATCGCACTGCCTTCTTCCCACCCAGCTCCTGCTGGGGGGGGGGGGGGGGGCTCCTACCCCGTACAGAACTAAAGCTGTGCAAATTTTTCAAGAGGGCCACTTTATTATTTTCTTTGTCGCTACAATTTGTTCAATGGTTGGGTAAGTCTTTGAGGCCTCTGAATCATATTATACATTTTAAAAAGTATGTTTTGCTTAATGTCCATTTCGTTATGATGGCGCTGAACCAATGCTACTACTACTAGTCCTCAAAGTTATGGATGCTGCAGCACCCCGTGGTCCTGGGATGAAAATTTGGGTGACTGCGGTCCGCCCTGCATTTATGACAGGCCCACCCTGCTTCTCCACCCCATCCCTGCCCTTTGGGCCACCCTGCACTCTGCTGCCCCAGCTGACATTTCCTTCCTCCAGCTGCCAGCCCAGGCTCCAGGCGTCGTGGGAGAAACTGGCCTGGGACACCCATGCAGGCATCAGGGTGCTCATCTGCCAAAGGAGCTCGCTGGGCCCAGGCAGAGAGACAATGCGGGAAGATGGCCGATGTTGGCACTGTGGAAGACTGCACCTGAAACCACCATTTCTAAGCGGTGCGATCAGGGATGGTTTGCTTAACAACCGCTTCACTTAGCAGTGGAAATTCTGGGCCCCATTAGGGTCATTAAACAAGAATTACTTGCACTTACAGAATAGCCTACACCTTACAAGTTCTGCAATGGGGGCATCAGCTGAGCCCGACCGTCATTCCCCGAGCATTAACAGATGACCCTGGAAGTTGCTAAATTTCTTTGGGGAGAGTTCTACTGTGGGGATGGGAAAAAAACTGCCCAAGCAAAAAGGAATAGCCAAGAGTCCGTTTTCCAGGTTGTTATTCCTTTGGGAATTGATTTGCCTCCCATCATTGCAGTCCAATTTTTGCAGCAACTGAATGTGGGGGGTGTCTGGGGCAAGGCCTGAAGCCACCGTCCGCCCTCGGGAGAGAGTCTTCCTGGCCCTGGGCAGACAACACCGAAAGGAAACGCTGAGGAATAAAGCAATTACCGTAATTGTTTGCTTCACTCGTGTTCTCAATTTCCAGCACCCATTCGCCACTTGGGTCTTCATCCCACGAATGCGTCGTCATGAAGGCCCAGTCATTAAAGCCATCGGCTGAATAGTCCCGAGGCCTGGCCAAGCAGAAAGAGGTGACAGGGAGGGCCAAGCAGAGGCTCAGTGGTCTTTCGGACTGGAAGCGGCAGGGATCGGCTTACCTGGCAGCCAGGAGGGTGGAGCGGGTGCCCATTGGGCTGACCAGGTGAATGGACAGGTCTCCACGGCGGTTGTAGGAGAGAGTCAGCCTGGCTTGGACATGCTCCAGTCGAGCCACAGAGTTAGCCTTTCCCCAGCAGGCCTCCACCTTCTGCCGCACCTCCAGACACTTGCCGATATCCCTGTGGGACACAAGGATCCTTGGGCAAGGCAGCCAGTGGCCATGGGCCCTCTACTCCCATGGGGTGGGGTGAATTAGGGCCCCCCCATTGTTAGAGGTACTGGATACATGCACCAGCTGTCTGGCTGCCTTTCGGTTATTTCTCCTATGGTAGTTTTTACTTATTTATTGCACTGGAATTCTGACTTTTCTATTGTGAGCCGCTCAGAGACTCCCTGGAGTGATTGGAATCTAAAGCAATCAATCCATCAATCCTGACAGGACAGCTGGGTGTCCTCGGGAAGTGGATATAGGGAGACAGGCCTATCTCTAAAGGGCCGACACTGGCTGCAAGGTGCAGGGTGACCTGGTGAAGGAGGGAAAAAAAGGGAGGGGGGCTCGATCCCTGAGGCCCCAGAAGTGTCCCATGTGCCTCCTGGGGATACAGGGCGTAGTGGGCACAGGGAGAATGCCAAGAGAGGATTCCAGGTTACTGCAGCCATCATGAATTCAAGTTGATTATCAGGGCCTCAAATTCTGATCTGGGTGGGGAGGCTGCAACACTTCTAACTGTGAAGATCGGCCACCTAAGTCACTTTCTCAGGCTAAACCTGTGGTTGTTAAGTTGAGAACTCCCTGTATTCAAGAAGCAGAGCCCCGGAGCCCTCCTCGCTGATGGACTGTAGACCGCAATCATTCGCGGCTACAGCCCGTGCTCTTTCGTCAGAGAGCCCCAATCATTGCTCTTAGGGGCTGAAGCTGCCTCGGAGCGGCAGTGGAGAAAGGGGAAGCCGCCAGCCAGGTTGAGGGGAGCCGCACCTCTCCCCTGGGCTTGGCAATTCCCTCCCCCCGAAGACAACTGAAGTGGTGGTCTAAAATGGCCACCCCGAAGAGGAGGACTCAGCTGGACTAAGTTTGTGCAGGAGTGAAGAAAGAGGTGGATAGCATGAGAGCCAGGACAATTGGGCACAACAGCTAAACAAAAGGTACCCCGGGATTAATGTAATAAGAATTTCTAAGAAGGAAAAGAAAAAAAAATAATTTTGACAGCTGAACGGGACTTTGAACCAGGAAAGGAAGAAGCCGGAAGGAGATACTTAACTAAATTGGACTAAAATATTTTGGCAATAAACAGGTATAAATTAAAGCTGGAATTAAGGGTGTCAAAAAAAGGGGAGGGGGAAATATACAAATTGGAGATTTGATTGTATTGGAATATTGAGGCTCGAAAAGCCCTAAATAATAAAACAGGGGAAAAAGGTGAAGACTTTGCATAACGGAGAGTGCCATCTTGTGGGCAAAAATTTAAATTTTAAAAGAAAAAGATCCTATTTCTCTATAACTTGATTTGATACAGTGTAAAGGAAATATTGAAACAATAAAACAAGAACTCTAAAAAGTGAACTAGAATAAAAGAAAAAGTAAGAAAAGACTGACTGCGGGACTAATTGGTGATTTTGGTATAGACCCAGTGTTGGAATAATTGTGAATCTAGAAAGTCTAAAGAAGAAAGAAGAAAAATAAAAGTTTTTGTGGATTTTACTGATTATAAGATTATAAGAGTGTGTAACGATGATATCTCTTCGGGAACTAAAAATGGAACTTAAAAATATGAAAGAATTACTACAGGAAAGAGGTGAATCATTTGGCTCTGTTTTAAAAGCTATGGAAATGGCGACTGAAGAACATGAAGAAAGAAGTTCAGAGAAGGAGGAGTTCGTTCAAGGCGAAGCCATCTTAAATAGACAATTAACACAAAGAACACCACAAAGAAGAGGGAAAAGAAGGGGGGTTAAAAATTTGAGATTCAAGAAGGTAACTAAAAAGGAGAATACCTGTGAAATTAGGAAAGGCAGAAAGAAACAGCAGAAAAGGGGGAAGGAAGATATAAAGAGGGAGAGGGACACAAACTGGAAAGAGAAAAGTATGGGAAAATAAAGGGGAAGAGAGGTAATGAGAAACAGGAACAGGAAATAAAGAAATATGGGAATTGTAAAATAATGAAAAGAAACTGTTTGTTTAGAAGACAGAGATAATGGTTAATGAATTAAGAAAAGGGGATTCCGCATGGAGATGAGGGGTAATAAGAATGTATTTGCAATTATAAAATATTTAGAAAATAGGGAAATATAGACTATTAAGAGGAGGGATGAACACTGATATTCTTTAGTATCACCTACTAAAGGCTAATGTATAATTTCATTCTTATCTTTAAAAGAAATGTTAATGTTTATTAAATAAATTGAAATAATTGAAATGAACTGTGAGGATGTTTAAAAATGAGATTAATATCAGTGACCAGGACTAGTTAAATGGATTGTTGTTGTTTTTTCCTTATCTTTGTTTTGAAACTATAAATAAATTCTATGAAATTAAAGGGGGAAAATACATTGCGGAATCTGATTGAAAAGATATATGTTATGTAGTTTTTTTAGGGAATGATTATTATTATAACTAACTAAAAACAAATGTTTATTGGGAATTAAGATGAGGGAATTAAGGTATATTTAAACCACTGAGGTGACACACTCAAATTAGTAAAAGGGGGGAGGGACTTATGTTTTTTCTCTTGTGCAAAAGCTTGTATTAATTTAGAATCTATGGAAAGAATATGTGAAGAAACTGCAAATCTGACAGAAAAAAAAAATTAAAAGGTAATCCACCCCCCAACACCCACTTCGGCTCTGGAAGGATGTCGATGATGCACTTCCGTTGAGGTCCCACGGAGGTCCAGTTCTTGGCCAGGGCCACCATGGCGCCTGCATCCAGCAGCCCGTAGCCGTAGGAGTGACTGACTGCGGAAAAAGGGGCCACCAGTCAGAGCTGAGCAGGGCAGGGACAACATTTGCCGCAGCCTGTCCGCTCCATCCCTGGGGCTACCTTTACGTCCCACCCCATTGGTGGCCCAGTCGTTGGTGTTGAGGTGGGCAGGTTTGGATGTCCGCACAACCAGATGCTGCATGTCCCGCCAGGTCAGGTTCTTGCTGCAGAGAAGAGGCAGTTGAGTTGGCAACAGCAGCTCCACCAGGCCCAGCATGCATGACACCGCCACCTCCCTCGCCCCTTACTTGGCTTCCAGAGCGAGGGCAATGATCCCAGCGGCCAGGGGCGCTGAGGCAGACGTGCCGGTGTGTGACTCCGTGCATTTTTGCCACAGGTCAGTTGTCACCTGGAGGACAGAGAGAGGAAGGCCAGCCCAATCATGCAGCTTATCTGGCTGCCATTCACCTGCCAGCTCAGCATTCCCCACCCCCAGGCACCTTTCAGAGGAAATGGACCCTATTCGGTGGCCATGGGGGCCACCTGCAGGGCTGGCACTCCCAGCCCCTCTTTGTATTGGCCTCCCAGGAGACACGCATCCAATGGTGCACAGCGACCTTGGCTGGGCCCCTACTGGGATCTCTAGCTGGGCAGAAATGTGCCTGAGAGCTCCATTATTTTCTGCTCTCTTTTGAGCAGACTGAAGCCTTCTCCTAAAAACCAGGAATTGCCAGATTGAAGATTTCTATCTAGCCACAGGGAAGGGGGAGGGAGGGAGGGAGGGGCCTGAACTCCCCAAACTTTGGCCTCAGGTGTTTCAGTATGAACTGAACGGATAATTAAAGCAAAAAAGTGCTTTTGCTTTAATTACTCCCAATTCAACCTGAGCCACAGGGAAATGCAATTGGCTACCCTCTGCCATGGGTGCCTGCAGGTGACCAGGTGCAACTTCTGGCTCTGCCCCCCCACCCCCACTGTGCAAGGAACAAACTCGGAGCCTCAGACTGTCCTTGCTGCCTGGAGCATTTCTCCTCTCATTCCTACCCCTATGCAGGCCCCCAATACTGCCTGCCCCTCCTTCCTTGACCGCCCCCCCCAGTCTCTCCAAGCCATTTGAGCCACCGGATCCTTTCCACACTCTCTTCAGGATGTTAATCTTTCCCTTTTCCCCTCAAGATACCACCTGCGATCTCCTATCCCAAGCTGGGCTCCCGTGGCCAGAAATTGCAATCCAGCAATGGTGGCGCCCATAGTCAGCAATCCTGGGTTTGGGTTCCACACTGGCAGGATGCTTTGGGGGCACAGGGGGGCTTGGGGGTGCGTGGGACTCACAATCTGCTTCTCGTTCTGGCTGCCGCTGCTGTAGGTGCTGGCCAGGGTGGAGGAGCAGGCCTCGCTGTACCAGGGCACATTGCCGTACTGGGTGGTGCTGCTGATGGAGAGGGTGTAGATGCTGTTGGTGTAGCCGTCGCAGTTGCAACTGTCACGATCGCGGCCACCATTCCCCGAGGCCCAGACAAAGATGGAGCCCAGCCCATTGCGGCCCTGAAAAAAGGATTGGGTGAAGCGACTGGGGGCCTTGGGGTTTGCCCTGACTGTCCCCCAGCTGCCCACCCGGATTGCCCTCTCACCTGGCTCACGCCCCGGCGGAAGGCCTCCTCAGCCAGGTGGGCGGGGCCATCCACAGTCTTGCCGTCATCCTCCGGGCCCCAGCTGGCACTGTAGATGTGGATGTGGTCAGGGTTCAGGCCCAGGGAGCGAGCTTCCACGGCATCTGTCACCTCCCCATCCAGCATGCGGACACCTGAAATGAAGATGGCTGCTGCTTTGGCTGCCTCTGGACAGTTGGCCCAGCCCAAGAGACTCTGGGCAGAGTCCCAGAGCACCCCTCACCTCCGATCTTGGCATTATAAGCCACGCCCACACCACATATACCATTGTTAGCCACCGCAGCCACTTCGCCTGCACACCGAGTGCCATGCCTGCAATGGACAGAAAAGATTGAGGCCACACCTGCCTAAGGAGGGTGGACGGTTTAGTAATGTGATAAAGAAAAATGAATGGCCCCCTCTTCTGGGCAGCTTGACCCTGCAAGAGTGCAGGGACAAGTGTGACCCTCGCCAGGGGCCGGGGGGGTGTCTTCCGTAGAAGCCTCTCGCCCCAGGGCCCTATCCCAGGCCATGGGCCCAGTTGCTCTCACCCCTCCTAACCTGTTGTCATTTGTTTGCGTGTAGCGGGGCTGGGGGTCCGGGTCCTGGTCATTCACATCAAAGCTGGCCGCAGGGTCCTAGGGAAAGACAAGACGCCTCTGGGGCCTCACTCTCTGCCCCTTTGCAGGAGACAAGGACCCTGGTCACCCTGGGGACAGGCCTGCTGGTGGCTGAGAGACAGACCTGTCCCCCAATGCCTTGGCTGGAGGTGGGGGCCCTCCAGCGAGAGGCAGCCTTTGCTCTCCCTCCCAGGAGAGCCAACATGCCCATCCTCTCCTCCACTTACGTAATTGGCCTCCAAATCTGGGTGGTTCTTCTCAATGCCGTCGTCCAAGATAGAGACCACCACCCCACGGCCAGTGTAGCCCTGCTGCCAGGCCTCTTGCACGTTCAGGTCTCTCTGGTTGTTGTTGGACTGCAAGAAAGGGGAGCAGCAGACACTCACCCCAAGAGCCAGGCTGCTGGAGTGGGAGCACAGGGGCTTCGAGAGCCCACTTGAGGGTAAATCCCCCCAACTAATTGTCCTCAAAACAGAATCTCAAGCCAAAGAGGGGAGAAAGTTCCCCCCCCCACAAGGCTCAATCTCACAGGCCCTTTTCAAAGCTTCATCCAAATACAGAATGCCTTGCTAGCCCTTCTCTGTGCTGCTCTCCTGCAGCCCCCCCCCCCCCCCGCCCCTGGCCCCGCCCTGTCACTGTCCCCAGCTGCCCTTGGAACTTGCCAGGAACCCAAGATGGCGCCCTTGGGACACAGCCCTTGGGAGACATTTCAGAGCCTCCGTCCCACTGGCCCTGCCCTGATCTGGGCTTCAGACAGGCTGTGTCCCGTTTCCCCAAGGCGGTCGCCTCACCTACCAGGTACCACTGCTGGGGGAACTTCGGATCTGTTGGCTCTATGAAGGCATCCCGCTTGGTTCGGCGCTTGGCCACCTGCTGCTCCAGCCAGAGCACCTGGGGAGAGATATGCATGGGCCTCCAAATCTGGGTGGTTCCCAGACCAGGCTCCCGCAGGTCCCAGACCAACAAGGCCAAGAACCACCCATTTATGTCCAAAGATGCCATTCTGGAGCTCTGCTACCCAGAGCAATGCTGCCATCCAACCCCACAAGGATCACAAGCCCAGCCCTGCCAAGAGGGCCACAGAAGGTCCCTGATGGCCAAGCTACAGGGGGCCCCTCTGCTCCCAGGGGCCCTTTTCCAAAAAGGCAAAGAAGAAAAACTCCCTTTACAGCTAAGCAGACCCAGTAGAGGCTGCCAGGATCCAGTCTTGCATAACAGTGCGATGAAAGGTTTTCCTTTGATGGGGCTCCCTTTTCTCATTTCTGTCCCAGGGTGACCTGCCCTGCTCCATTCAGGAAGCAAGGCCGCTCTGCTCACCAAGGAGGGGCCGTTGCCTGGGTCTTCCTCCCCAGGCAAAGGAAGCCCAGCATCGCCCAGACACAGGTTCCAAAGCCCTCGTATCTCTTGGCTTCGCCTGCTTCATCCACCGTGGAGCCGGAAACGATTCAACTAAGTATCTCCAGCTCCTCCTGCCAGGCCCCAAAGTCTTCTCCCCAATGGGCATCAGCCTTGGCAGATCAAGGAAAGCAGCCATTCCATCCCCGCCTGGGCAACTCTGACAGACTGGCATGCAAGAAAAGGTGCCAGTGGCTTGTGGGAGACCAGAAGGAGACCCAGAGCTTGGTAGGGCAAGATTCATGGTGCAGCCCTCCAGGGCAGCCCCCTCACTCTGCAGGGCCGGCATTCATACCTGCGGCTCCCTGGACAAGGAGCTGTGCCAGGACCAGTGTGGCGAGAGGGACCGCTTGGCCACAGCCCGATGGTAGAAGTGGTAATAGTCCCCGATGATCTGAGAAGAGAAGCCAAGCAGATCAGGCTCACTCGAGAGCTGGACCCAGCGCCCACAGCAGAGGAAAGCTGCAAACCCTTGGTGGGGTTGTCAGGAAGCAACGGTGTTCCCCACAAACAGGAAGATGCTCTTCTGCTCCTTCCTCACCTTCCCAAGCTGCCCAGCCAAGCGAAGGCCCCAAGGTGTCTTGAAACAGCTTCCCCAAATTCTGCCTCTCAAGGGCTGAAATAAGCTACCAACACAATCCCCCTAAAGGGCAGCAGGGTGGGCTGCCACCTTCCTCCTGCTGTGGGGGCAGAGGGGCTGCTTGGCAGGAAGGGACGTGGCCCCCTGGGGGTGACGTGTCTCCTGAGGAACCGCACTGAACCACAGGAAGGATAACATCCCCCACCCCCCGAAACCACAAGGGGCTCAGCCCAATGGCTGGCTGGCTGGCTGGCTGCCCAAGGGACGCGACCGACCGATCGACCGAGTGGCCCAAGCCAGCTGAGTAAGCGGTGTGTGTGTGTGTGTGCGTGTGCGCGCGCGCAAAAGGAGATGAGACGGCCAACGCAGCCTGAGTGAAGAGGGAAAATTATCCCATTGATTTGGGAAACTTTGGTGCCTCTGAAGTTATTTTCTAAGCATAGTTTTCTGTAGGAAAGTTGCCTTGTTTTTATTTAGCTCTGTACTGATTGGTATGGATCCCGCAACAAATATAATCGGAGGCGATTGCTCTCTCCAAAGCAGAAACCACAACCTGCAATTATTTTCTTCGACCACCAGAGGGGGGTGGAAAAAAAAACTGTAGCAGCCCGCATGCAATCCAGGGAACAGGCTCCCCTCCCTCACCCAGAGCCCCAGGGTAGTCAGAAAGGAGTCTCAGCCCTGGGGGGGAGGGCAGCTGCCCTCTGTGGCTGGAACTCCCCTCAGTAGCAAAATCTTGACAGTCTCTGAGTTTTTCCGCCCCTCTCTCATAGCAACAGCGCCTAGACTTATGTACAGCTTCCTGGTGCTTCACAGCCCCTCGCTAAGCCGTTTACAGAGTCAGCATCTTCTCGCCCAGCAACAATCTGGGTCCTCATTTTACCCATACTCATATGAAGCGGGGAGCTTCGTTCTCCTATCGTCTCTCTTTCCCCAGCTCACAGCATGGTTTTGCAGCTGTCATCTGTGCCACTTTTTGCCAAGATCATCTCCTTGGGTCTCTATCAGGGGGCTGCTCCACCCAAGAAGTCCTGCTGCCACAAAACTAGGAGGTTGAAAGAAAATTGCACTCCTGATTCCAGACCCCCCGTGTCAGCAGTGGGCAGCTGACAAAGGAGAGACACCCTTTCCATGAGACCTGACACAACAGGTGCTCAGGTGACAATCCTCACATGACTTCCATGCCCAGCCTCTGCTGCAGCAGCAGCCAGGAGGTTAGAAAGGGCACAGGTGTCTGCAGGCAATGCACAGAGCCGCTTTCTTAGCCTAGGTAGGTCCCTGAACTCCTCCTGCTGCAGCTCAAGCCTGCCATGAGATCAGAGGTGGCCATAATCCTCGGACCCTTTGCAGTTGCTGGCCAGATGGAATGCTCTCTTTGTAAGAGTTTATAGAGATTCTCAGTTATCCAGGTCATGGTTGTCCCAAAGGGGCTTTTTTTCAGGAGGCAACTGGGAGACTACAAAGTCCAGCTGCCTCTTGAAATAAGCACCTTTGGGGCTGTCTTTGTAACTGGGTCAGTTTGTCCCATTGACCGCAACATGTTCCAAAAGACTTGGCCCCATTCACGAACCCATGTCATGGGCAGAAGGTCTGTTTGCACTGTGCTGATGAAATGCTTTGCTGAGCAGAGGAGTCTGTCCAGTTTCAACAGGGAATGGAAAGGCCACCTTCCCACACCGAAAAAGAAGAGCTGCCTCAATTCCCTGAGAGGAAAGGGGGCCCCAGATGAAGCAAGGGGGACTTCCCGGCCTTTTGCAGCAGGAAGGGGGCTGTCAAAGAGCCAGGAAGGAGCTCTGCTTTCCAGGGAGCCTCTGCCTCTCCCCACAAGCCAGCTCCGTCCCCACCCCCGTGCACCCGCTCCTTGCCAGCCTCTTTCCGCATAGAGCCAAGGGCATGGCTGCCGCCAGAGGGTCAGGGAATCACCCAGAGCTAAGACCATAAGGAGCCCTGAGGCACCTCTCCAAATGCCCAGAGAGAGAAAAGGGGCAACATCTGTGACTGGCAAAGGGAATGGGGAGCAAAGGAATAGGAGAGGTCGAATTACCCGCGGGCAGCAATGCAACCCCCCTCCCCATCTTTTCCGTGGCAATTGCTCCCTCCCAGTCCACCAGATCATAAACATCTAACACCACCCCCAGGTTTGTGTCTCCTGTAATTTGCTGAGCAATCTTTCTATCCCCTCGTCCAAGTCATTCGTGATAATGCTGAAGAAGACTGGACCCAGGACAGAATCCCTAGAGACCCATGGCAGAGTTCCCTCCTTGACACAGATCCACTCAGGGCCACCTGTTGGGCACGGATGTTCAACAGGTCCACCGTCTGGCGGTGGGGCCGCCCATCCAACATCATTCCATTTCATCAAAAAGGAGGTTATTGTCAACCTTGTCAGATACTTTATTGATGTCTAAGTAGACAACATACAGAGCTTTTCCTTGCTCTGATGATCTAGTTGCTTTGTCCAGAAAGACAGATTGACTGACACAGACTATTTTTAACTAACCCACATGGGCTTCTGGTAATCACCAAGTTCCTTTGCAAGTGCCCATAACCCTCGGCTTGATAATCTTCTCTAGGATTTACCCAAATACGGATGTCAAGCTGACGGCTCCATAGTTTCTTGGGCCCACTTTTTCCCCTTTTTTTGAAAACAAGGTAATAGCTCTTCTTGAAATCTTCTGGCATTTCAGTTCAGAGGTTCTCTATGGTTTTAAGTTCCCATCTACCAGTTTATCATCTTGGGCTATATCTCAGAGACTTAAATTCCCTCAAAGCAGCAAGGACTTCTCTCATCACTTCCTGCATATTTTGACCTGGGTTTGGTCTTCCTCCTCACACAGCGCATGGTTTGACAAATTGGGCCATGTTTTCCCTTTGCAAAAAGGCAAATGCAAATTAAAATGAAGCAATTCAAGTTTTCCACTTTTACCTGTTACCATCTCACTCACTTCTCCAACCTGTAGATCAACCACTTTCTCAAAACCATTTTTGGGACTCATTGAGAGCCTCAGCTCATTCTGAACCCGATCCCTCCTGACTCCGTTCTTACAGATTATGGCTATTCTCTGATATTCTGCTTTTCCTAAAGGCTTTGCCTTTTCATTTTTTAATGTCTCCTTTTTGTTTTTGTTTTGGTTTATCTGAGAATTCTTTATGCAACTACACTGCGCTTTGCATTTCTCCCATTTTTCTTTTTATTTGATGCCATTTGTATTTGGGTCCTAATTATCTTATTTTGCTCTGACTGGGACAAAGTGGAGTAAAACAGTTGCTGCCTGTAAGCTGGGCTCAATGCACCTTCCGTGCTCCTTCAGGCAGCTCCACCACCCTGACAAGTCACGGTGCCAGGTTTCTATCTTATGGATGGCTGCCAAGCCAGGTCTACTATGTCCTATATTTGCACCTTATGTTTTCCTACTCAGATAAAACACTTTATTATTTCCCCCTGTTAAAATCTATCCTTTTCATTTCTGCCAACTGCTTAAGGTTGTCTCGATTTTTTCCCCCAACAGTCAGTTTTTCTGTGGCATCCTTAATGCTCTTCAGTGCTTCTGAACTGGTGACTGAAGATGTGACCCAGTCTGGGAACGAAATCTCTGCAAGCCAAGAGCCCAGCTCAGAGATAGACAGGACACCACAGTTGAATTCTGTGCTACAGAGATTCTCTTCTGTGGCTCGTCTGAGGCATCGGTCATTCGTCTACCTTTGTGCCATCTGCAAATCTAATAAGCGTTCCTTCAAAATGTTGAGCAGCATAGATTGTACCTTGTGGATCTCCATTCAGCAATTCTCTTGAAAGTATCTGTAATGTTTAGTGTCTTAGAAGTGTGTGTGTTAGTGACATTCAGTACCTTTATCTATTATTTTAAACTTCCAATCCTTAAAATGGAATGGGAGGGTTTGAAAGGGAAAAGCTAAGGTAGCCCTAAGGCTCAGACTGTGAAGAAAATATAATGTTCATGAACAGTATTTCATGCCTGCCTAATTTTAACCCAATGAAACCGTTGCTAATGCAAAGTTTGAGAACACCAGCAGCAGGGACCCCCTCCCTGATCTCAAGACAATTGCAAAACTACACACACACACACACACACACACACACACACACACACACACACAGAGGAAGGGAGGGAGGGAGGTTTCATCACAAAATAAAAGCTACCACTCAGTAGACGATTAAAATGAGTCCAAGGCTTCTTATACACTAGCTCAGTGGTCGCCAACCGGTGGGCCGCAGCCCACTGGTGGTCCATGGCAAAATTTTGGTGGTCTGCAGAGAAATGGCAGAGAAATAGCCCCTAAAAGCAATTAATCTGGGCCACGTGGGAAAGCAAGGCTGCTCCGCCCACCTGGCCGACCCACCCGCTGACCCCCACCCTTCAGATGAGCGCAAACCTTGAGACTGAGAGTCATGTGAGCTGCAAATGGAAGGTAAGACCAATGGCAGGGGAGGGAAATCCACCCTGGGGTGACTTGCTAACGTTGGTGGGAAAGTTGGTCTCATACTCCAGAGCTGTATTAGTCACAGGATTGGCCGTTTGGCTATCCCGGAGCAGCTCCTCCATCAGGATGAGTACAGCTCTGAAATATGGGATTGGCCAGTGGTGGCTGGAATGAGGCATTATATTGTTGGCGGGGTGGTGGTTGCGGGCTGAAGCAGGGCTGGCTGGAAGAAGCAGTACTCACATTTGCATCTCCCTTTGCCGCGGTACACTTACAGCAGCCAGTGGCACCAAGGCAGCCCCTGGTGCAGCAGAGAGAAGCAGCTGGAGTCAACCCTAGCTCTGCAAATGCTAAAACGGCCCCCTGCAAACTCTTGTCTCTGTAGCTGAAGCAGTGTGAGAAACCGGCCAGGCACTTGAGAGACAGGAGTGACTCCGGCTGCTCCTCTTGTCTCTCTCAAGGAGCGCCCGGTAGCTTGACTGGAAGGGAGCCTCTCTCATCCCCGGCTCTGCGAGGAGGACAGCGGGGAAGCAGCACTTGGGAGGAGCAGATCGGCCACTGCCGGGCTCCGGACCTTCTCTCGTGCTGAGGGTGCAGCCATTAGGCAGGGAGGAAACAGTGTCAGGGAGGTGAGGAACAGCAGAAGCGGTGGATGGAGGGCTGATGGAGGAAAGCAACTCTCCTCTTGGAGGGGTGAAGGTGTCAACCCCCCCTTTCCTTGCCTGCCTCCAGGTGAGGCTGGAAGAGCCCTGGCACCCCCATCCCGGAGCCCCCACTTTCTCCCCCTCCCCTCCCCCCAATTAATCCCCGAGGGTGGCAGTCCTTCTGCAGGAAGCTGCCTGCTGAGAAGCCCCTGGAGGGGCGGCCGAGGGACGCGGCCCCCCCAAAGAGAGCAAAGCCCCCTTTCTGCCTTTGATTCTCCCAGTGGCAGTTGCCCCCCCGCCTTTGCTCTTTTCTCTCTTTGGAAGGTGCAGATGGGGGGAGGGATGGAAGCAGCCCGGTCCCCCTTCCCTCCCCCAACTCCAAGCAGCCACAGTTGTAATTAAATAAGTGTGTGTGTGTGTTGTATGTATATATATATATATGCAGGTTTTGGCATGTTCGGGTCTTTTCCCATGTAGGATTGAG
>NW_020769351.1:113074-160548 GCF_900518735.1 Pseudonaja textilis
AAAAAAAAACACTTTTACACGATCTTTCTTCATTATAATCTTAATCTAGAAATTGGATATGCATATTCTCTAGATTTTAATGTGTTTCAAAATTAAATCAGCATATTTGTGGTTAGGTTTCGCTATTTAACATCCAACATGGTATTCTGTAATGTTCATAAAACGTCTTTTGGGGAATATACTGATAATAATAATAATAATTTTTCCTTAACTATATCTCAAGTTAATGACCTTCAACCATTTAGTGTGGAACATCTTGCAGGAAGATGTAAAGAGATAAAGTTTTTTTTTATCTGGCAATATTATGTTTAATTATTTATGTAAAAGATTTGTGGCCACTCATCTTATGAGACATGATTCAAGGCAGTTAATAGTTATAATAAAAACAGAAAAATAAAACAATCCAACAAACAACAACATCTATCCAATTATACAGTTTCCAGGCTCCAACCTTGCTATCTCAGTACCTGGAGAAAAAGCCAGGTCTTAACAGCTTTCTCTAAAACTAAGAGGGTGGGGATCTGCTGAACCTCAAGAGGAAGGGTGTTCCATAGGGCAGGGACTGCTACAGAAAAAGCATGCTTCTTAGGTTCCACTAGACTAGATGGCAACATTTGAAAGAAGACACCTGTTCAGTGCCTATTCTGTCCAACCTACTTGGATGGGCAGATATAGTCCTGCAGATCACTTGGCCCTGTGCCTTATAGGGCTTCAAAAATAATAACCAGCACTGAAAATTGAATTGCACATGGAAAGAAGCTGGGAACTAATGCAGTTTGTGCAACTATAATGGGCAAACTGAGAGTTGCCCAATACTGAATGAGCTACTATAGCTTCTGCTGTAGATTATCCCTAGATTTTGTGATGAACACATTCTCTGATGCATAATCTCTACGGGTAAATATATTAATTTTTATTGCAGAAAATTTCTTTGCTTGGAGAAAATATCTGCAGTCTACATACAAGAGAAAAAATATTTTCCAAAAAAATAATTTAAAAATATAAACTGCTAGGATGGGGACAGTAGAGGTGATGCAAGGGACTTACACTCATCATGTCGGATATGCTCAAGAGGATTTATTATTAACAAGATGGATTTGACATGTTCTATATCTGTGGTTCTTAAAACGAAGAAAGCTGATGAGTTTGGAATGGCTACTGGTTCTTAAGAGTTGGAGTCGATATGATGGAGGCATATTGACTTGTATACTGATTATTTTCCTCAATGAGCTTCAAGTTTTAACACCTCTGAAAATCATAGTGATAGTATCTTCATATAAAGAAATTGTTAACTGGTCTTCCACTGTCTGATTATGTGATAAGGGAAAGTTTGTCTGAAAACTTGGATAAATATAGACGAACACAATACAGAAGCCTGATGACGGCAGATGAGATTCTGCCAAAACGTTGCTACAACTTTAAAAGCACAACTATGACGTGGGAAAATACCCGAACAAAGCTGAATACCATACATATAAATACCTGCGAAAACTTAACACACACACACGCATAATTTTTAATATTAAATTTATATTTAATATACAATTTAAAATTTATATCTTAAATATATTATCATTTTTTAAAAATTCATACTCGTGGTCCTTGGGATTTAAAAGTATGCGTTTGGTGGTCCCTGAAGTTCAAAAAGTTGGCCATCCCTGCACTAGCTCACTGCCCAATCACATCCAGCCATTCTCTCAGCTCTCCTTCTGCTGTTCTCTCCTCCGTTTGTGAACAGTGTAACTGAGGATGCCTTATATAACGCATCCTTCCCAAGAAACACTCCGTACTTCGAATAAGAAGCACAGTGCTCCTCAAAAAGTTGTCATAACAGATGTCTGTCTCTAAAGTGACTTGAGAAGTTGCATGAAACGGTCTTTGCAAAAGCCTCTGGTAAGTTCTGAGCCTGTTCCTCAAACAGTGATGTGGTCTCAATACCAGAAGAATTGGTGGGAATTGACATCACTGGCTACCTCGCTTGCCAAGCAAAGCGGGCTTCGATCCCGCATCAACTCTGGGTAGCTGGGCCCTCTGCCAACTTCACTGCTGCTAAGATAAGATAACTGCCAACTTCACGGTTGCTGCAACAGTGATAGCTGATGAGTCATCAAAACAGCTATTTCCAAACAGCCAACATCAAATGTCCTGTCTTAAGGAACAGCCCTGCCACTTCCCAGGCTCAGGGGCCAGCGCCAGATGAACAGAGACCTGCTTCCCAAAGGAGAAGTCAATATAGCCAGGAATTCAGCCATGAAAGCAAATCCTGCCAAGAATTCCAATCCAAGAGAATCTCTGTAGCTCAAGATTGACCTAAGGAGTCCTTGATACTCCCTGACTTGGCTGTGGCTTGCAGACGTTTCGCTACCCAACTGGTTCACATCTCAGTTCACTTCAGTGTGCTCTGTTCAGAAGCATTAAAGATGTGATCTGCCAGGTAACCAAATGTCCACAAGAAAACAGCCATGCTCAGAGAGCACCAAGGTCTCCAAGGAAAATGGGACCAGCCAGTGCCAGGGAGAAGACTCCTCCACTGCTCCAAGTGTCAGGAACTACACACTGGGATCTCGCGCTGCTCCTCTGCTATCCAGAAATCCTAGGGAATTCACCCCCATGAGGCCCCGCAGCAGGAAAAGTAGCAGCCCCTCTGCAGCCGCTCCCTCAGACGTAGCACAAGCCTCTTTGCTCGCTTAATGGCTTAAATAGGAGCAAATGGTGTTGGGAAGCAACTCACCGGTCCCAGGTTGAGGAAGCCATGCTTCCTGGCCATCCGTTCGGCTTCCTGCAGGCCGGCGGGCACCAGGACAGCCCAGGTATTGGTGTAGATGTGCTGGCTGAGTCCCTCGCTGACAAGAAGGGCCAGGGGCACTGTCATTGCCCACCAGAAAAGCAGTAAGGACAGCCTCCGATCCATGAAAGCCAGGAGGGAAAGCAGAGCTGGGCAGCCAGGAGAGGCCCTTGCAGTGCCCAGAAAGGGCTCAGTCGGCCTGAGGAAGCATGGGGGTCGGCTCTGGGTCACACGTCGACTGCACAGCACCTGGAGACCAAAGGAAAGCACAGGGCTCAGACTGGACCTCCTCCCCCCCACAGCCCCAAGAAGAGGAAAGCAGGGCGTAGCAAGAGGATGTGCCCGTCGTCTGCCAACGGGAGCCAAGTGGCCGGCAAGAGGGTGGGGGAGTTGCCATCCTGAAGCACCATTTCTCAAGTTCCTGAGCCCAGACGTGCTTCCTCCTACATGTAAGAGGCAGCAAATCCCCCCCCCCCGTGGAAGGCCGTCTGCCAGCTGCCCTCCTGTGGGATGGGAGGACCTTTGGGGGCTTCAGTCGCCCTGCTGGAGGAGGTGCTCCTACAGGCCCACCCAGAGCAGCCCAACCCTGAGGGAAGGAGAGGAAATGGGGCCAGGTGCTCAGAGTGAGCGGCACTTCCTTGCGTGGGACGTGGGATGCTCTCCGAAGCTCCTCCTGGCCCCCTTCCAAAGCTGTGGCCAGTAGCAACCCAAGTGAGGAGACATCAGGCTCCTTCACAGCCAGGGTTCTTTGCCATGCAACACAGCCGCATTTGTGTAGGGGAGCCAATTTGCGTCCTGTTAAGCAGTTGTCTGTTTAGTAAATAAATCCTAACTCTCAAACCACTTTGCATTGTACCTACTATGTTATTGCTTTTCTTGGAGCCCCAAGAACAAAACAATCTCATAAGGAGCTTACAGAGAAAAAGGAAAGTTGAAAACATGCTATACATAAATGAACAAGTTTGCCAAGAAAAGGAAACTTATTTGCAGATTGGCTACCACGGCTCCCTTGCTCTCTAAACCACGCAAGCATCAGTTGTGCTCTAATCTCCCACAAGCACACTGGGGAGAGTGCTGGCTGGGGCGGCCACAGAAAAATGGGACAACCACACGCAGGAGGCATGTTGGGAGAACAAGAGGCCTGTGGCCTGCAGGCCCCTCCCACGGAGCCACGGGGCACCCTGATCCCCACCCTCTTTGGCTGACTCAGCAGGGCAAAGGGACAGTATCGATTCCTCTGTGGGCAGCGACTGTTTGTGCTTGACCTCTCCACCTCTTGATCCCAAACCCTGGTCAGGATAGACTCTTTGCTGCCTGCTAGTAACGTCTGCCCAAGATCCTGGGTTTCAGCCCAAAGAAGACCTCAGGGTTGAACGCAGCTGCTCTGATCCGAGGCTGAAGAGTCAGCAGAGAGATGACCAAGCAGAAGGTCATCCCAGCCAGGGGAAGGTCAGGAGAGCCAGAGAAGAGGGGGAATTCTACCCAGCCACATTACTTAATTTCACCACACTGGCTGTTCCTGTCTGGCCCTGCACCAAAAGTGAGCTCCAGCTTCCAAAGGTTAACCTTCTAGCAGAACAAGCTTACAGATTGGCCAAGCAAACAAAAACCCTTCTTGGGAGGCCATGCCTAAGGAGCCGATGGGGGCCATTTCTGTAATTCAAGGAAATGCCACTCCGACTGAGGAACAGGTTTTGCTCTGGATGATGGACAGGTATGTGTGGCAAAGGCCAACTGGCAGCTCACCATTCTCCAGCCAATTTGGCAGAGTAACCGATACAGTGAGTACATCTTCTGAAGGGGGGAGGGTCAGGCCACCTGTCTCGTGGCAAAGAATCCGAGCGGTCTCCCTGGATCAGTGCCAGCGGAGGCGACGGGGGAGACATGCCAGAGACATGCTATAGATGTACTTTCATGGACCACTGAAAGGAGGAGCTGCTTTGCCCAAGAGGGTGAGAGGCAGGTCACAAAACAGGCTTTTGAGGGCTGCCACAAGCAAAGGGGGGGGGAATGTGTTTTCCAAAGGAGCAGAAGGCAAAACAAGAAGCAATGGGTGGGAACTGAACAAAGAGAGAAGCAACGTAAAACTAAGGAGAAACTTCCAGACAGTGAGAACAAATTAACCAGTGGAACTGCTTGTCTCCAGAAGTTCTGGGTGCTCCAACACTGGAAGTTTTTAAGAGAAGACTGGACAGCCATTTCTCTGAAATGGTATAGGGTTCTCCCCAAGGTCCCTTCTAAGTGTTATTCTGTTACTCTGACATCTTTCCCAGGACCTCTATTCAGAGTTTGGCATCCTCCGTTTTCCTGCCTGAGTAGGGAGTTGGACTAGACGACCTCCATAGTCCCTTTCAACTCATTATTCTTGAGTTAAATACATGAAGACTCTCATTGGGACCCCATCTCTTTTGCTCCCTCTGGACTAATGAGTTAAAGAGCTGCCTCTAGACATTAATTTCAATAGATTTTTAGAAACCTGCAGTTGAAAGTTCTTCAGGTCTCCTTACCCCGAAGAGGCGATTTCATTTGGAATTTAATCCCAAGCCGACTGCTCTTTTGGCACGTCTCTTGACACGTCTCCAAAATGCACCCACAAGAAGCCCCTCTCCCTCTCTCACACTCAACTGAACCAAATTCCGTTGTCTTGCAGCCTTTAGAATCCGAGGCTGGAACAGGGGTGTCAAACTTATGGCCCGTGGGCCAGGTGCGTCATGTGCTGGCCCTGCCCCCATCCAGTTTAGCGAAGGGGGAAAAAGTTCCGCTGTGATGACGCTGTGACAATGCGAGTTTGAGATATCTTGGAGATCTTCTCATTCAACCTTCTGCTCAAGGCAGAGGATGTCATATCCCAGTCAAATGTTTGTCCAGTCTATTTGTGAAAATCTCTAGTGAAGCACCCACAACTTTGAGGCAAGCTGTTCCCTTGATTAATTGTTCTCACTGTCAGGAAATTTCTCCTTACTTCTGGGATGTAATTACTTCTCTTTTTAGTAAGTTTCCACCCATTATCTCTGGAGAGTAAGACAATCCCCCCTTCTCTGAGAGAGCCCCTCAAGTACTGGGAGACAGTTATCATGTCTCTTCTAATCCTTGTCTCAGATCCACTTAGCTTCCTCAACCATTCATCATTCTATTTAGCCTGCAGACCCCTTATTATTAAGGCCTCCTACTTGGGCTGGGGGCTGGACTAGAAGACCTCCAAGATCCAGCCCTATTATTCTATGTTCTATGTTCATCTTTGTTGCTTTTTTTCCCCCTGCAGACTGACTTTCTAACGCCCGAGCATCTTTTTGATATCATGGTGACCAAAACTGAATACTCCAAGCATGGTCTTACTGGTACAGTGTAGAGTGGTAGTATTGATTCACATGATCTTGATACTATCCTTCTGTTGATGCAGCCTAGGACTGTACTGGCTTTTTTGGCAGCAGTAGCATATTTAAATGATTGCCTACTAGGACTCCGAGATCACTCTCATACCTACTGCTGTTGAACCAGGTGCCACCCATTCTGTATTTGTGCATTTAGTTTTTCCTGCCTAAATGCAAGACCAGACTTTTCTCACCACCCATCTTGTTGGAGAGGGCCCAGTTTTCAAGTCTGTCAAGATCCTTCCGAGTCTTGAGTCTATCTTCCAAAGTGTTAGCAATTTCCCCCGCTTGATGTCAATTTCACGAGTTCCCTTTCTGTGCCCTTGTCTAAGTCATTCATGAAGATGTTGAAGAGTTTTCAAACTACCCATGTTGGACGTTCCCAACTTAACACCAATTTATACCTTCTCGGCAGATACAGGTAGCCACTTTCTCAATGATGAACTCTGGCTTTGTTAGCAGGACTGAGCAAATGAAGAACATAGGGACAAACATACATGTTTCAGCCTGAATTTGCCAAGGCATTTTCTTTCCAACCATTGTAATTTCTAAAGGTGGGAAAGTGCAGATTCATTCAGGTCCTTCAGCAGCTTCAGGAAACAACCACTTCCTAACCACATAACCTATTTCAGCTCAAAGGCCCACATCCCAAGCCTGCTTGCTCAAGGCCCAAAGAAACCAGGTGCAAACCTGTCATCGGATGCTCAGCCCTCTAATTCATAGAGTTTCTTGACAGCCCATTTATTCTGACCCATGGACCAGGAAGGTGAAGGGAGCTGCTTTGAGCCACTTCTGAGGACAGAGCCTACAGGTAAACGCACGCAGGAAAAGGTGTCGTTTCAGGAGACAACTCTCACACCAACAGGAAAGCACAAATTCTCATTTATTTCCTTCTACTCTGCTACTTTCCTCCCCGCTGACTTTCTCCTCCCACACTGAATAGTCTTGGAAGAATAAAAAATAAGAAGAACCCCGTAATACAGGGGATGGGCACTCAAGGGAGGTGGGAATTCCTATGTATGATTCACATCCCTACTCTTGCACAACTTCTGTTGGGAAGCCCTGGCAGAGCTTAGCTTGAGCACCTGAGACCACCTGATGCCGGGAAGGGTCACAGGTGCAGTGGGAGCTACTTTTAAGGCTGCTGCTGCTGCTGCTGCTGCTGCTGCTGGTGGTGGTGGTGGTGGTAGGGCTCTTCACACAGAAATGGCAGTTAGTTTGGGCGGAAGCTGACCAAGCAAACCAGAATGGCTCTTGGGACCAAAACACCCAATCCCGGGGCCTTACCTTCTTGTTCTTGACCTGCTACAGAGGAGCACAGATTAAGTGGGCCTCCAGGAAAAAAAGCACTGCCTACTCAGAGATTTTGAGAAGCTGGCTAACTAGCCTGCATAGGAGCTTCAGATTTCGGGAAGCCAGTGTTGCTTTCGCATCTCTCCAGGTGTCAGACGTGCCATTCAGACTTACCCCGGAAACTCTCCCCACCCCCGCAGGGCCTGTGACTCACGCGCGGGGCCGCAGACAGCCCGGCTTTGGCTTCCCGGCCGCAGCTTCCTCTTCCCGCCGCCCCCTGCGAGGCGGGGGGCCGAGCGGGAGCGCCTGGTCCGGGCACACAGCCCTCCCCAACCCCGAGCCCTGCCCGGGGAGCAAAGCCTCGCACAACGGGATCCGTCCCGAAGGCCTCGAGGGTTCCAGAGTTTCCACGCGCCCTGCCCTTCAGATCCCACCGGGGCCAGCGCCCGACGGCGGCGCTCCTGCCGGGCGGACGTCCCGGGGCTGAACGCGCCCACCTCGTTGCACCCAGCGGAGCAGCGGCCTCGGCCCTTGCGCGGCGCTCTCGCTGGCCCAAAGCGGCGCGTCCTCCCGTCGTGGGCTGAATGCAGGACCCGGGGAGGGCGATTGGGCGGCAGAACCGGGCCCGAAAGGCGGCCTCGCCTCGCCCTCCCCCCCCCTTTGGCCGAGCGCGGCGGGCTCGGAGCGGGTCTCCCTCCCCCGCCGTCGGCCTTACCTTCCAGCCCGCAGGGCTCGCGCCGCTCTGCTCACCGCGGCTGCCCGCTCGGCCCCTGGGCGAGCGGGAGCGGCGTCATCGCGGCGGGCGGGAGGCGGACCGGGAAGCCCAGCCGAGCTGCCCCCTCCCCGCAGGCTGGCAGGCTGGCAGCGGCTTGACGCTGGTTGACGTGCGGGCGGCGGGGCGGCCCCAGCCCGGCACCTCCCCTCGCGCGCAGGCAGGCCGGCCGGCCGCCTTGGCCGCCGCCCCCGGGGCTCGCCCGACCGCTCTGCGCGGCCGTGGCCAGGGAAGGCGGTGGAGGGACGGGCGGGGCCGGCAAAGCCGACCGTACCCCGGGGACCATGCGGGCCGGAGGTCGCTCGTCGCTTCTGCTTGCTCAGCGGCGGGCGCGGCTCCCCAGCTCTGGGCTCTCTCCGGGGATCCCGGCGGCTTCGTCGATCGCTCTGCCAGCGTGCCGAGGACCCTGAGCTCAGCCGGGCCTTTGTGGGTCGGTAGCCAGGAAGAAGCCGCGGAGAGCCGGGTGGCCGCTGGGCGGGAGGGCTCCTGGAATCCCCGCGGAACGGAGCCTGGGCAGGTGCTGAGGCAGCGGCGAAAGAGCTCCGGCCGTTCCGAGTCCGCCTCCCTTCCGCTCCGCTTCTGGGCTCCGTACTTTGAAGGGGACAAACACGGAAGGAGCCTCGGGGGAGGCGCCGGGAATGGTCAAAGGGTCTCGAAGAGCCACGAGAAGCCCCGGCAAGCGTCGCAAACCAAAGGGAGACAGCGAAGCCCAGCGGCAGCATCCAAGTGGCCAATTCGTGCGAAGGGAACCTGGAATCTCGGCTGCAAATGGCCGCAAGGGAAAGAAATGCGGGCCTGGGGCTTCCAAACGGGGCTGGAGATTTGGTGACTTTGGTAGGCCTTGAACGCGACGACGGGCACTCCTTCCAGTTGAATTCAGGCAGCTGTGCCAGAACTTGGAAGGACCTTCGAGGCCATCAAGCCCACCTCCTGCAGGCATGGAAATTAAAGCCTCCCCAATGTTTGAAGAGCACCTTTGGGGACGTGGTTTCTCAATCAGGTTGTTCCTGTTAGGAAGATTTTTAGCACTTTCACCTAGAATTGATTAATTTGGCCCTTATTCCACAGTCTGCATTCCGGAAGCTCCCTGTATCGTCGCCACTCCCAGTGCCTTTTTTGGGGGGAAGTAGTTTGAAGAGCACTTTCATGTCTACTCTCAGACAGCTTTTCTCCAGTACTTTCCATCTCTCTTCATGGGAGTTGGCCAGCGTTTCTTAACCACTGGCTTCAAGGTAACACATGCAAGTCACTGAAATCTCCAGGTATTTCTTAATCTCTCTGATCCCCTGGTTTCCCCATCTCATCCTTGTAAGGAAACCTGGAGGGTCCTGTCCTAGTTGAAACCTTCTTCAGGATCTAGCCTGTCATTGCCTTTCTCTTTAAGATCAGTCTTCTTACTTCTCCACCCACCTTCATTCTTCAGTCTTCACTTTTTGCCATCACCTGTCAGTATGTTCCTGGGCCAGGCCAGTTAACATTGCCTTCTGCCATTTTCCAATGAACGATTTTAGGTCTTCTTTAATTTCTACGGACAAAGTGGGGTTGTCTCCATATGGCAAATTGTTAGTGATTTGGCCTCCGATTTTGATTCCAACTGTGAATGTGTTTGCTGCACATTTTGACATAGGAAAGAGGGGCGCTTTCTTGCTCTAAACTTAAACCACTGTATTTCTCCAACAGCCTGACAGCCTTGAAAACAGTTTTGGTCTTCACCTGCCCCAAAGCTCCCCCCTTCCCTCTGAATCCTCCTCTTGGGAATCGTCCTGAGTTGGCCTTCCAAGTCTGCCGAGAAAGGAAAATGCCACCAAGGAAGTGTGGCATTTGGAGAAAATAAATGTCCCAGAGACTTTGGCACTTAAAAGTGGCAAATCGGGTTGCCCGAGACGTCTTTGTGGGTCGACCCAAAGTTCTTTCTGATGGTTTTTGCTTTAAGGCAACCTTTGCTTGATTATAATCCAAATCACTCAAAACACTGGAGGAAAATTCCCATTTTCTTTTTGATCGCACTCACTAAGTGGTTGCAAAAGCCTCACTAAGTATTTGGCCTAGTGGAAAGCAGATAAACTTCCTCCCAAAAAATGAAGATCATGATTCAGATTGTGATCAGTCCTTATAATAAATATAGTTCGTCTATATAGACAACTAGACTGGGGAAGCCCCTGGGTGCCTGAATGAGTTTCTTAAAGAATTTGACTCAATCAGCCAGTCATAAGCCCGGTAGGGGCTCAGCTGGCCCAGAAGCTACATTTGGGCAGCCACTCCATAGCTCCTTGAGTTGCTCTGGCTGACAGCAGGATGCAAGGGACTGCTGATCTCCCATAAAGCCAGCCAGGCTGCTGCGGGATTGCCTCTCCATCATTTCTGCTCTGCCCCCCGAGGTGGTGGGAGGGCATACTGTGAGTCCCTTCTAGCAAACAATTTGTTGCCATGCTTTCTCTCTGCCTGCCCCTGCCCCACGGACTGTCTGTGTGCTCCTGACCCTGGCATCCTCCCATAAGGCACCAAAGGCCTGGCTGTTCCACTGGTGTTCAGGCCAAGGGCTTACGGGAACCTTGTTGGCTAAATGTTGCTTTTCCAGGTTGGGACTACTGTTTTAAGCTGGGATTTGGGGGGTTGGATTATGAAATTGTTCTGAAATCCACCCAGAGTTGCTGCTGCTCTGGGACTGGCAGCCGTAGAATGATGTTTGTGCAGTGCAGTGGCGCATGGCTGCAGAGGCAAAAGAAGCGCCTCTAATGCTGACATTGCCTGGACGTGACCATATTCTTTGGGGTTGGTGGGCTGGGGTACATTTCATTTGCTCCCCTGACTGCCTGTTTCACATAGTTATTTCTAGGACAAGGGGGAGCATTCTGGACTCTCCTAGTCAAGTTTTCAGATTTATTCATGATATAGATTTTCCATCTTTTTCTGTTTTAAGCATTGTTTATTTTTGTTGAATGAAGTGGAAAACATTAGCCAAAAAAGCGATTGGCCACTCTGACAGATATATTAAAGATTGTTCCGTAATCATTGGGTGATATTTTTATATTGTTTATTCTTTGCTAATCCTATTGTTCATTTGTATATATCACTGCATACTCTACACTTATTTAATGCTTACCTGGAAATGCCAAAAACACCCATCTCCTCCCACAATGCCAGCAAAATACCTGTTTAACTAGTGACACAGAAAAAACTCCAATGCAGGAAGCCACTCGCCTGATAAACCCTCATAAATATCCAGCCAAAGAAGCACCCCCTGAATGAAAACAGTCACACATACATAAGCTACAATGATTTGTTTACTTGTGGGGAATTCCATATCAGGCTTGCTGGATTGGGGTTTTTTTGTGTCAGCAATTAAACAAGTCTTGCTGCCATTGTGGGTGGAGGGAGGTGTTTTGGCATTTCCAGGTCAGACTTCCATCTCTGCCTTGATTTGAGGGCACTGTATCTGCCATATTTCTGTGGGTCTTATTCTGGCACCTCTTAATTGGGCAGAGTTAATTCATGGGTTGAAGCACAATATAAATACATGCATATAGAATAGCTTCAGGTTCAAGCAGAAAGATAATCCATGTTTAAAATATCCCAGCATCCAGAAATAAGGAATGTGGCTGATTGGCAAAATACAAGTAGTAATTTAGATTCTGATATACAAACCATAATAAAAAACACTAAATCCAGAAATAGCGTTGGGTGTAAAGCAGGCTACAATTTTAGAAGAGAGAATTGTACGTTTTTATCTAATAGCTAGTATGTTCTGATAGAACGCTTATTCATATACTTTCTAGGGTCAGGCACCATAACAATCTTCTATTCTTGAGTGAGTCATGTTCTAAAAAAAAAAAAACTGGCTACAAGCATTGCAATTCTTCCTTTGTAGAGGAGTACAAATAAATCAGTTGCTTTGAAGCTAGTCAAGCAAACAACAGCTAGGTTTACACAACAGCTAACCTTCAACTTTCCTCATGTTAGGAAACCAGAATTCCTGTCACAGAAAGTACTGTGCCCAAATAACCAGACCACATTTTTAACACGGTGAGTTGCTTAATATGGAAATCTGCCAAACCAGAAATCCTTGGCCCTCACCTTGGTCAACCTGCCAGGAGAAGCCAGCCTATGAGTAGGTGACCAGTGTCTGCAGCCAGCATGCCGCCAAGGCTTTGCATCCCAGAAGCTTAGCTGACCTGGATCAAGGCCAACCAGAAGGAACCGTGGAAACTAGAAGTGCATCCCAATCTGGGCTCCCTGTAAGGTCCTGCCTCGCCTCACTCAAAGTAAAAAATCTTGAAACCTAGTATATCAAAAGAAACCTTTTATTGAGCAGATGTTATAGCAGAACAAAAGCAAAGCAGGCTCTGAATCCCCTCAGGCAATATAGTTGGAAATAAACCCCTCCCTCCAGCCCAATGTGGATTCTGCCAATCCACAGATGTGGAGATGTTATTGTAATGGCCCATCCTGAGAACCAGATAAGCATGCATTCCCAGGGTCATCTTCCACTGGCTTTCAGAGTGAAACAACCATGTGGCCCTCCCCCCTTGTACATTCCCCCAAAGTGAGAAAATCTCAGGGTGCTTGGGCGCCAGGATAAAGGTTATAAAAATAGCAGTTGTCAGAGGTATAAAAAAATTTCATTCAAGGTTCCCCCCCTTTCCCCCAATTGAATGGCAGTATCGCTCTAGGGATCTGACACTCCCTCTGCTGTGAAGCAGGTTCTCCCCCCGCATTTCTCCCCAAGACCCTCCATGTGGGCAGCCACAGTCCTACTTTCTTATTAGCATCTTTTACTTCTTAAGAGCTTGGAAATACTTACTCTGTGAGCTTCTTGACGTGGTTTACAAGCAACTAGGTAGTCTCTGAACAAAGCCCCCGCCCAACAGGAAATCATCGCTTGGCCTAGAAACAGAACCAAGTCATTTGATATTGGAAATCATGGCACCTGGCAAGGTGAGGGCTTCATACCACAAACACACACTCATAGCAGGTTAGGTCCCAGGCGCTGCTACGAATGAATACCACACAGGAAGTGGCCTGTCTCTCGCCTGCTGAGCACTGTCATCTGCTCCTTATGCTGGAAACACCCATTAACAAAGCAAAGCTGGTTGTTAAAAAGATAGACACTGATCTCTGCTCTAACCCAGCAGGTGGGTAGTTATTCTCTTCCCCTCACCAATACCAGGTCAGAAATCTACCTACAGAGCCAGATAGACCTGTATTACAGCAGGCCAACTTGGCACCTACCTGGTAGTCTGTGTCCAAGCCACTAAGTCTGGCTTCTCGTGATGGCTTACTTCACACATACTAAAATAATGGCTAGGTTCCCACAACATCCTGAGCCATAAACTCTCCTATTGTGGGATGAAACGCTTTTGCATTCTGGCTATATCAGGGAAGGCGAACCTGCCCATATCAAATAAAGTAAGTGTGTGAGCAATTGAGAAAAGAACTTCTGGCAGGAAACTGAATATTAGAAATGCTGATACCATTTCTCTAAACAGGCCTAGGTTTTTAAGCAATAAGCAATAATCTGAAAGGACTGATACATGGGGCTTCCATCTCCTGCTTTTGTTTTACTAAGCTTCTATATATCTCATTTTTGGAATATGCTTCTCTCTCTGCCTTTCATTTATCTCATTCTATTGAGACAATTGTGAAACTTACTTGGGTGCGCACAAACAAAAAATGTGTTTTGTTTCAAGTTGAGTAGAAAAAAGCCTAATTTGAAAGGTGTCTTTGGAACCTCTTGGACATCTGAGATTTGGTCACACAGTAAAAAAGATGTTGAGAAAAAATGCAGAGAAGAGCAACCAAGATGATGAGGGGACTGGAGGCTAAAACATACGATGAACGGTTGCAGGAACTGGGCCTGGCTAGTCTAATGAAGAGGACTAGGGGAGACATGATAGCAGGCTTCCAATATTTGAGGGGTTGTCCCAGAGAGGAGGAGGGGGGTCAAGCCATTTTCCAAAGCACCTGAAGGCAGGACAAGGAATAATGAATAGAAACTGATCAAGGAGAGATTCAACCTAGAAATAGGGAGAAACATTCTGACAATAAGAACAATCAACCATTCAGGTTTGAGCTTCTTCGGTAACAGATTGAAATCTGCGATCGTGCGCAGTTTCAATCTGTGCTCACCGCTGGAGCACCCCAAGCCATCTGGTTTCGGGGATAAGCCACCCTGTAGAGGTGGCGAAGAGGGGGGAGACTGCCAGAAGGGTCGAGGAGAGTCGCATCTCTCCTCCCCAGCTGGCCTTACTCCCTTTCCCGAAGGCGGTTGCAGCGGTGGTCAGAAATGGCCACCTCAAAAAAGAACTCGACTGGAAAAGAATGTGCAGGAGGAAGATAAGAAGAGAAAGTTTTGGCTGACCGGGTCGAACTGGAAAAACAACAATACAAGGTACCGTGTAATTTGAATTATAAAGAACAACATTGTTCCCAAAGAAGACTTTGAAGCAGCGAATGAGAGAGGGAAGGGAAAGGATTTGGTTTTTTTTTTTTTCTTCCCTATATTGACAACTAAGAGATTTAAGCAAGAAACCGGCAGAAACCCACTTTGACATTAACAGGTATTTAAGCTGAAAATAAAATGTCAAAGAGATAATAAAGATTTCTGGATTCTCAAAAACTTTTAAAAGAAGGAAAAAAAACAAAAGGGTGGGATCTGGAAAAATGGAGACCACCTGGAAGTGAAAGGAATTAACAGTGAAACTTTAACAAGATTCCTAAAAGATACAGTTTAACTGAAACTTTGTAACAAGAGAACCCCAGGAAGAGAAAGTAGAAAAAAGAAGCAAGAAGAAACAGCTTTGGATTATTTGGATTATTTGGATTACTTGGTGATTTTTGGATTTTTGGCTATTGGATTTAAAAGACTAAAATTAATCGGGTGGTTGTTTAAAAGTTTTTAAAATGGTACCACTCTTGGAAGAATTGAGAATGGAACTTAAAAACAGAAAGATGCACAAGAAGGAAGAGATCCTGAACTATGAGAAACAACAAGAAATGCCTGTAGAACAAGAAGGGCGGGACAAAGAAGAACCCATCTTCAATGACCAAGTATTTCTATGTGGGGAAAAAGAAAGGAAAGTGGGGAAAGAGAGTGAAAAATTTAGGATCTGAAAAAACAACTCAAAGAATAGTTTGAAAATTAATTACAACATTAGGAAGAAACAGAAGAGAGGATTACAGAAGAGAGAATCAGAATCAGAGAGAGAAGAGGTCAGGAGGGAGAAGAGGGAGAAGAGGGAAAGGAAAAGAAATTATAAAGGACAGAAACAGGACATAGAGAAACAGGGAAAATGTACAAGGATTAAGGGTATAAGCCTATTTAGAAGACACAGAGATGGGTGAAAGCTTAATTGGAAGGGGGATTCTGCAAGGGTACATAAGATAGTATTGTTATATTAGAAATAGAAATGAACTTTGAAAATATGAAACAAGTGTGATTAAAATGATAAATATTCATTGTAATGTAATGGAATGTTTAATAAATAAATGAAATAAAGAGAATGAGAGAATGAAATTAGGAAAGGAGGGGAACATTTTAATTATTATAAATGTGTTATAAAAATTTAAGTGAAGAGGAATATGAAAGAAACATGAAAAAATTATGGAAATATTATAAGTGTTCCTAGAAGTATGATATCCTATTGAAAATAAATGTTAAAGATGTCAAAGGTTATAACTAACATTAATGATAGAGCTGAATTGAAATAGAATACGTATTTTATTTATTATTGTTATAGATGTATTTTCTCTTTAAGAACTTAGTGCATATTTTAAGAATGTACCAAGCAGAATTCGACTGGAAGTTATGTGTTATATTGAATGTTATAATTGTAAAGGCATAAATTTAAATAAGAGCGGAATGGATAAAAATTAAAAGATACAAAGGTGTCATACTCCAATTAGTAACTACAGGGAAAAAATTGTTTAATGAGAAAAGAAAATATGAAATTGAAACAGGACAGACAAAAGTATAAATATGATGACTAGAAAGGTATTGAAACTTAGAAAAAGATATATATAATTGAATTTAGAAAGGAATGAGATAATTAAAAGTAAGATTGAGATAACTAAGGGAAGGGAAAAATTGAGAAAATGTTAAAATAGTAATAAGATATGGAATAGAACACAAAGATGAATATGAAATTGAATTTGTGTCTGTATGGAGAAGTGATAACCCGGGACCATGCTATTCTCAAAAAAAAAGAAGAAATTTTACTTGTATTGTTTTGTGAAAACCCAAATAAAATTTTTATCAAAAAAAAAAAAAGAACAATCAACCAATGGAACTACCTTCATTGAAGGCTTTTAAGATGAGACTGGAGTGCCACCTGTCAGAAATGGTGAAGGGTCTCCTGCTTGGGCGGGGTCGAATTAGATGACCTACAAAGTCCCTTCCAACTCTGTAAACCTATTAATCTTTGTTCAAAAGTTTGGAGATCTTCCACCAAATACTGGTAAAATAGCAGCATTCAGAAATGGCTCTTTTGTTTTTCTCTGGGACCAAAAGAACAGGTAAAGCCCATTAAATACACAATTGCAGAAAATTTGGCTAATGGTATATTTTCCTTAACACTAAATAATAGAAACACAGTTCTACTTTGGAAATATGTTTGTTTAAAAGTGTATGATGAAGAAAGTCCGTTCCGCCCGTTCAGTCCCAGCACCACAGCCAACCAAAGGACAGGATTTTTTTTTAAAGAAACCATCTTAAGTTTTTACACTGAGCGATTCAACTGTTTTCAATATTTCTTTCAGTTCACACAGCATTCTTACAAAGTTGGAATAGCATTGTGTAGCATGTGACTGGAGAGATCTTAATTTTGCTCTATTAATACTGTAATCTAAATGGATTATTGTGTCTGCACCGAGCAAATTTCTTAGTCCTTCCTCATAAAAATAGACATTTAACAAGAAAGCAAGAAAAGAGACATGGACTTATTCCTTTTTTATTTATCCCAAACTTTTAATGAGTTGCTAAATAGTTTCAATATATTAGTTTCAAGAAAAAAGCCACCCACCCAAATACCTCTGCAGCCCTTCTGGTAGGCCTGGCCCTTCCATCAAGGTGATGGAACCGAAATATAATCCACGCTCCTAAAAATCCATTTTTAGGCAGGTAGAAATTAAAACTGGAGAGGGGGAGGAGGGGGAACTTGCTCTTTTGAATCTTGGAAATTCTTGAATTTAATCTTTGCCGGGTTATATACGACTCCTTACTAGCCCATGCTAGCCATGAAATACCTGGTTGGGTTTGGAATTGGAACCACTTGAAATAGGAAATGTTTCGTGCGGATTGCTGCACTCTTCCTTGCCAAGTATACTTTATTATTCCCTGGAACCATACGGGCCGCTGTTTCCAGATTGGTATTCACTGTTGTTGGATAAATCCTCCTTTTTTCGGTCGGAGAGAGTCCCGCTTGCTCCTTCGCAACCGACCGGCGGTCCCATCCACGCAACGATCCTCCCGCCGAGTAGAGGCGGCAAACCTCCCCGCCGGGGTTTAGGCGCTTCCATTCCCTCTTACCCCAGTACGCGAGTTTGGCATCCGGACTTGAAAGCCGGAGCGGCACCCCGGAGCTTTCGGGGTCTGCTGCTGCTGGAGGGACCCAAACGGCCGAGGGCCCCACCAGCGACCTCGCTTAAGCCGCTTCATAGGAAGCCACCGTCCCCTCTCCCTCGGAAGAAAGTGCGCAGGCGCAGCTTCAACGGAAGGTCGCTGAGGGCCCGCCCCCACGGGCCCCGGCGCGCCGGAAGCGGAAGCGGGCGAGAGCAGCCGGAAGTGGAAGACCGTCTCCCGTCAGTCCGGTGTTTACGCGCGGCGGACGAGCAGCCGTCCTTCCTGTAGCGGCTTCCCGGCCTCGCCGCCCACCGTCACCATGTCGGGCTCCAGCAGCGCCCTCATGAAGCAGCCCCCGATCCAGTCCACGGCGGGGGCCGTGCCAGTCCGCAACGAGAAAGGTGAGGAGGGGGCAGAAGTCCACGGCGGGTCCTCTGCGGGGAGAGGCGGAGGGGAAGGAAGAGGGGGTGCTGGTCTCAGCTGGAAAGCCTGAACCCCGCCCGCCTCTTCCAGGGGAGATTTCCATGGAGAAGGTGAAGGTGAAGCGGTACGTCTCGGGGAAGCGCCCCGACTATGCGCCCATGGAGTCCTCCGACGAGGAAGACGAGGAGTTCCAGTTCATCAAGAAGGCCAAGGAGCAGGAGCTGGAGCCCGAGGAGCAGGAGGAGGAGCTGGCCAGCGACCCCCGGCTGCGCCGCCTGCAGAACCGAGTCAGCGAGGATGTGGAAGAGAGGTGAGTGGCAGCCAGTCTACCTGGGCCAAACCTGGAGGCTTTTTTGTGGCCCAACAGAGGGAGGAAAACAGCCTTTGTCTTCCAGGCTGGCAAGGCACCGCAAGATTGTGGAGCCAGAAGTGGTGGGGGAGAGCGATTCTGAAGTGGAGGGTGAAGCCTGGCACGTGGAGCGTGAGGACACCAGTGAGGAGGAAGAGGAAGAGGTGGACGATGAGGTATGTGCAGGCGGAAGAGCCAGGTGTGGCGTTTGGGGTGGACTGCATCTTTGAGCAAATTCTGGAGGTTCCTTGGGAAAACTCTGCTTCTGTAGGAGCAGCAGCAATGAGCCCTCCTGAATTTAGAAATGCGGGGGAATATTTTGCAGTGTATCCAGTAGTCCAGGGTTCTGATTGGGAGCATCTAGAATCTTGTCCCTTTTTCCTCAGTTTTTGCTAGAGATTCCAAGAGTTGGAACTGGACCATTTAACATGTAAAGGCCCTATACCTGTGTAATTTTAATCTAGCCATAAATTGATACCTGACAGGTTGGAATGGGGTAGGGGGTGCATGTACACATATAACCTTTTCCCTTTCCTTAACAGGAAATTGAGCGTCGACGTAATATGATGCGCCAACGTGCTCAGGAACGCAAGAATGAGGAGTTGGAAGTGATGGAACTGGAAGATGAAGGCCGTTCTGGGGAGGAGTCTGAAACTGAGTCTGAATATGAGGAGTATACAGATAGTGAAGATGAAACTGAACCACGTCTTAAACCTGTCTTCATTCGCAAGCAAGTTCCATTAGTTAAGAAAAAGAAGGGGAGGAAGTGGCAGTGGGCATTGATCTCTTGAGCCTGAGTGGTATTCACAGCTTTTCTTTTAAAATATTGGTGGCACACAATTACAGCTCCACTTTGGGTAGCTTCCAAGGCATTTTTCTTGTAGCAATGGATGTGAAGTCTAATAAAGTTTTCTTCTAGAAAAGATTTAATTTGGATATTATCCAACTTGGCACAAATATCTGTTGCAGAAAGGATCGAATCACAGTCCAGGAACGAGAAGCAGAGGCACTGAAACAGAAAGAACTGGAGCAAGAGGCGAAACGTATGGCTGAAGAGAGGCGCAAGTACACCCTGAAGGTACTGGGAAAGGAAGAGCATGTGACTGAGAGATAAGGAACGTGGTCCTTCAGGAGGCTTACTCTTAATAGAATAGAATGGGAATAGAAATAGAATAGGAATAGAAATAGAATAGGAATAGGAATAGAAATGGGAATAGAAATAGAATAGGAATAGAACTAGAATACAATAGAATAAAGATAGAATAAAATAAGATAGAAAATAGAATAGAAATAGAATACAATAGAATAGAAATAGAATAGAATAAGATAGAAAATAGAATAGAATTCTTTATTGGCCAAGTGTGGTTGGACACACAAGGAATTTGTCTTGGTGCAGATTGTAGAAGAAGAAGCCAAGAAGGAATTGGAGGAAAACAGGCGTTCTTTGGCAGCCCTTGATGCTTTGGATACGGATGATGAGAATGATGAAGAAGAGTATGAAGCTTGGAAAGTGCGAGAATTAAAGCGAATCAAGCGAGACCGTGAGGAACGTGAAGCGTAAGTATAATCAGATGGAGCCTTGATTGAGTAAAAAGTTAAAACCTATCCTCACAAGAGGAGGTAAAAGAGGATGATTGTTGATGCCAAGTTATTTACTGTGCCTGATTTTTTTTAATCCAGCCCTCTTCCCAGTATGGGATTCCAATGCTACAGTTTTCTGATGGAAGCAGCTTTGTAAGCAGCTCTAGCACCTCCCAAAATAGCTTGTTCCAGTGCCAAACAGCTGATCAGTATGAAGTTTTCTAACCAATTCCTTGTAATTAAACACATTCTTTATTCTTCTAGAGTAGATGGAACAATAATACTGAGAATACCTACCCCATCCACATTATTACTTCAGATATTTATTTAGCAGTGAGAATATGACAGAAGAGAAGTAAACATATAAATTCATTCCACATAATTCATATACATACATATATGTATGTGTGTGTATGTATATATACATACATATACATACATATACATACATATATACATACATATATATATATATATATAAAACGTTTTCGCAGGTACTTACATGTATGGCATTCGGCTTTGTTTGGGTATTTTCCCACGTCATAGTAGTTGTGCTTTTAAAGTTGTAGCGACATTTCAGCAGAATCTCATCTGCCATCATCAGGCTTCTGTATAGTGTTCATCTGTGAGTCAGGCTTTTATAGTGGTTTCAGATTTAAATTTGGGGCAGCTTATTGCTGTGCCAGAATGGTTTTTTCTTCACCCTGATTGGTTGGGAGTCTTGGTCTGTGTTTATTGGTCTTGGAGTTTGCTGTGTTCTGCTTGATTGGTGTTTCTAATATCTCCTGTCTGTTTTTGGGCTCTTTTTGTCGCTTGATTGGCTGGCAACATTGTGTTACTTTATTGGAGGCCTTTAGTGCAGCTTGGCTCCGGGTAAATGGAGGGCTATCATTAGTTAGGAAGTTAGGTTTCATCTGGGTGTCTGGTTGGGGTGTGTTTGAGCTGGAGGTATCAGGGGGGATCTGTCTGTGCCCAGGTGTTTGCCTGGCTTGTGGTGTGGAAATTTTTTTGTTTGTGAGTGCAGGCTTCCAAATGATTGACAGTCTGGTGGAATCATCTCTTCTATTCATGCTTTCTGGTCTTTTTTCAATCTCTATGGCTTCTCTGATAATTCTGTGGCTGTGGTTTTCTATAGTGGCTAGGGTTTTGGTGCCATTGAAGTTGATGCTATGACCTGTGGCTTTCATGTGTTGGACTAGTGAGGAAGTGTGTTCCAGCTTTTTTACTTCATGCCTGGATGAACGCAAAAATGTAGTATATATTTTGAATAGTAGAATTCAAAAGAGCTACTGCCCTGGGATAGAAGCTGTTTTTCAGCCTATTTGTCCTTGTTTTTAATGTTCTGTACCGTCTGCCAGATGATAATAGTTCAAAAAAAGGGTTCCCAGGATGAGATGGATCTTTGAGAATGTTTTGAACTTTCTTAAGGCAGCGGGAGCTATAAATAAAGCTCTTCCAAAGAGGGGAATGGGCAACCAGTGATCTTCTGAGCAGTACGTTAACCCTCTGGAGTGCTTTCCTATCTGCCACTGTGCAATTGGCAAACCATACAGAGGTGCAGTAGGTTAAAATGCTCTCTATGGTGCAGCGGTAAAAGGGCACCAGCAGTTTTTCATTCAGTTCTTGTTTCCTGAGAAGTTTCAGGTAGTATTATCTCTGCTGGGCCCTTTTGACCAGGGCTGCAATGTGGGCACCCCAGGTCAGGTCCTCTTTGATGGTAACACCCAGAAACTTAAAACTGGCCACTTGCTCCATTCCATTGATAAGCAAGGGCTGGATGTCTGATCTGTTCCTTCTATAATCCACTATAAGCTCCTTGGCCTTATTGGTACTGAAGATCAAGTTATTGTCTCTACACCAAGAAAGCAACCGATCTACCTCATCTCGGTAGGCAGACTCATCCCCCCCCCCAAAAAAAAAAAATAAATCCCACCACTATTGTATCATCTGCAAATTTAGCAATAGTATTACTAGCATGAGTGGGAATGCAGTCATGCACATAAAGAGTATAGAGTAAGGGACTCAACATGCAAACCTGTGGTGTACCAGTGTTAAGAATAAGGGCTGAAGAGGTATGATTACCTAATCTGACCCTCTGTGAGTGGCCAGACAGGAAATCCATAATCCAAAGGCAGATTGAATAAGAAAGCCGAAGGTCCAGAAGTTTAGACACTAGTCTTATGTGGAAAAATTGTGTTAAATGCAGAACTAAAATCCACAAAAAGCATCCTCACATAGTGCCCCCCCCCCGCCCCCCGGGTTGTTCTAGATGAATCAGAGCAGTGTGAAGAGTGATGGCTATAGCATCCTCTGTAGATGTATTTTTCAATATAGATCTGTCCATTTCTAGTACAGTCTAGTATCTTCTTATTTATCTCTTCATTTTGAGGTGTTTCTTCATCTTTCATCTTTCCAATATTGTGCAAAGATAATACTGCAGTTAAAACATTTAATACTAAATACATACTTGTCTTATCAAATTTGTTTGATATCATCCCTAATAAAAATAGTTCAGGTTTAAAATCTACATGTTTCCCTATTATCCTTTAAGAAGTTGCTATTGTTAATCTATAGTTCCTTTCCCATAAATGTTGCCATTTTTCTAATTCTATGTTATAGCCAAAGTTTTTCCCCATTGTACCATTGTGTCCTTTATTTGTTCATTCTCCATTTTTAAATTTAACAATTTATATATTTTCTTAATTAATTTTTCATCAGAGTTCAACAGTATCTTAGCAAACGGTGTTTGTCCTTTATAAAACCACACTTTTTCATATCTATATCATATCTTGGCTGTATTTGCAATTGAGACCACCGTGTTAATATAATTTTTCTTCTGATACACCCAATACTCCCTTTAAGGTAGTAAAATGGAAGACATTTACTTCTTTCAACTACTGTACAACAAATATTTTATCATTTGCGCATTTTAAAATTTCCCTATCTATTTCCCCCTTTTTAGTAAGTAGAGGAGGTACCCAGATTAATCACTTCCTCTTGCTTTCACCTTTTTGGCACAAGTGCTTTTGCTCACCTTTCTGATCCCCTTTGATATTTTATGAATTACGTTTCAGATCCATGGTGCTCATCGTGTCATACACAGATTCATTCCTTGGGCAAGGTGTGGACTTGAAGAATGTTACAGTTCTATGGAACCTGTTCATTTCATTACATACTTATTTGACTCAACAAATGAGAATGTAGTTTCCCAAGTTCATATGTTTGTCAGAAATTCATTGAAGATCAGGCATCTAGCCTATACCCCCAGCCGAAAGCCACACTGAACTTCTGAAATTTTGCTCATTGTGACCTCTTTTAACCTTTCAGTCAGAATTCTTCAGGTATGATTAAAAAAACTAATCTCTTTGTAGGTTGTGCGACACAATATCATTCTTCCAGTTCACGGATGTGGCCATCCCATACTCAGTCCACATTATGACTACAAATCTACATCATTTCCATTCAACAAAATTCATCATTTTATGATTTTCTTTTTATAGGTTTCCATAGATAAACATAGATGGAGCTGAAGAGCTGGTCCACACTACCATCTTTTGGGATAGATTTTCCAAATGGTAGCAAAATGTTTTGCAAAGTGAAAGATTCCCTGGTTGATGGAATCAAACAGGGAGGGGAGAAAAAGATAGTTTGTGCACCATGTGCTAGAAAACAGCATAAAAACATGCAACTGTATAGATTAAGTTAGCAGAATAGTGAATCATTACTCTATCAAATGTATAACAGCAAAGATGACAAGTCAGTTTGTCAAACTGCACAAGAGTCTGCAGATTTATTTGGTTTCTCTAAAAGGACAGCAGAGCTGCTTCCATGCACTGGAAATAATTGCTAAATCTTATTTCTGGCAATAAGGATGGCAAGTATAAACGTTCTGTGGGGAGTTAGCCTAGGTAATTGGCTTGGGAGAAAGATCTCCCAATCAAGCTACTTCATTCAATGTGGCTTGAACATAGTCTGCACCAAATGCCAGATATCACAGGGCAGACCCTCCTAAGCATCTTGGGAAGGAAGCGAGCATTAAAAAGGAGCAGAGGGTTCCAATACCAGAGAACAGCATCCTGGGTAGAAGAGTTTCATGACATGGTTATTGATTGTTCCCTTTCAAAGTTGGATCTTCTGCTTTCTCAGAATATCCAGGTACTTCCCATCTAATGTAATGAACTAAGAATAGCAAGGGAGAAATCACAAGGATTTTATCTAGCACCGTATCCATCTCTTCAGGCTGCAACAGTGAAAGGCCTTCATATGCATAAGGCTAAATCTGCAGTTGGTCAAGAGCCATAATAGTGATGCCTGTTGTAAATCCCGTAATGTGATTTGACTCTTGGGGCATTAAAAGAAAAATATTCACAGAAAACCTTTCTGCTGTCAGAAACACAAAACTAGGCCCATGGCTGCTTGGCAACCTTTCGTGGCCAGAGGCATCTGCAAGCTGCTAAGTCACTGGTTGTGCCTCGGGAGGGACTGTGGCTGAAGCAGGCTTTTTATTCTCTATAGGATGGAGAAGGAGAAAGCAGAGATTGAACGGGTACGGAATTTGACTGAGGAAGAACGCCGGGCTGAGCTCCGAGCCAATGGCAAGGTCATCACCAATAAGGCTGTGAAGGGCAAATACAAGTTCCTGCAGAAATATTACCACCGCGGTGCCTTCTTCATGGTAAGCCTTTTGCCCCAAAACTGAAGGAGGATCAAATGTCTGTTCAACAGGCAGACCTGCCCTTTGTCATCCTCTGTACAACAGCTTTGTCCCCATTGATTTTATATCCCCTGCAAACCCGGCATGTTGGGGTCTTTTTCCTATCCCCAATAGTTCTGACTTCCCTGTGCTCTTGCTTCTTCAGGATGAAGATGAGGATGTATACAAAAGGGACTTCAGTGCACCAACTCTAGAGGATCACTTCAACAAGACAATCTTACCTAAAGTCATGCAGGTAAACGGAGGAGTCCGCTTGCCGATTGGGGCCGGGATAAGTTTTGTGGCTCCAACCAGCACTCTCGGCAGTGTCAGGGCCAGGTGAGTGATTCCAGAGACCTCATCTCAATCCTTCCCACGCTTTCTTCTCTTTGCTATTCAGGTGAAGAACTTTGGGCGTTCTGGACGGACTAAATATACCCACCTGGTGGACCAGGACACAACTTCCTTTGACTCTGCTTGGGGGCAGGAGAGTGCCCAGAATACGAAGTTCTTCAAACAGAAGGCAGCTGGCGTGCGGGATGTCTTTGAGAGACCTTCTGCTAAGAAGCGGAAAGTGACTTGAGTGGGAAGGATAATCCAGTTCCCTTTTAGCTCTGGCTCAACTGCTTTGTTACTAGGGACCACAAAATAGTTTCATTGGCCTGAATTGACTAAGCTGGTGCTGGTTCAGCTTAATAGACTCTCCTTTAGATCTTTTGCAATCCCATTTCTAATTTTGACCGACTATAATAAAGACAACTGCTCTTTATAGGAACACTGTTAACATAGTGAGGAGGGACAAACTTAAATGATCCATAATTTACTAAATGAACCATATGAACATCATACAAACATCGTTTTAGTGCTTGCGTGAAGCCGGTTTGTCTTCTAACAGGAAAAAGCCCCCTCCTTGTTCTGCTCTTATTGAACAATGGCAGCATCAGAGGATTGTTTGCAAATAAAATAGCATTACAGCTTGTACAAAATTCACTTTCCAGATTGTATTGTATTGTTCCATTTTTATTTTGGAATCTGTTGATCTCACAGTGCCAGGGTTGATTTTATAGCTGCAGTTTGGGAAATGGAACAGCTGGCCCCACTGAATTCAGTAAAACACCACTAAAAAGGGTACAAGTAATGATAAAGTTGGAATAAAGTTTATTTTTCCTATCTCCAGATGTTCCTCTTTACCTAAAAAGCGCAATCACAAGAATCCAATAGCCCTTTTCTGATTTTCTTTGCATTTTATTAAAAATTTCATATGTAGAAAATATGTTCAGTAAAATTCTTGAAGGAAGGGCCCCATTTAAAAGCAACACTTTGGTTAATTGGGGGAAGATAACTGGTTGATCTGGATCAATATAGACACAGTAAGTTAGAAAATCACACTTTTATTTAATAACTTCAAAATGTGTCGTACAGTGCATAACCTGCATAAAAAGGCCCACCAAGTGTTTTTTACTTTCTCCACAGAAATACACCTAGCAGAGTTCTCAGTTGGTAAGAGTGATAAGTGCATCCACCACATTGCCCATGTGTTCTCGTAAGCTGCGTTCTGCTGCTGCCCTAGATATCTCCATCTCATTCATCTAAAAAGAAAAAAGAGAAGGTAATTTTTAGCAGGTATCCACATTGCAGGTATCCACACAGACCTTTCTAAGATGTCAAATTCCTCTGTTAAAGTCAAGCCAACTTGTTAGCTCTATGCTAGACTTACAATCAATTCCAGATCCTCTTTCTTGATGGTGACTTTTGCCAGTTCTTTTTCTCTACAATAAGGAGAAATGGTTCGGGATTATATTCATCCAAACAATAGTACAGTCCTTCTGTTCCTTCTTTCCCATATAAGTATGCCAGAGGGAACGTAACAGAAATAATACTGCCTATACAACAGAATCCAAAAAAGTCCAGAATTGGTCTTCTAATAGCAAAAAAACAAACCACACATTAAAACAGATTTATTTCAGCTATTGCAGGTAAGCTCAACCTACAAGAGCAGATCAGTATTTAATGCCAAGTTAATTTCAAATGAATTTTAAACAAGCAAACCTGTAGAAGGGAAATTATAAAGTAATATAAAGTAAACACAGAAAACATCCCATCTCAGTTTAACAGATTAACACAGTTGAAGGGACCTTGCAGGTCTTCTGGTCCAATCCCCCACCCAAGCCGAAGACACTAAAGTTCTCAAAGAACTTCAGGGCATGCCAACCTTCCGGAGTATTCCAACTACTGCCAAGACAAGTAGAGTGATGTAGAATGGTAAGTTTTGCACAGGCCTGAGAAATAATATTTCACTCTTTTGCTCATGTGGTCACTATCACCCTTAAACTCAGCCATAATTTCCACCTAGAAAAAGCAGTTGAATTCTGTAGTTTTATACCTGTAAGCCAGTGGTGAGATTCAAATAATTTAAGAACTGGTTCTCTGCCCCAATGACTGGCTGGGTAGGTGTGTCTGAGTGGTCATGTGACAGTGGTGTTGCCAATTTGGCTACCCGCAAAGCAATTAGCTGATTTTTTCTGCTGTTTCTGGAGATCACAAATACGGATTCATTAGAAGATGGGGAGACTGCTATTGTAGCATTGAGCTCCTTGCTTTTGAAACCCAGCACTTTTTGGATCAGTTGCTCAGGCTCGGCAGCCGGAGAACCAGTGGCATTCTGGCTGCCAAGCCCGAGCAGCTAATCTGAAGAATGCTGAATTTCAAAAGAGAAGGAACTCAATGCTACAATGAGAAGTGCCACAAAGCCATAGGCAAGAGGCCTGGGAGGGGAAAGGGGAAGCACACTATTCAGCCAGTTCACTGAACTGCGCAAAACGAACTAGCTGAATCCCACCACTGCTATAAGCCCCAAGCTGCTCATTGGGAACAGAAGTTTGGAACTCACCGCTCCTGTTTTGCTTTCTGCTCTCTAGATCTTCGATCACCTATCACTGACATGGCCTAGGAAAATCAAAACAAAAGGAAAGCTCAGACTTAGAAAAGTTTGCATATATAAAAACAGACTATGCAGCAGGCATTGTTGAAAGTTTCACATCATCAAAAAGGTTTTTAAATGCTTTGAACTCTTTCAGCAATTTTTCATTGTGGAACCACTTGAAACTGCAGAAGGGTAGAGTGGGAAATCTCCATGCACAGCAGGAGTTTCAATAAACCTGAGTCAGAGAATAACATAATTTTATTCTGCAGAATTCTTGTGTAAGAGGTACCCCAGAAAACCAATCTGATTTATCAGGTAAATTAGAAAGGGCAGATTTGTATAGGTAGCAAAATCCCAAACTCCAGATAAAGATTTTTGGAGCAACAGCATAACCCTAAAATGTGTAAGGTTTGGAAGCAGAAGCCTAAAATATATGTGATAAAGATTTAAGCTGGCTAAAACACTTCCTGCATTTAGTAAAACAAAAAAGGTTGCAGATTAGGTCATATGCTTGTGTCTTATAATTTACATATTTAGAAAAAATTACTTAGGTTTGTCTAAAACAGTAATAAGTTTCTAAATAATGATTAAGAGAACATGGCAAAGATCATGTATTAAATACAGAAGAGCATAGGTGTTTGTGCTAATTTAGTTAGGTTTATTGCTTTGTTTAAATTGTTTTATAATTCTAGAATTGTAAGCTACCGAGAATTAGTTGAGTTGGGCACTATAAAATTAAATGAATTTGAGTGCGGGGATGATGTAGAAAATTAAGTGTAAGCTTAATTATGGAATAGATCGTGCGTCGCGATGTATGAATTAACCTCCTTTGCATCGCTGTGGGTGCACAGACATGGTTACCTTCTCGCGTGTGGGAATGTGGACAGAACTTGAAATTAATCGGGGTGGGGGTGGGGGTGAACTAATCTCCCACCCCAGGAAAAAGAAACGGCGCGGGACTAGTCGGGCGCGAAGGCCGCTGTGTCCGGGCCATTCCAAGAGAACAGAAGGAACGGGAAGGCCGGCGGCCAGGCAGGGCGCTTCTCGGAGGCTGCGGGAAAGCCCGACGGGGCTGGGACCCTCCCCGCCTCCCCATCGGCCCGCACCGTTTCCAGGTTGGAGCTCTGGATTTCTTTCTCCTCCGCGTAGTCGGTCACGCGCTCCAGGTCCGCCGCGCCGCTGTCGTGTTTCCGCGGCTTCTCGGCCGGTCGCCCGCCAGCACCATCCCCGCCGACCGCAGAACCGTTGGGCTCGGCCTCCAGCTCCAGCTCGACATCCCCCTCGGCCGCCATCACCCCGCGCCTCCGCAATGACGCACTTCCGGCACGGCGCGCTGGGAACACCCGCAGAGCTCAGAAAGGGAAGTCGCGACGTGGCTTCCGGTGGAGGCAGCTACCGCTTCCGGCTGGCTGGCGGGCGGGCGGGGGGGGCTTGGTGGAGGTGGCAACGGGGCCCGGAGGAGCTGCCAGGCGGAAATTTTATTTTGTTAGATAGGGCCCAATGTTCAAGACTGTCGAGATCCCCCTGGAATTTAAACCTTAATCCTCTAGGGCGTTGGCCATTCTTACCTGTATAGCGTCACCTGCAAATCTTCTGTTCCCTCATTTCAATGGTTTATAATATTGAAGAGTATTGGACCTAAAACCAACCACTGCTGGAGGCCCTGCTTACTTCCCTCAATGTAAATGTAGTTACATGAAGGTGGTGATGGTGTCTATCCCACATTTGTTTAGCTTATCACAGTAGGTGGTGGTCTACTTTGTCAAATAACTCACTGTAATCCAAGAATATTATGTCCACTACATTTTTGCTGATCCACTAATTTAGGCCCTTGTCACTCAACAAGGGCCTAAAGGGACAGAAGGGGTAGCAGAAATAAAGCCAAGAACAAGGAGATGCAAGGCTGGGTGCTGATTTTAATATAGCCCTGGAATTACTGTTTTATTCATATTCTTTTGGCCCAGACACCAGAAAAGAGCTCTTTCCCATTTTCAGAGGATTGACATGTAAAATCAATTGTACAAATACTGGTGGGCTTCTTCCAGCAACTTTATGTTGGGGTAGTTCTCCACCTTTCCGTTCCCTGGTAATTTCAGCAGCTAGCCAAGCAGAGAACTTTCCTAACTTCCTTGATAATTCATTAGCCTAGGAATCAACATTGCTGTGTCCAGCTGAATCTCGTAACCTGGTCCATACAATGCAGTACCCTTGTGGCTTTGCTATGTATTTGGGGGTGGAGTGCCCGAGTGGGCTCGTTGCTGGCAATTAAGAGGGAATCCAGAGCTGGTTCCTATTCTGCAGTCAGGCTAATGCACCAGAACCAGGGAGAGGTATGGCCCAGATCAGTCAGAGAAAGCTGCCAAGGTGCCTGTGGGCCAATGATCTTCTCAGATCAACCCCCTTTAAAGCAATGCCATTGTGGAGCTTCACTGCATACGTTTAATACTTCACTGATAAGGACTACCTGTGGCAAACTGTTTATGAACTGTTTTGCACTCAGTTTATTTTAGGTTCAAATAGTCCTACTTTGTGCAATACCTCAAAGGAGTAGGTTCTCAGTCTACTCCACACAATGAATCATTTAACAATTTCAGAAGGTAAAAACATGGCTAAGGAGACTGCCCCATCATCAATTTTAATTTACTTTCTTTCCCTACCACTATAAAACCCTAGTAAGACCACACCTGGAATACTGCAACCATGTTTGGTCACCATACTACAAAAAGATGTTGAGACTTTGGAAAAAATTCAGAGAAGAGCAACTAAGATGATCAACGGCCTTGCAGACTAAAACGTATGAAGAAAGGCTGTAGGATTTGAGTATTCTAGAGAAAAGAATTAGGGGTGTCATGATAGCAGTATTCCAATATCTGAGGTAATGCCACAAAGAAGAGGGGGTCAAATTATTCTCCAAGGCACCAGAGGGCAGGACAGGAAACGATTGGAAACTAATCAAAAGAAGAGAAGCAACCTGGAATTAAAGAGAAGCTTCCTAACAGTGAGGACTGTTAACCAGTGGAACAGCTGGCCACCAGAAATCATTGATGGATGTTTTCAGGAAGAGGCTTGACAGTCACTTATTTGAAGTGGTTCTCCTGCTTGAGCACTTCATTCACTTAGCCTAGGACTCCCACAGAGGCAGCTCTCAGTAGCCCCTCTTAAAGGCAAAGCCAGTAACACTGGCTCTCCACGCAAGAGGCTCCCTGGTTCCACCATCACACAGGAACTGGGGGTGGGGGGCAAGGGTTCATTTATTCGTTCATTCCTCCAAATGTACAAAAAAAAATAGAAAACAACACCCCCCCTCCCCCTCCAGTCCAGGGCATCCATGGCAAGTGCAGCTAAGACACAAGGGGCAGGTAAAGAAGTAGGACAGCAGCCACCGGCTCTCCTCTGCCGGACGGATTTTGCTTTCCAGCAACGAAGCTGCACCACGGAGCCCTGGCCTTTTTCCCAGAGCAGCCGCCAGGCTCTCTGAGCAAGGCTCTCACAGATCTTCTTTCGGCACCTTCTTCTTCTTCTTCTTGGGCTTTTCGTCTTCTTGTAGAATTGGTGGATACGTGGCCTCCCTCTTCAGATAGCTGACAAAGTCGCTCACCTCACGCCCGCCCTGGCAAGGAGAGAGAAGTGAGGCCAAGAGGAAGAGAAGCTGTCGAGATGCAGTCCACGGTTTACACCATCTACAATTCACAACAGTCCCCCATCTTTTACCTGTGGTAGCCTAGGAATCCCAGTTGAACTCCAAACCGACTCACAATCACACTCCTCTTCCCTCCTTGGTGCCAAGGCGGAGTTGCCATTATCTTTTTGGGAATGCTTTTAAAAGATTCTAATCTAGTCTATTGCTCAGGTATTTCAGGGTGGTTTCCCTTCCAAGGCCCAATCCAACCAGACCAAATTTCTGCTGCTGTAATGTATATCCCATCTCTTTACCGAGAAAGTCCTGGTAGAAAGAAGCCAGAAAAAGGTCTGCTCACCTCGTACTTCTTTGGATTTTGCTTGCTACCAGCAGGAGAAAAGTAAATTGTAGGGAAGCTGCAGCACAAAGAAAGAGCCAGTCAGACATAGTCAATCTTTTTTGGTAGCAAAGAGCAAACATGAATTTAACTGCTCCTCAAACCTCAATAAATAAATAAAGCTCTTCTGCTGGTAGCAGATGTAGCTCACCAGGAAAAGCCAACAGCAATTCCTCGGCTTTCTTACCCTTTGACTTCATAAGGTGAAGGCACATCATTGGCTGTGGCATCCATCTTAGCTATAACAATGTGGGGGTCTTTGTTAAGCTGAAAAAGATAGGGAGGACAAAACTCTCAGCCCCCTGAGAAAATGGTGACGGAGATATGTATGGGAAGTAGTCAAATGCAAACAGGACACAGTATGTTTTAGCAGGAGAAGGAACTACTGATATTTCCCATTCTTGGGACTCCTGTACCCAGAAAGGGACCCCCCACCCCACCCCCAGTCACTTTACAGATCAAGTAACTTCTCCCAAGTTGAGGCAACTCTTGCTTCCTTTCCCCCCTACCTTCTCCCCCAGCTCCTTGTATTTGGGTTCAAGATTCTTGCAGTGGCCGCACCACGGGGCATAGAACTCTACAAGCACATCCTTATCCTCTGCGTTTACTATTTCATCAAAATTTTCAGCCACAACTACCTGAGAAAGACAAGGTTTAAATAAACAGACCAGAATTATATTGAAAGACCAAAACACCTTATGGTAAAAAGAACAGCTGCTTTCTCCAGACGCAAACTACCTGTTCTTTCCTTGCAATGTAAAGTATTGTCCAAACTCACATTTGTACAATGGTGGAGTAAGATTACCAGCTTGAGTCACTTGTTTGCTCGTATCAAGGTGAACTTGGCCCAGTTTCAGGCAGCTATTTATGCTAGCATAGAAGTACTGTAAAATTTCATTCCCCTAACATTCCTTCTATTTGTTTACTTACAGCCATTTAACGTATTGAAACAAGGAGAGCTATCATCATGCTGAATTAAGCATTGTGTTTTGAGAGCAAAATTTTGATTTTTTGTTGTTGTTGTTATGGTGCTCTTTTTTCCTAAGGGAATCAGGAGACTATACAAAAGGCTCTGCTTCCCCTATTATTTCAGAAACATTACAGCACCATATACACTCTCTTCTCCATTTACTATGGGGTTAAAGGAAGACTAGCCCCGCTCTCACCTTCACCGGACCATCATTGTTCTCTGGAATAGGCTCTGATTTCAGGTATCTCTTCAGCTTTCCATCAAAATAATCCTGAAGGAATCTCTCCAAGGCTTTACCATCACGGCTGCAAATGGAATAAGAGCTGCTTCAGCCATAGCATAGACCCATTGGTACTACCCTTAAGAGCTCCTAAGGAAATAACACAGGCCTCTCCTTCCCAGAACAATTCAATGGAAACTTTATCCTTCAGGAACTGTTTCTGTTTCAAAGGAAGGGGAACTTCCAAGTAGGAGCTGTTCACTCCCAATAAAGGACCAGAAATGTGAACTTACGAAAATTCCTCCTGCATGGCGAATTTTTCTCCTTTGGCTGTTCTGATAGCAACAACAGGGACATCACTGGTAGAACCATCAAGGCCAAACTCTGTGAGTTCATGGCCAAAAGTCTTTCGACTTGCAACAGCAAAATTAAGCTTGTGTCCAGCATCCAGGAAACTCCGAGCAACCTTCATCACTCTGCAGAAACAAGGCAACTGTCCTGTTATTGTCAGCTCAAGAAAATTGGATGGTCACGCCAAGATCTGAAGCCCCCCCAAAATACAACCAACTCCACAAGTAAACCCAGTGCGTGGTTTCAACTCCACACCTGCTCAATTGTGAATATTTTGCTAAGGATTGAATTTACAATACCAGATCACATCTGCAAGAAACTAATGGATTCACCCAAGTGAAAAACAAAATTAGAACACCTGTTTTCCAGGTAGTATTTTTAAATGTGATACTGCCAATAAAAAGAGTGCTTATAAAAGTGAAAGTTATTTCAGGGAAACATCCTGCACTTATTTTCTAAGGAAACTTGTTTTTGAAGCACCAACTCTTCAGACACAAAAAGGACAAGCACAGATCTTTTCTGCTATTGCTTGTGCACCATCTTAGTCATTCCTGGTCTATGAAACCAACTTTATATTGCTAACAAAGGGATAGTCACCTATTCATCATCCTGCCTTTAGTGCTTTTTGAAATAGTACAAGAAAATCCTGGGACCAGCTCCCTACAGGCGACAGGTCTTCAAAGTAACTGCCCAGCTCCTCTTTAGCCATTCAGCAGCAAGCTTGCTCTCTGCCTTCTGTTCGGTCTCCCCCAGTCTATCACTGCTTCCTTACCTCACTCCCCACAACAGAAAGTTTATGTGATGACCCAGGGCGTGGCACAAAGGCAACATAGTCCAATAAGCAAGAAGTGTCCCTTTACTATCTCCAACTTTGCCCCCAATGTCCAGGTTACCTTCAGCTGGAGAAAAAACTCTCCCAAGAAGTCTTTAAGTGGAGGAAATTCCGACCGATAACAAAGTACATACAAACTGTAAATAAAAATCCACGCAAACCATGCTACAGTAATTAACCTGACAGGGCAGGAAAAGGAATTTGAGATTTGAAAGCCCAGCAAAACACACACAGTTGGGAAGACGCCAGGAACACAGATAAGCCTGGACAAAACCAGATAATTCACAATTTGCTCCCAACAACTTTGCTGTGCACAGCTTCCCTTTTTAAAGCTGCAGCTAATGAAAGGAATCAGGGCCCTTTCCTCCCCTGTAAGCCACGCAACTCACGTTGCTCCCTTTTCCATTCCTCCATGCGTGCCCTAGGATGAAGAGGGGGTGGGCCTGGGTCTTTCTCTAAACTCCCTCTCCCTTGCTCTGCCCAGCTGGACTTTGCCCTTCCTCAGTTTCTTCCACAGCCAAGGGAGTCACACACCCACTCCCTGTCAGCTGCTCAGTCTCCCCCTCCTAATCAGATTCCTGACAGGGGCATGACAGTTTATTTTCAGAAGACCTATGTTCTAACAATACTTTTTTTATTGGCTTTTGCAACTTGGCTGCAGGGGAACCCTATCTGGCAGATATGGCTTTCATGTTGTTTAGTGTTTCCTCCAATAGTCAGATTTCATTTGGAATAAAATTGGTTCATCTGTCCACAGAATCGTTGACATAGAAATGGAAACTTACCTATTGCGCCAATAATTAGAGCCTTTAGGATTCTTTTCATAATCTATGTCATAATAAGCCACTAAAATATCCTTCCCTTGGATCAATTCTTTATTGTCTTCAGTCATGTGTGGGCATAAACCAAAGCTGAAATACAGAAAGTCCCTTTTGTTAGTACGTGAATCCCATTCAAACATACTTGCTATAGAAGAGAAACTATACACTCACATGTTCTCTTGAAGAAACTTCTTGATCTTGCCAGTTGTGATTTTTTCTTCTGTGTATCGCACAGAATTGTCCTCAAACTTGTTTGCAAGGTGTTGTGGACGGAACAGGACAATGCCCCTGTGGAAAGGAGACTGGTGCATTTTGACAGTCAAACACAATCAAGCATCACCCCAGAACACATCTCTTTGGTTCACAGAACTTTAAGAGTCGGAAGGAGACCAAACGCAATGCCCTTCACGCTCCAAGATTCACTGAACCATCATCCCCTATGGATGACTGAAGGTTCCTCCAGGCAGGACCTCAGTCCCTGAGCAAGTCTCAGCTGCTTGAGCCAATTCCACAGGGAGAAGCTAACACATAGCCAGCAAGCACATCAAGTTCTGACTTGCCTGCACCTGCAGGTAGATAAACAAGAACCAGTCCAGAAGGGACTTGGCAACTTGTGCCACTGTATAAATGTGACACCCCACCTTTCACAGAAGGCTACTCAGAGCAAGGCTTAAGCATTCTAAAGACCTGTGTCATCTATGTGACCCTTCAAAGACCAAAAACAATAGTAAAAACTCATTCACGTAAGTTAGCACTATAAGTTCTGCACTTTATATTTTGAAAATATATAAGCAGCTTCCAAAGTTGATTGGTCGGCAATCACACAAAAATATGAACAAACCTCATAATCTCTATAATCCTTTAACCCAAATCAGGAAAATACAAGGGCAACCACTGAACACTTACTCGCCATCTGGTTCATATTTCTTAACGAGATCCTCATCACTGACATGCCCAAAGCGGTAATGGTCCCTCAAATTGCTTGCTGCTTTCATGTATTCTGAATGTGCATCACCGAACAGCTCCCTGAAGAATCCTGTAGTTCATAAGAAATAAATAGCTAAAAGACACAATGTGTGACTGTTTTTTAAAATAACAAGAAATTCAAGCCTATCAAAGATTTAACATCCCTCACTGTTAAACCTTTGTTAGCTGTTTATTTTATAGATGAGAAATATCTGGTAACACCAGAAGTTAGCATTTTATTGCTGAACGTTGATAGTATCACTTTCTGTGTTTGAGGTCTATGTATATTTCATAAAGGGTTACCTTACAACTTAATCCACAAGGAATGGGCCACACACAAATCTGTCCCAGCTTTCAAATCCCACCCAACACAACCAACCAATGCCTTTGGTATTTTTATTGGGGAGTGTGCCTTGCCAAGACAGGTTCTCATCTGAAGGATGAAGTAAATAGCATTTCCAATAGGAAAACAGAAGGCAAGAGATAATTCACACCAACTGGAAATCAAGTTAATATTTTTTTAAATGCAGCATGCTTAACTTGGTTAGCAAATCATCCCATCCTTTTATCTAATCCATAGGTCCATGAAACAATCCTCCACAGAAACAAGAATTTTTAAAAATCACTAATTAAGGTAAGCACTGATCTATATTGTGATCTCCTGCCCCACAAACTACTTACCCACCACAGCAGCATCCTTTTCATTGATGAACTTCTCAAAGCCCTCAGGAGAAAGGGGAACCGAGGCAGGCCCGGCCTGTTTCTTTAGATGGCTCACAATTCCATCTTAAGAGAAAAAAAGATATACTTAAAGGCCAATATTGTTTAGAGACTCACAGACGTGCAAAAGCCCCAAGGGAAAAGGCTGCAGTGTGCTGTACACCAATCATTGGTTCAATGCCACTGTTCTGTTATTATAGGCAAATATCTTACTCCCACATCTAAAGTAGTCCTTGACTTACAACATTTATTTAAAGACCATTCAAAGTTATGACAGCAGTGAAAAACTTATGCCAGTTTTTCATACTAATAGTTGTAGCATCCCCATGATCAAAATTCAGATGCTTGGCAGCTTACTAATGATGGCTGCAGTGTCTCTGGGTCACGTGATCTCCTTTTGCAATCTTCTGACAAGCAAAGTCAACCGGGAAGCCAGTTTTGTTTAACAAGTATGTTAGTAACTAACCAACTGCAGTGGTTCACTTAATAAGTGTGGAAAGGGAAGGTCTTAAAATGAGGCAAACTCACTTAACCCGGGTCCCACTCAACAGAAATGTTGGGCTCAACTATGGTCGCAAGTCAAAGATTGTCTGGAGCAACTGGACAGTTTCCAACACCAGCCCATTGTGACCATCGAGCTGCAAGGGGAGAATCCGGAGCCCAAAGCCGCAACTGGGAGGAGGGGGGGCACGATTTAAATCTGCAGCAGCCCCAGGGGTGCTCAAGAGGGTCCCGGGCAGCCAAGGAAGAGAAGCGCCAAACGCCTCCAGTGTGGGCAGCAGACCCACAGGAGAGGTGCGGAACCTGCAGCGGGACTCTGGCCAGGCGTCCCGCAACGCCCCGGGGCCAGAAGCAACCCGAAGCCCCCCCCCCCGGGCCTTGCAAAGCTCCGAGGGCTCCAGCAGCCTCCTCGGGGGCCGCTCACCAGCTGTCCTGGGCCCGTCGTAAGCGCCAGACTCCTCCCCGTTGCGGAAGATCTTCAGCGTCGGGTAGCCGCTCACCCCGTACTTGTTGCAAGTCTCCGAATTGGCCGTGCAGTCGACCTGGGAGGGGAGGGGAGCGCGTTGCCGTCCCGGCCAAGACCTCCGCCTGCCCCGGGCTCGGCTCCCCAGCCACGCCGCCCCCAGGTCCCCGCGCGCCCACGTACCTTCACCAAGGGGACGATTCCCTTCAGCCGCGTGGCCGCCGCCTCGTACTCGGGCGCCAGGCGCTTGCAATGGCCGCACCTGCAAGGCGACGCAGCCGGTCAGCCCGCGCCCTCCTCCCCCCCCCGCGCCGGGGCCTCGCGGCAGCCAATCCACGACCGCCCGCACGCCGCGGCAGCCACTCAGGAGAGGCCACGGCAACGACGCCCCGCCCCCTGGCGCCCGGGCTGCAGCTGCAGCGCCAGGCCCGCCGCGAGGACGCCCCGCGCCTCCCTCTGCCGGAGCGTCTCGGCGGGCGAGGAGGCCCAGGGAACGCCGCGCGGCCGTCCCGACTCACCAGGGCGCGTAGAACTCGACGAGGGCGACGTTGCGGTCGGCTAGGCCGCTATCGAAGTCATCATCGCTCAGCTCCAGCACGTCGGAAGCGCGGGCAGGCCAGGCCGCCGCGGCGAGAAGCAGCGCGAGGAGCAGCGTCGCCATGAGACCCAGCGGAGAGGACGGGCAGGAGCGGCGACGGGTTTCACTTTCCCCGGCGATCGCCTCGGCGCGGGGCTAAAGAGGAAGCGGAAGGCCCGCCCCCTGCGCAGACGGGCCGGATCTATCGTGTGGCATCCGCCCATTGGCCCGAGCGTCTCGGCCGGGGTGGAGCTTCCCTCGTCGCCGGGCGACGATTCGGCGCGGGCCCGCCCGCCTCTCCTGGCTCTCGGGCTCGCGCAGCCGCCGTGGCGCGGGGCGGGGGCGAGGCTAGACCTCGACGGGAGGGCGGGGCCGCCTCGGCCGTAGGCGGAGTCCCGGAGCGAAGCCCGCGCTGCCACCTCAGCCGCCTAGCCGGAACGGGGCGGGGAGCCTCGGGGCGGCTGCTGCCGCTGCTGCTGCTGCTTCGGGCGGCCGCGGAGGGTCAGGAGAGGCGCAAGGCGGGAGAGGACGGGCGGAGCGGCTCTTTCCGTTCCGGGGAGCGCCTGACGTGCAGGACGGGGCCCTCGGGCGCCCGCTCCCCGTTCGCGGAGAAGGCGGCCCGGCGTTGGGGAGCGGGCTGGCACGGAGGCGGCTCTGCTGCCGGGAGGAGAGGAGCCGCGCCTGTCCCCTGGCTGAGGGCAGCTGCCTCGAGGGCGGAAGCGGAGGACGAGGAAGGGGGCCGGGGGTGGGAAAGGAGCGCCTCCCTCCCACCTTCTCTCCTAACGCCGCCATAAAGTTGAACGGCTTTGGACTCTCTGCCTCTCTTTAGACAACCAAGGATCGGGTCCGCTTTTTTGGCTGCTGCCACAAATTCCTGGCTCATCTTGAAGTGGTCGCCCACTAGGACTCCCTCTCCCCGGGACTGTCTTGGAGCCCGGTTGGGCTTCGTTGGCTGCGTCCTGCCAGCTTCGCGGCATCGAGACCCCCTGCCATTCCCTCATTTTTTTTCCCATCTGGATTACCCTGCAAGTTTAGTAATTCTTCATTGCTAGTGTATGGATGAGTTGCAACACAGAGAATTGTGTACTAAGACTTGAGTAATTTTGACTATAATTAATACGTAATAAGATGTTATCAGAAGACTTATAATATTTTAAAGTGTTACTTAAACCCTTGGTTGAATACCATATATGTCAGACTTTTGAGGTGGACAGGTCCGGAAACAACACAGGAAATATTAGAATGCCTCTTTATTGATATGGGATATAATCAAATCTTAGGATTTGATCATTTCTCTTTTCCTTCCTTTTATATCCAAGCGAGACTGGGCCGGTTCCAAGAGTCTTCCTTGCTTCTTCCTGTCTTTCCGGTTTAAGCTGGTGCATATGCAATGGCTGCCAGATCCTTCCTTCAAGGCAAGCTCCATCCCCTATATCGGTCACCAATCAGTGGGCTGGGGACCACTGGTGGTCCACAAAAAAATTTTGGTGGTCCGCAGAGAAATGTCACCCCCAAAGGACCCCCCCCCCCCAAAGCAGTTAATCCAGGCTGCATGGGAACACAAGGCTTGCATTGCTTGTATTGTGAACAACACAAGGTAGTGAGAGGAGGGGGGAGAGTGCAGAGGGGGGCAACTTGCCCACTTGCCCGACGCACCTGCCCTGCCCACCGGGCTGCTTCTTTCCGCTTCTGCTTTTGGCTGCACGCAAGGAAAGCAGCAAAAGTCTTTTCCCCACCAGAAATGAGTCTTTGGGACCCTGCAAGGCCTCCTGCTCCAAGAGGCTGCACCGGCACGACTAGTCTCACAAAGACTCGTTTCTGGTGGAGTTTGGGAGAGAGAAAGACTTCTGCTGCTTTCCTTGCATGAAGCCTAAAGTCTGTCTCTTCCCCTGAGAACAGAGCTAGAGATGGTATCCTGTGATCCCAAATAAAGAATGATCGGTAGGAAAACGGTGGGGAATTTTCCTGCAGACTTTTGGGGGGGATTTTCCCAGGGTCTCTGGTCCGTGGGATTTATTTTGAGTTTGGTGGTCCCTGAGGCCCAAAAGGTTGGCAACCCCTGCCCTATATCACTCCGTTCTTCAATGAAGACTCCTATCCTGGCGCAGGGTTATTGGAAGCAACTCTATTGGCTCCCCATTCCCTCTCAACCCTGCTTGGCTGTTGCCCCTGGTTGCAGACAAATCTTGTCTGCGGGTTCGATGGACTGCAAAGTCCTCTCTTCCCATTGCAGGATGGTCCAAAGTGGAGAATTTTCCAGGGCAGGAAGCACAGAGGGCCCTTCATCCTGAGGTTCACAGGGATGGGATTTGGGTGAGAATTTCAGAATGAACTTTCATAAAAGCCAGCATTTGGAGATCAAACATGACTGCTTAATTTACTTCATAAATGGGAAAAGGCCAATAAGCATGGAGTTCAGCATTTGGGGCAACCAGGTCGAAGGCAGACACATAGCAGAAAGCTACATCAAATCTCTAATGGCAACCTGGGCACCCGAGTTTGCTGGAGGCCTGCAGTTCCCTTGCATGCTGCAAGGGTAGGTAGGTGACAGATCAGCCCAATGGCCTGGCTGAGGAGAGACAGGGCCCCTCTAGGGGTGTCCTAGTAATTGAGTCTCCTTTCTCTGATCCAAATGGAGGGAGGCCCACAATCTGAGAACCTATGATTGACCAGGTTTAATCAGCCGTGGGAGAAAGGTCAGCCGGGGTATCAGGGAGTGCGGAGCACAGGGACCAAAACAGTATAGATGTGGAGAGGTGGGGGGGGGGGGAATTGTAGCACCCGTGATTGTAAGTTGTAAGTGCACTCACATTTTGATCACATGACCATGGGAATGCTGCAACATGCGTAATTTTGAGGATTCACTGTCACCTTAACTTTGAATGGTTGAAAACTACCTGCACTTGAAGCCTCCGCCATAGAAACAAAGGGGCGTGCCAGAGGTCGAGAAAACTGCAAAAACCGCTCCCCTTGCCGTTTCCCCCATTCTTTACCTCCATCCATTAAAACTGGAACAATTCTTCCCAATTTTGTGAAGTGCGTTGTCTTACTCATATCTCAGCTGACTACCAATCCATCTCAAAAATGTTCAGTCAGAGCTCAAGTTCAGTGCAGGAAAAGGGGTGAGTGCAAAGAGGCCCTCCTGGCACAGCTGCCGTCTACTCTTCAAGCATTTCGGCTCCTGCCCCAGAAAGTGACGGGTAAAGCCTACATGACTACATTTCAGAGACAGCAAAACTGACTACTTTGATGAAAGACAAAAGTCCCATCTAACTTTGTTTCCACATGGAAACCACTTTTGGACTGGATAAAGTTTTGATTTTAGGATTTGATGATTAGATGTGTTATGGTTATAAATATGTGTTTTTATTAGGTTTGTATGCTGTATATTTTTATGTTTAAGCTTTTATTAGATTTGTATGCTGTATATTTTTGTTTAAGCTTAAACCCAATTTTTCCTTTTCTGTTGTTTTGTATTTTATCTTTGAAACATAATAAAGTTCAATTGAAAACTATTTTCTATTGAAATTGACTATAATAGCGGAATCTTGCAAGACTGATTGCCATCCTCCTTATGCACCTTATCCTGAATTAGAGGCGCCTCTGCCCAAACCCCTTTTGAATAATTTCTTGTCGTCCAGGACTTTAAAAAAACAAAACACTTCAACCTTGTTTGGCTAGGTAGCAGCTTCTGTGTAACTCCATCAAGATCATCTTTGCTCTCTACAAGCAGTAGTGAGAATCCAGGAAGACCACCAGGTTGCATCCAAGTCCCAAAGGGGAATGACGGAACTAAGTGTGGAAGCTTCTTGGACCTGGTGTCTTCTCATGAGGAGCAGCTGTCCAGAGCAGGACTCGCCAACCTTTTGGACCTCAGGGACCACCAAACTCATAATTTTAAATCCCAGGGACCACTAGCCGGTTCTGTGGGCTTGGCCTAATTTGTGGGTATGGATTGGTGGTCATGTGACTGGCTGGGCATGGCTTTTATGTAAATATTATAAATGTATAAATATTGATTATTTTTATTAAAAAAGAGCAACTTTTACCCAAAATCAGGCAAAGTAGGCAGGCAGATTGAGTGGCTCATAGAATCACAGATTCATTCAGAGATCGATCTATCTGCCATTGGCTAGCTCAGTCTGTCACATAAAATTTGCTTGCAAACTCATAAAATTTGCTAGCAAGCAAACTCACAAAATTAACTCACAACACACCATATATGTAAAGATTGATTTTTTTATTAAAAAAAGAGCAACTTTTACCCAAAATCAGGCAAAGCAGGCAGGCAGATTGAGTTCTTCACAGAATCATTCAGTGATCTATCTATGTGCCATCGGCTAGCTCAGTCTCTCAAATTTGCTTGCCGAGTCTGCACTAAATAATAGCACCTTCAGTCCTATGGGAGGTTCGGCTGTGCTTAAAAGCAGAGCTGAAGATCTAGCTAGAAAGCAAGAAATCCAACCATTTCCTGCTTCCTAGCTAATCTAAATCTCCTGGCACAGCAGAACAGCTGATGGCTGGAAAAAGAAAAAATGGCAATTTAGCAGGCAAGTTTACCTGGTAAGGAGTGAGTGGGTGGGGAGGGTTCCTGCAGGCCATGTGGGCGGCTCATTGATTAATTGCTTTGGGGGGAGCTCTGGACGTGAGATTTCTCTGCAGCCCACCAAAATTTTCTTGCGGCCCAAGGGTTGGCGACTACTGGTCCAGAGCACCTATGGTGATCTCAAGTCCTCCCCTTGTCTGGAGAGGAACTATGAAAGAGTCAACCTACTCACCGTCTTTGTACTCCACTGTTTCCTCCCTAGAAGTCCACATATTTGATCCACAGTCACTCTCACCAAGGCTGAACCCAAGTCTGTTCTGCCTCTTCCAAGCCTGACAGATTGCAGGCAAAAGGGACAAAACCTTGATAAGTATCACTTGATTGGCATGGGATCAGGATAATAACATCTAGATATCATTTATATATACCGATGACACCTGATTGCCTGTTAACCTTCCCACATAGATGAGATAGGAAACATGACTAAACGGACTAATTCTACTTAATTAAGGCTACATTAAGTCTTGCAAGTCTGAAAGTGCAAATATCTCACTTTACAGCCAGAATCATTAATAGCAATGGCACTCTGCTTCACAGTGCTTTCCAGCCCTCTCTAAGCATTTACAGGGTCAGCCTCTTGCCCCCAACAATCTAGGTCCTCATTTTGCTGACCTTGGAAGGATGGAAGCCTGAGTCCACCTTAAGCCTGGTGAGATTTCAACTGCCAGACTGCAGGCAACCAGAGTCAGGAGGAGTACTGCACTGTAACCACTGCAAAAATCCTGAGTTTCTTTCTTTGCCTGTTAGGCAGCTGAGGGCTCCTTCTCCTCAGCTCATCATTCCCTGAGTGGCATCTATTCCCATAGTTTTTCCCACATATTCATTCCAAGAAAGTAGTTCATTTGATGGCATAATATAGACATTAAACAGAAGATGGGGGTGGGGGTGTTTTGCTTCTGTAGGTATCCAGGCTCAGTCTCTTTCCCTAAGGGAGAGGAGCCACCACCAACATGCCCCACCCCCAGTTCTTAATCTCTAAAGTATTTACATTTTTGAGCTCATCCTACGAGCTCTACTCCTACCCTCTGGAGCAAATGAGAATTAAGTCTGAACCCCCTACAATATGACTGCCCTTCAGATAGTTGGACTGCTATTTTTCCTGCAATTTAAATGTATTTTGGTCTGTGGAGTCATTGGTGGTTTGCTAGCAGACATTTCATTATTGAACTAGGTAACATCATCAGTGCTATGGGGTTTGCTCAAATATACAGTAGCTTCCTGCCAGTGTTGAAAGAGTGTGTTCTTGATATTTCCTTGAATAGAGAATAGTTTTCTGCTTGCTTGTCTGGTGTTAATCCCTGCTTATCTAGGTCCAGGCTCCTGGAGGTCTTTTCTGGTCTTTTTTACTTAGTTTCTTAAATTATCTCTCTTGAATGTGTTTATAGTTTATTTCTGTGTGTCTGTTGATGGACAATTTCTCTGAATGCCAAGCTTCCAAGATTTCCCTAGCACTTTTGGGTTTAGCTTGGTCTAGCATCCTCTATTTCCCAACTGAAACTGTGGTTGAGTCTGTGTGTTGTGAGATTAGGAAGTTTTCGTCATGTTTTCTGATTGCAGGATGGTGCACAAACGACCAGGCTCAGAGAGCACCAAGGACTCCACAGTTCAAAATTAAGCTACCTGAATTCTCTTCTATTGATACCTCATCCTGAAGGTATCCTGAACTTCCTTTGGAACCCAGTAGAGTCCTTTAGTTACCTAAGCAGCTCAGTCCAATGGTCCCTGCCTTCTACCATGGGAACACAAGAGGGCAGCACCATCAAGCCAAGTTGTCTGATTATCTGATCTTCCTTCTATGTCTTCCTTTTATACATGTTACTCCTGCCACAAAATCCAAAACACTTCTAAAGTGTGACATGTGCTTGTCCTTGATGACATAGAGAAGCTCTATGATTTTTATGATACCCTTCAGAGCTGCACCAGGCCGAATGCTTTTCAGGGACAGATGCAGCCTCAAGGATCAGCCTTGATATCTCACTAGAACCATGCAATGGAATCCAGCAGCTCAGGGGAGAGTCCTGCTCCACAACACCAGTACAAAAGCAAAACCCAACTGTTTCCTAAAGCCCAATGTCACAGGGCCTCATAGTTGCAGCACAGCCCCATTCCCCATGCTGGAATAGCAGCTGGCATCCAACATAAAATCCAGGTAGGCACATATCTGAAAACTCTTCTCTGGGCCCAGGCTAGTCAGCCAATTCCTCTGTGAACAGATTACAATCTGGACTATCTGGAAACAAGACCAGGAAGGATCAGGTGAGCAGAAGGCAAGCCACTTTTGGACTCTTGCTTCGTAGCCTCCTCCCAGTCTCCACATTAATGGTATTGAACCACATGACTGGTCTGCAGGTAACACTTGGAGAGGGCCTCAAGTATTAATAATTTATTAAAATTGTATGTCGCCTAGCTTGTGACCGACCACTTGATCTAGCAGCTGGACAGAGCCTCCTGCCATGAGGGGCCGAGGCAGCCTTTGACAGCCTTGACAGTGGGATACCAAAGGACAGTCCCAGTTGGTGTGAAGGGGCTCACCCTGGCAACCTCTCCTGGGTGGGCCTCTCCAGGGCTCACCCTGCTCTTGTATGGATTCTTACGCTTGAGGGATTCTTGGGAGAGTGTCTCTTGTATGCGGTACCATCTCATCAATTTGCTGAGGGTTTTTGTCAGTCCATTAGGATGCGACTATCCCAGGTTTCTTCCAGGAGGGGCGCTGCAGCTCCACCAGCTGCTCAGGTCCTGACCCAAACATCTTCCAAACCCACCAGGCTGGAAAGAATTGGGGAGGGTCTATGTGGGCAAATGGGCTTCTAGCAAATTATATAAACTTGCCAAATTACAAAAGCAAGCCCCCACCCCAGCAGCTAAGAAATGAGGCCGGAAGAGCACAAATTGGCATCACAAAGGCCTGTTCTTGACAAATACAAACCTATTTAATAAAACCGCTGAAGGTTCCCGAGGTGTCCCAGGAACAGCCTGCCTTTGCTCAGGCGCCACCGTCCGGGGGGCCGGCACAGCTCAGCCAAGGAAGCGCAGCCCTGCCATCCCAGAGAAGCCCAGGAGCAGAGCGAGGACTTTGGGCAAGCGGCCCGAGGGAAGATGCAGCTCCTGGGGCAAGATCTCCAGGAAGGTGACGTACAGGAAGGTTCCTGCCGCCACCCCCTCCAGGACGCTCCGCGCCAGGGACCCTCCGGGACCGGCACCGCAGGGCACGGCCATGCCCACCCCCACGCCCACGGGAGACATGAGCGCGAAGCAGGCCACGGCGGCCGCCAGCCAGGGCAAGGCCAGGCGGCTCTGGAGCAGCAACAGGCCCAGGCTGGCCGCAACCATGCACTTATGGAGGACGATCGCCACCGCCAGCCGGAGCACCTTACTCGGCGTGTCCTGCAGCCCCAGCGCCAGCCCCTCGAAGGCCGAATGCAGCGACAGCGAGACGACCAGCACCAGCGAACGGAAGGGCGACGGCGCGGCCTCGGCCCGCTGCTCCCCGACGGCGGCTTCTTGGCGGCGCTCAAGGACTGGCGTGGCCTCGGCCCCCGGCCGCTCGCTGCAGTCCAGCATCACGTGCTCCAGCACCAGCACCAGCAGGAAGCCCAGCGCCAGGACCAGCTCGGGCGCGGGGAAGGCCGTCTGCAACGGAGAGAAGCCGAGCGTCAGCGCCGCCGCCCCGGCCGGCCAGGGAGGCCGGAGGATCGGGGGGGGGGGCGGGGGCGTTGCTTTCGACGACGGGAGCGGCTCAGGGACCCGGCCAAAGGCGGCGAGGGGGTTCCCCGCCGGGTCAGCGGCACCTTCAGGTCCTCCCTGAAGTCCCCGCGCGATTCAAGGCCGAGCCGCCCCCGAGCCGCCCTGCGCTCGGCCACAGGGCCGCTGCGAGTTCCCAGCACGCAAGGCGCCAGCAGGCGATGCGGTTTGGCTTGGCCTCGCCCGGGAAAGCCGCCCCCTCAGGTACCGAGAGGCTCTGCCGACGGAGTTCGTCCCGAAGATCGGCCAGCGAATCCGGCATCACGTCCAGCAAGCAGGCGGCCATAAAGACTCCGCCCGCCGCGCAGCTCAGGATGCTTCGCCTGCTCCGAGAGGCGCCTGCGGAGATTCGAGGAGAAGGAGGACGCTGAGGGAGGCCCGGCGGCCCACGCCACCTGCCCGTCCCCCAGGAGACCCCACGCACCGTTGGCCGCGGCCCCGCGCAAGCGGAACAGCAGCGCCGGGAGGAGGCCGCAGAGCAGCGGCAGCGCGGCCAGCGCGAGCAGGCAGCCCAGCTTCAGCGCCTGCAGAGACCACATGGCGCCCCGTCGGATCTGGCGCTGCCCCGGTCGGCCCTTTAAGCCCTCGCCCCGCTCCGGCCCGCCCACCACAGGCCGGGAGCTCAGCCCATCTGGCCGCCCCCGCCCCGCCCCGCGAGGTGGCCTTGTTGGAGGGGCGACGACCTTGGCTAGGAGTCCGCGGCCTCGGGGGGGCGGGGGTGGGTGGTCTGAGGAGAAGTTGACGCGCGCTTGGAACAAGAGCCGTTGCAGCCCCGTCCGCGGGGCAGGGCCCGAGTTTGTCTGCGGGAGGACGGCTCGGATGTTGCTCCGGTGGGAGAATCCATCCTCCCGGAGTCTCTTCCACGGACGGTTCCCGGGGTCCGAGAGCAAGCTCCCGAAGCGGCAGTGCGGGCGGCTTGGCATGAAGAGGGCGGGGGGGGGGGG
>NW_020769351.1:160648-229227 GCF_900518735.1 Pseudonaja textilis
ATTCGGCGTAGGTTCTGTTCGGTGCGGCTCTTAGAATTACACTGAGCGGATGCGGGGGGCGGGGGATGAAGGGTGTGAGCCTGTCCTGATAGGTGACCACCTGATGGCTTTTCTTCAGAAAATGGCCCCTGCCCAGTTCAGCCGCTGCCCAGGCCACGCAGGGGGAGCTCGCCAGATTTGAGGGGTGCTTAGGGGGCCCGTTGCACTGTCGGGTTCCTCTAGGGCCCCAGGGTGAATGTGGTCCTTGGGTTCCCCCTCCTTCTGGGGCACCCCACCCATCCCGGCGGCTAGAGTATCCTTGGAGTTGGAGCATTTTGTAGATACGGATACTAGTATTTGCTGGACATTTGACACCAGCTGAACAAACCCTTGGTGCAATGAGATGTAGGAGTAACTGAGCCTGGGAAGGAGACCCATCCAGGTGTTCCCATCATCTTGTGCCAGGAGGCTGGGTGCCAGGGACCTCCAGGGGTGCCCTGGGGCAACCTCTGCTTAAGGAGCTGTAACCAATCGGTATCCATATAGCTGATGACAAGGGGACGGTTCCTTGAGCGCCCCAGAAGAAATCTAACCTGTGGACTACTTCCAGCACTGGTTCAGGCCTGGGTATGGGGCATAACCACATCAGCTGCCCTCCTCGATTTCTCCTGGTGGGCTTGGGTAGGTCCTGCTCCACTTGGGAGCTTTCAATAACATCAGCTGTGGCATGTTTTAAGGTAAACCATGAAGGTTGGAACCACAGGCATCATTTTGTAGCAGTCCCAGCCCACATGGAGCAAGAGAGGCTAAGTGGCCCAACAGGGAATAGTCTCTTCCCTCCTGTTTGATTTCCTATTTGTATGAAGTGGCTGTGGAAAACCCTGCAGAGTCGAGCTTTGTTATCAGAACCTACCCAGATAAGTAGGATCACGCGGCCAGTAGGCTTTTCGGGGGGGGGGGGGGGTTCCGTTTCCTGTTCCTACTGACTCACTCACACAATCTATAGAGTGGGCTGCCTTTTTCTGCCTGGGATGATGATTGGCCCTTAGTTGGCACTGAGTCAGCCTGAAACCTTTGGACTCTGTCGGAAGCTTTAACAATCCTTCCTTTTTGGAGAGCAGTTGAAAGCTTGCTGTAGTATAAGAACACAAAATGTCATAAAATCATCTCTAGCTGCTGTGAGGGCCAGGCCTTGCTCTTGCCCGCCCCCTTCCCAAGGGCCACATCGATGTCTCAGGATGAGGCATTGGCCTTTTCCCATTGACCACAGTGTGATATGGACTGAAAGGCAGTATAGAGCAGTGGCTAAAGGCACCAGACTAGAAACTGGCCAAGAAAACCACAGGGAATGGTCCAGGCAGTTGGCCAGTGGAAGCAGTGTGATAAGGACCCTTCGTCTGGGCTTCATCCAGGGCGTGTAGTCGTTTCCAGCCCAGAGGCAACTTTCTTCTCATTCTGGACCACTTGGGGATGTAGAAGGCCTGGTTGGAGGGGCAATGGCATCATGTCTTTCCCATTAGGTGCTAATGGGTGGGTGAAACTAAGGTCCTAGGTCTTGTGTGTATCTCCTCTGGCAGTTAGAACAGAGTCCCGAGCAGTTATTTTCAATTAGTCTTTTCATGCGTATTTGTGTCACACCTTGCCTGACACTTGCTGCACTCAGTTCATTCTTAATAAAAGTACCTTTTCTCTTAAATATGGAGTCGAAGGTTTTCTTCCCTAGAATTGATCCCAAGCAGTCCTGACATTAGGCAAGGGCTGCTTTAACGGTTGGCCTAGAGACTGCAGTCTACTGAGTGGACAGAGCATTGAAAGGTGTATCAGCCATGAGAGTGAACTGGAGGAGACGGGGGCACCAGTCGGGTCCCCTCCTAGACCTCACCACACCTGAGACAAAGTGGAACAACTAGAGGAGCTGGACTTCGATAGAGGAACCTCTCAAGCCCAGATGGCCATTGGGCATGGGGTGAAGGGAAGAACCAGAAGATCAACCCTTGAAGGTACTTTTACTCCAGGAAGCAGAAGTTCCCACAGGCAGGAATGTTGTGAGGGGGACAAGATGTCCCCCCCTCTTGATCCAGAGGACATCATGCTGAGCCATATCTTGCACCTATTGCAAAAAGTGATTGAGAATCAAAGAGCCTGGGAAACGCTCACTCAGATGGTGACCACTCAGGCTGCCCGGACCACCCCAAACCAAGCTGTGGACAGAGCTGCTGCAGTGGCTGCCACACTTGCTCCGCCTGGACAGCACCAGGCCCAGTGGTGCTATCCCCAGCAGCTGCAGCTGCACGTGCCCTTCCACCTGCCCCTTGGAGATACCAGACCCTGACAGCTCCCATCTGGGAAGTGACGTATGGGGGAGACCCCAAGCAACTGGGGTTCTTTCTGGGGCAAGTCTGGAACTACACGCAAGAATATGGGGCCGAATTGGGGATGGAGGCAGCTCGAGTAACATGCAGAACTACAACCACTTCATGGCAGCCCTTCACCAATGGTTTGAGGACTCACTGTCAGAGCGCAAGACTCGGACATAGATGAAGACCATCACCCAAGATCATGTGTTGGTGGCCTTGTATACCCTGGAGTTCCGAGAGTTGGTGTGTCAACTAGCCAGATGGCCTAAAGACATTCCCATCCCCTGCTTCAAAGATGGCCTCAACGATGATGTTTACCACACCTGCATCTCATGTGGGGCCCCACACACCCTACAACACTGGTATGTGTTGGTGGGTGAGGTAGAGATTGACCTAGCCAGAGACTGACACCAGGGCAGTCATGGGTGGTGTAAATCCTCGCCCTCTGGACAAAAGGAGACCCAGAAGTCATCAAGGGATGAGTCCAGGCCTCATGGACAGCAATGCATGGCCTGTTTTAAGTGCAGAAAGGAAGGGGAACCAAGCTACGGAATGCTGATCCACCAAGTCCAGCCCCAAAGTCGTGGCGACTCCAGGGAGAAAGGCAGAGAGACCAGCTCTGAAACCCCAGGGAACAGCACTGAAATGGACGGAGGTCATTTGAGTTTAGTCCTCCTGAATATGAGGGGCTGGGAGCTCCAACCAGCCTGGGCAAGAATGAAACCAATTCCGATGATGACCCCCTGGTAAGTCAACTTGTAACCAGTGGTGGGATTCAAATAATTTAACAACTGGTTCTCTGACCTAATGACCGACTGGGTAGGTGTGGCTGGGTGGTCGTGAAACGGGGTGGGCGTGGGCAACTCGATGTCACTGTGAGTAAAAATGATGAGAGGAACTTCTCCGCTCCTTGGAAATCCCCCCTTTCTTAGAGGCATTTATCAAAAAACAGGGTGCCCCGATTGGAAAACCTGGCACCGTCTCAGCAAAGCGCTTTAGTCCGGAGACCTCCCTAAGCCAGAACTATGTATTGTACACTAATTAACTGACTTCCTGGGAGAGAGATGGGCACTGTGGTCAGACACCGCTGGAGAGCGCCCTGTTGGGGACAGACAGCCCTCTCTGGATTCCTAACTGCAGCCAGGATGATATGCAGCCGGTCCAGCTTCGCGCCTCTTCGCACATTAAGCTAAGCTCAAAAAAAGTTAAGGTAGGAAAAGTAAAATATTTTACCTTTCAGGCTTCCAGTATTCTGCTACTGTGCCTATGTCAACAATTTTGTAGTTCTAGTCTTCCTATGGAGTAAGTTTCTTGATCTAGTCTCTCTCATAAGGTGATCAAGTAGATCAAGTAAGTATTAAAAAAATAAAATCACAGAAATGTGCGCTTCCTTATTTTTATAAATGTATGAAAGGATGTCTGTGGAGGTGCGCTCCCGCGTTACGCCCAACATGCCCACGCCCCCACCTGGCCCTCCAAGGTCAAACCCACTCCTGATGTGACCCTCAAGGAAATAGAGCTTGGCACCCTGGGCTAGATCGCTCTAGGAGAAAAAAGATGGAACTCTTCATTTATGCATTGACTATAGAGGGCTAAATGCGATGGGGCAGTTGAGATGTTCCACTCTGTTGTCAGTATCAATGGTGGACAGCTGATGGGCGCGGTGCGGGGACAGCTAGGGGGCAGAGACAGTGCTTTGGAGATGGTGATTGCATGGTGCGGATGCTGGGATGGATGGGCTACTGAGCGGATAAAGGTGGTGGGCAGCACTGGGCGTTTAGTCCTGACTTTAAACGCGGTTAGTTTGTATGAACTTCATGCTGGTCAGTTAAGTGCCGGTGCCACCTAGTAGAAGATAAATGGATTACTTCTGAATCTGTTGTGCTCGTTTTTCTTGGTTCGTGGGGGCAGAACCTGACACCTGAGGGAGCAGTGCGGCAGATGAAAGGCAGAAGCACATTCCACGCTTATCTTGTGGAGATTGTAGCCTAGGCTACTGGATCTTCTGAAAATCCTTCACTGGAGAATGCGATTTATGACACTCAGCCCCTGAACGTGTTTCGCTGGAGAATCTGATTTGTGACACACCTGGGGGGCGGGGGAGACAGGGTATGATTCAAAAAAAATTACTACCGGTTCTGTGGGCATGGCTTGGTGGTCATGGCAGGGGAAGGTTACTGCAAAATCCCATTTCCTCCCCACCCCACTAACCTGCTTTCCAGCTCTGTTCTCCTATGCAAAGCAACAAAAGAAGACCCAGCCAATCAGCTGGGACTTGAGAAGCAGAGAATAGGGGGCAGGGCCAGTCAGAACTGGTATTATCTATCAGTCAATCACCTACCTCCTGGAAGCCCTGCAAAGCTCTAGTGATAGAAAATTGTTGTTGGGTAGGATAATTAGTTTTCTTAGAGAAAAATGTATGGAATAAAATATTTTTATAGCAATAGTGAACCTCTCAATAAAGAACTGATAAAGCAACACATAGGTGACAAGCTATCAAGATTTTTCAGATATTGTATTGGCTGATTCGAGGATGCACAAATAAATGTCCCCCCGAGACAAGAGTGTGTGGTCTTGGCTCTTCAGGTGGCCCCTTGAAATCCCTGAAATCCCACCATATGTGAGTCTCTCCCTCCCAAAAGGTTTTGCCCCTGGTTCTCTGATCATCTTCGTGGCAAAGGAATATTTCTCAAATTATGATGCCCAGGACGGATAATAGAATATTTGTTCAATACAAAGTGGGACAATTCCCTCCCAACCTTTGGAAATTATGCTTCTGTTGGTGAAGCCCAAAATGGCACTTATCCTTTTAGCAGCTGTGTGATACTGTGACTCATATTCAGCTTGTAATCCACCCCAGTTCCAAAAACCTTTTCACACACACACTCACCACACATACAGACTGCATTTGACTTCTTTTTCCAAGTGAGTAACATTCATTTGTCTAGTCTAGAAGGCCATTTTTCTAACTGATCAAGATTGCTTTCAACTTTGTTTCAGTCTTCTGGAATATTAATTAATGCCATCCCAATTTGTATCAGCTGCAAATTTAGTAAGTGTTCTAAATGTGCCCCTTTATCCACAAAAGTGATGAAAACACAGGACCAAACTGGGGATCCCCATTCTTATCTCACTTGTTTGATTGTTATCATTAATGAGTACTTTTTAAAAATGATTTTCAAGCTGTTGTGAATGAACTTAATTGGTATGCCACCTGGATCTTGCTTGCTAATCAGAATGTCATGGAGCACTTTGTCAGCTGCAATAAGATATTTTATGACTATAGCATTCTTGCAATGTCCTAAAGAAATTAAAATTGCCAAAAAGCAAAGCAAAAAAAGAGTCATATTACCCAAGTTGTTCCCGGCCAATCAATCTCTGCTGAATTCTGTGGTTTTAAGTGTTGCCTGGTTTTAAAATATCTATGAATCTCTTTGTGGTCGGCCGTCTTCCAGCATCTAAGGGGCTGTCACAAAGAAAAGGGGGTTGCCCAGCGCCCCTGAAGGCAGGACGAGAAGTGATGGGCACGAATCAAGGAGAGAAGCAGCCTTGACCTTAGGAGGAACTTCCTGGCAGGAGAACTAACCACTGGAACGGTTTGCCTCAAGCGGTTGTGGGTGCTCCATCACTGGATCTTTCTCAGAAGAGACGGAGCAGCCATTCGTCTGGAATGGTCAAGGGTTTCCTTAAGCAGGGAACTAGGCTAGGAGGCCTCCAGGGTCCTTTCCACTTCCACAGATTCCAAGCCTGAGGACCAGGCTGGCTGGCCTGTGGTTCTCTCCTTCCCTGCTCCCTGTCTTCCCCGCTGCCTTTGAGGAGGGCACATTCCCCGCTGAAGCTTCCGTCCCCCCTTTCTTTCCTGGTTTGGTTGCACACAGTGAAACTTTACTCAGGAAGGACCACATTAGGCCAGGAGACACCCCGCCCCCCCCAAGCCCATTTGTCTCTTTTCTGGGAATGGTCCATAGTAGCTTGTCCTCTTGGGGGGCTGGCTACCCTGATACTCCCATCCTAGATTGGGTCCAGGAGACGAGCAAATGTTGGGGACATCAGCTGAGGAAGGATTCAAATCTCTTGACCCAAGGGCTTCAACTTAACTTGAATGGCCCAGGCCAGGGGAAACAGCTGCAGCCATCGGGTCAGCCATCCCAAGGCAGAAGCATTGCCCATTGGCTTGCCCAGCTCCTTAGTCTGATGAGCTGGGAAGTCCTGGCCATGATGCCCTGTCAGCAGGGATTGCACAAGTCCTCTGCAGCCTCAGATGTGGCTGCCCTCCTGCCTTCTGCTGGGTTGCAGTTGCCATGCATGGCTCCCCTGTCCCCAGCATTCTGCTACTTGTCCTAGATCCGTGAGGGCAGACCTATGGCACGTGTGCCAGGGGTGGCACGCAGGGCCCTCTCTGTGGGCATGCGCACCATTGCCGCTACTCTTCCGGTTTCTGGTGAGCACATGCGTGCCGGCCAGCTGGTCTTCATGCGCACCAGAGCACTGGAAACCTGAAGACCACCTGGCCAGTGTACATGCCTGTGCCGGAAACTCAAAGTCCATGCACATGTCTGGCCTTCGGGTTCCGGGTACTCTGGCACACACACACGCATGTGTTCCAGTTTGGGCACTCAGTGCCAAAAAGGTTCACCATCACTGCCCTACATTTGGGGGGCAGAGGAGCAGCTTTGCCAATCTGCCAGCCCATCAGTTTGCCCTCCCAAGCCTTTCGAGCTCCCTTTGTCATCCTCTGAAGGGGAACCCGGGATTTGGAACAGAAGGTTCCTCCTGCCTGCTGCCCCCCCCCCCCCCCCGCCCCAGGGATGGGCAGAAAAAATAGCTGCAATCCAAAGGAAGCCAAGCAATTGGGACTTTATGGGGATTGCTGCAGGGTACACAGTTAGAGCCACAAGACTACGCATGCAGGCATCTCTCAAGCCTTGGAGGGTCTGGTTGAGCTCAGCCACGGGACTGGCTGACAGGGGCTGGGATGCGGATATCCTGGCCTCGTTCCAGGCGCCGCTCACAATCAATCAGGTAGTTCACACCATCGATCACCAGCTGTACCAGCTCAACCTGCCAAGGATGGGAATACAAGCAAGGGTGGTAAGAGACAGAGGCTGAGCTGGAGCCGTTGGGTCTAGCCTGCTGTTTGTTTGTGTGGTACTAAGTCACCCCCAAGCTCTGAAGGAGGAAGCCCCCCCTCCCGGCCCTTCTTGCCACAGGCATCCCCTTTCCCAGGGCCCTTGCCTTAGGCCCACAGTGGTCTGGATGACTCGAGCAGGCATTGCAAAAAGCAAGGGGAGGCAAGAGAGGGCACTTGCACCCAGCCCAGCCTGGGAGTTACCTCGGATTTGCCCAGGCGATCCAAGTTGGAAATGTCAAAGACGTTCCCTGTGGCAGCTGTGTCCACACCGCCGGTGCCTCGCTTCTGCAGCCTCAGATTCTCCAGGATCTTAGAAAGCCGGTGGTCCTGGATAGAGAGGAGCACGATGGGGAAGAATCCAATATCACATTGAAAGCTTGGGGGTGGGACAACCAGGTGCCTGGTGTGTTTTGTGAGGTCAAAAGATGAGGGGGAAAGCACTGAGATTGCCTTCCGCCAAGGACAGGAGACTCTCGGGATTTGACAAAGGATTCAGAGCAATTGGGCCATTTCTTTTCCTTGGTCCTTACTTTGCTCAGCAGTGGCAGTTTGATGTGAACTCCAGCACGCAGGCCGGTGCCAAGGTTGGACGGGCACGTCAAGATGTAGCCCAGCCTTTCATTCCACATGAACTCCCAGCCTTTCTCCAGGATCAGACGCTCTACCTGGTCACGGGAGGAAAGGCAAAGTGTAAGTGGATCCATCTAAGCCAGGGCTCTCTGACCACCTTCTCCCCAGTTTTGCCCACCTGCCCAACCCGGTTTCCCCGGTGCGGAGCCCCTTCCCTTCAGCTTCTCTGGCAGCCTCTGATTCGGCCCCCTTGAGAAGGTCCCAGTGAGGAGATGACTCACTTCCTTCAGACCCCGGCAGAACCTCTCAAAAACTCTCTTCATGTTGCCACCTTTCTCCATAGAGATGACGCGAGTGTGGTCCTCCTCGTTGATCCAGACCAGGAAGGTCTTCTCATGGTTGTGCCTGAGCAGGAGTCAAGAGGCTGATGAGGAGAGGGGAGGCTACCGCCAACTGACCTGGCTGCGGTGAGATCTCCCTTCCCTCCCTGGGCAGCCTCCTCTGGTCTTCACCAATCTTGGCGCAGCTTTCAGCAGCTCTTATTCGGTGGCGGGAAAGGCTCCATTCCCCCACCAATCCACACTCTTCATGCCCCAGAGGACCTCTGCACAGGGAGACACCTCTCCTGGGGCTGGAGTTTCCGCCCAGCCTGGTCTGTCCCGATCAGAAGCATCCATGGAGACCTACCAGATTCCTCGGGCATCAGGCCAGTCGCGAGCCATGCCTGCTGCTGTCAGTAGAGGGGAGACCGGCTTGTCAAAAAGGAAGTGGTCCTGGAGGAGGAGGAGGAGGAGGAGGAGGAGGAGGAGGAGATAATCGTCCCTGCTAGGGTCTCTTTATGCTTCCCTTGAATTTTGTCCCGGGGCATAGCGGCTGCCTGCAACCAGGTGGGCTGAGGAAACGGTGTGATGTCTGGCAGCCGCGGGGCCTTGCAGGAAGTTACACACACTCCCAGACAACAGGTGACCTGGGCCTGCAGGTCCCACTAGCTGGGCCTGATCACCACCTCGGGAGGGTCCACTCCGGGCCCTGCCCCACCCGGCACACTCACCTCAATAAGCTGCTCCTGCTCCTTGTCCGTCATCTCACTGAGGCGGTAGTACTTGCCCGCCAGCTCCCCGGTCAGGCCGTTCAGGGCTTCTGCTGTGACTTTCTCCACCTCCCGCCGTTCTGCCCGGGTGCACGCTGGAGGCAGGCTCAGGCCACGGATGCTGCGGCCAGTCCGGACCCGGGAGGAAAGGACGTAGCGTTCATCAAAGTGCCCGCCCTTGATCTGAGGAAGACGAGGCTGGTCACACCTCAGGGAGACAAGGGGTCTTGGATCTCGTTGCGTTCAGGGCTTGGCAGGAAGCCAGGTCCCAGGTGGAAGCTAGGTGCGCTGGGCCTTTCACAGGGGGAGCAAGAGGAAAGGCCCGCTTGCCAGGTGGCACCCTGGCCTGGCTGGCACAGGTGCTCCTGAGGAGGAACTGCAGTCATGGAAATGGGGGGCAAGCCCTTGGCCCCAAGCAGAAGCATTTTCCATGAAGCGTCCTGTGCTCAGAACATGCGCCTGTTGCTCATGCTTCCTTTGCTTGGAAGCAGCTGGGCAGGCTGAGGCAGGCTGGTCTAGTATGTCATTCCCTGGTTTTCTCCCTCCCAAAGGTCCCCTGAGCTCCTCATTCTATTTATTTGTCAATTGCTTACAAGATAATAGGTATAAGTAAAAACATAGCTATAAATATCTGGATACATATAAGAAAAACAACAACAACCATGGACGGCAGGCACATTGGTGAGCTTATGCACGCCCTTCTTCTTCTTGCTCTTTAAAGCAACTGTTTCCCCTAAAGCTTTTCTCTGGGATGCAGCTCCCCGTGCCGCCCCAACAAGGGTCTGAGGCTGCAGTTGTAGGATTCCCAGAGCTTGAACTGTAGGATCGAAGAGATTGCAGCAGCATCCTTGGCAAAAGGCCATGGATTTAATTTCATTCCATTTAATCAAATAGCCATCTATTTAAATGCCTCGTGCAACGAGGATCCCATCCCAGGCAGCTCTTAACCAAGCTGTGTCTCCTTGCAGAGTGTGACGTGCTCTGGGATCTGGGGCCTGGCCTTGGAGAAGCCTCCCCCGTCAGCCTGGCCTCAGCAGCGCCCAGAGGAGCTGGGGCTTGAAAGGCTGCCCTGCCCCGGCCTGTGACAGGGAGACGTTGGGGTGGCAGGAAAAGGAGGTTCTGTCCCCCCACCCCCCACGTCATAGAAGTTCCCTGGGTGACTTTGGGTCAGCCTTGCCACCTGGCCAGCCAACCTCACTGGGTTGTCGTTGGGGAATAGAAGGAGATTATATTAGATATACCTTGGGTTCCTGAAGGGGCGCGTAAGTGTACATCTAACCAGTATTATTTGACAGGCTAGTCCCTGAAGCAACAGAGGCTGTGCTGGACAGGTGAGTTGCTTCGTGTGCAGAAGAGCAATCAGCTGTTTTTGTCTTTTTAGAAAAACTGTTGTGACTTCCAGATCTCTTTGGGTTGATGCATTCAGTTTATGTTTATCAGACTCTGAGATGAGCATTCACTGCACCAGCATTAACATTTTCTGACCCTTCAGGACCCACCTCCCCTACCTGACGAGGGCCAGCATCCCCCTCTCCTACATAGCTGGCTAAATATAAGTGCATTAAATAACAATCACCAGGCAAATGCAGAATTGCTGGGATCCAGAACAAGTTTTTTCTGCATTTAGGCTGTCAGAGGAAGAGACAAAAACATTTGCAGATGCTCATGTCAACTATTTCACCCTTAAAACCTCCCTCTACAGGCCCAGCCACATTGGAGAGTCACCAAATATTGTGTCCTTGAGCTCACAGCTGTTGCTATCCCTGTTTGGGTTGAGCCCCCTTATCACTTTTTCACAATACTTGTCCTAAGGCCACGGCTGATTCTGGGAAAGAGTTCCTGGCTTGAAGTTCCTGCAGGCTTAAGAAGGAGCAGAGTTCCATCAGGCACCCAGCCTTGACCTTCCCATCCCATCCCATCCTATCCCAGGAGCAGGATCTGCCTTTAGCACTCACTCCGAATTGTACTGAAACAAGCGTGTGCCGAGGCTGTGATCCCCTTGAAGCAAAAGGGTTCCTGAGCCTTTAACAAGTCAGAGAAGTTTTCCAGACTTCCTTTTGTAAGGAAAATTCTTGAGTCAACAGTGGGAAAGGCTCTAGAGGAAACGAATCACCTGGATTTTGAGCTCAGCCCTGAACATGGATGGCTCTGGCTCTGGCTACGCTTGTAGATGTCTTTTGTCAGGACCTGGGCAGGGGGAGTGTAACGGTCCTGTTCTCTTATGCCTCTCAGTGACCTTTGCTGGTTACCTTCTGGACCATCCACTTGGGTTACAGATTGGGGGCTCTCATCTGCAATGGTCCCAGTCCTTTTTCAGCAGCCGGTTCCACAGGTTGGCCTAGTAGTAGCCTCTGCCTGGTAGAGTATCTTCCCTCTAGTTTGAAGATCTACTTGAAGCCATCATGGAATTCATTCAACCGTTTAGGGCTCAATGTAATCAGTAGGCCAATTAAACGAGCTCTATGCCATGAGTCTGAGCCATGCTGGAGAAGTCACTGAAATCCTGCCCTGAGGCTTGGAGGCGACAAGACTCTGGATGGGACAGAACCAGTTCAAAGTGATCCCAAGCAAAACAACACTCTGGGTGATTGACTAGGAGTCTCTGCCTGCTCTAATGTTACCCCTTAATATGTAGAGGGTCACTAGGGCTGGGGAGGGTGTGTGTGTCCTCCTGGACTTGGAGTCCAGCCTGAATAGGAGGCCGAGGCCATGGTGCAGCCCTACCTTGGCTAGGAAGACCTTGCCGCAGTGGCTCACGACTCATTTGACGAATGGCACAAGCTCTTCTCCAGGGGTCCCAGCTCCATTTGTGCATGCACAATATTAGGTTGTACACGTGAAACCATCACCTCCCCCCACCCCATCACCACCTGCTGCCTCTGTCAGTCTGGTGATCAGGAAAGGTTGGAGACCGTTGCTCTACTCTGTTGTGCAAATGTCACTAAGACCTGGCTTGGGAGCACATTGTGCTGTGCTGTGGACCCTGCACAGGTCATTTAAAGGGCTGATTTAAACTCTCAAGGTCCCCGAGTTGGCATTGGGTTTCCTGTAACCAGAATTCGACCAACTTGCCTGAAGTTTGTGGGAGAAGCAAGTCATAGATCCTCTCTTTGGGAAGTGAGGGGTTAAGGGCAGGTCCTTCTGGAGGGGCGCAGTGCTGGTCCTTTGGCTGAAGGTAAATAGGCTCCTTCCCTGATGGGCTTCCATTAACATCTTACAGTTGAATTCTTTTTTAGAGTGTTTATGGACTTTGGTTTATTATTTATTATATTTCTTCTATTTTTAAAGATTACCTTTCCTTCCTTCCTTCCTTCCTTCCTTCCTTCCTTCCTTCCTTCCTCCCTCCCTCCCTCCCTTCCTCCCTCCCTTCCTTCCCTTCCTTCCCTTCTTTCTTTCCACTCATTGTCAAGTTATATTTTGCTGTGCTAGCATTGCATCTTAGGAATGAATTTTCTGACAGTACACGCTCCCCATTGTGATATAATTTAGGAGATTCAAGACTTGTTTGGAGAGGACACCCTCCCCCCCCCCGCCCTTCATTGCAGAAGATGGGTGGATGGTGATAAATTCTAAGACCAGTTTTGCTAATAAAGTCCTACTGAGCTTCCTTGCAGTCAAGGCAGGCCCCTAGTTAGCATACCTTACGAGCGTCGAGATCGGTGGGATGCTTCATGGTGCGTGGGTTGTAGCCATTGTGCCTCTCCTCAATTACAGGGTCAAACAGCTCTGCAAAAACCTGGAGTCCCAAGAGGGCCATTGGTTAGCAATCATCCCACAGAAGCTCAGGGCTTGATAGGCAAGGGAAGGTGGGCCCTCTCCGCACTCACCTCATAGGATTCCTCATCTCCTGCCACCATGCCTACTGTTTTGATGAAGGGATGTCCGGGATTGTCCACCCCAGTCTGGATGCACTGATCCAGGGTCCAGCCCGCAGCTGTGGCTTTGTCACAGAGCCGAGCGTAGATGGCAGGTGTCAGGTTGCTGGCCATGCAGTTGTTATGTTTGCGCAGATCAGGGTACTCAGCACTGTGGGAGATGGTGGAAAGAGCAGGGTGAAAATGACAAGAGAGCTGTGCCTTTTGGCCTGAACCATTCCCATCTTTTCTTTCTCTATCCTTCATTTGGACACTTGTTCTGTTCCTCCGTTTCTAGGGTTTTCTGATGCCCTTGGAGCAGCACTGGGTCTTCCCTCCCTTGTCCCTGACTGGTGAGGCCTGGTAGCCTCCTATTTCTGCTGGGGAAACCTGACACCGTGGCCTTTGTCCCATCCCCAGCCCAGAGTTAGTTCATCTTTAGCTGTATTGGTGTTCAATTAGTATTTCCTCCCTTATTCCACAGCCAGGCATATACACTTTTATGGCAACAACAGCAACAGAGACAGGGGAGAGATCAACAAGAATGGGAACGGTTAATGTGCAGCCAATCTTGTTTCCATCCAAGGATGGATGGTGAGCAATTAAATTTTCTGCTTCTCTGTCTTCTGTCGCCAGCTATTTTTTGTTTCTTGGTGCCTTTGAGTCAGTGTTGACTCCTGAGGACTGCCTGGTCAAGTCCCTGCAGTTTTCTTGGCAAGACTTGCTGGTGTGTCATTGCCTCCCCTTTCTTCCTAGGGCTAAGAAACCAGATTGTCTCAAAGTCATCCAATTGGCTTTGTGTTTAAGGCATGACTAGAACTCACACTCTCACAGTTTCTAGCCTAATGCCTTAACCAAACTAGCTCCCAGGTCCTCTTAGTGACTTAGTATTGCTGGCTATAGCATTGGATATCTGCTGCAGGTTGAGTACCACCGTGGAAGACACTAGGACTATTACAATTAATAGAAGTTTATGAATAAAGTTATTGCATCAGAGAGTTTTCCCCCAATCTGGACCCATCAGCCCAAAGAGCAGGAGAATTGCCATGGCATCTGCTTGCAAGGTGCTTCCTTCGGGCTCTCTCCCTTGGAAGATGCTTAGTTTAGGCCAGTGGTTCTCAACCTTTTCTTCACTACAGACCCCCTTTAAATACCTTTTGTGGGCTCCAATACCCAAGGCTTCACTCAAGATTTAAATTATAACATTTCTTCAAGCTTTTGCAGACTCCCTGTGGTGACATCACTCTCTCTCTCTCACACACACACACGCACACAACTGGGGTTTACGGACCCCAGACTGAGAACCACTGGTTTAGACTGGTAGCAAGGGAAGTTTGCAGGTTAGTGAAGATCAGCTGCTTTGTTAAGTGCTGACTAGCAGGCAGAGGGTGCCCAGTTAAGGTCAAACTGGGACAATTCTATTTAAAATATTATTTATTAGATTTGTATGTGTTTGACTCCCAATGGGTCACAAGTAAAAATATTAGAAAGATACCATCAGAAACAAAAATAAGGAACAGAGACAGCAAACTGAGTAAATTATCTCAGTGGGGAGTTGGTTATTTGGCAGCTTGTACTTAGCAAGGTGCACTGCCCAGAACGGCAAATAAGAGAAGCTGGCTGGTCTAAGCACCTGCGCTTCAAGGTGGTTCAATCTCAGGTCACATGGACTCTGCCTTGCTTCACCATCCTGGGAAGGGCCACCTAAGAGGAGGCTTGTTTTCCTCTCTTCCTACTTCCTGGTGCCAGGTGTCTCGGCTCTTGCCTCTCACAAGCTGGAGAATCCTCCCTTCTCTGCTGATTCACCCTTCCCTCTGAGGCGGGTGGACACCTCACATCAACCTGGAGTAGTTAAGCAAGTGGGATGACCCCAATTCACAATCCTGCCGCAGAATAATGCTTGCATTAAGTTCCCTCCCTTAATCTGCTTAGGAAGCTGCTCTCCCTTGACCTCAGTGCCAATTTAGAGGGTCCTTGAACTCTTCTAAGGTGTCTTGAGGAAGGGGTGGAGGCTGGGGAGGTGCTGGGAGGGCTCTGGGTCCTCCCTCCCATTGGAACCACCACCACAGCCGGTGCCGGCAGGGCTCTTTCTCGGGAGAGAACAGCCTGCAGCGGGCTGGTCTCTCCAGCAGCAACCCAAAAGGTGGGCAGGGCTTGGGCTCCATTCCTCCTTTGCAGATAAGGAAGCTGCACCAGAAGCCTCGGCTTGCTTGGCACCTGCCACCCTTGCTTGGCCCCTCCCTGTTCCGGGCGGGATTCTGGCAGGCTCTACTGCCCGGTTTGGCCCAAGGTGGGGGGATGCTTCCAGGGCCCTTCTTGGGAGGATAATCACCCCGAGGTTGGCGCTGTTTTGTGGGTGGGGGAGGGACACCTGGAGCTCGCCAAGCCCCCAGAAGGCCCGGGAGGAGCTGAGGCAGAGAGGGCTCCAGAGCATAAGCCGACTGCTGCGTTTCTCTCCGGCCTCTTTAGCTGCGCTGGGGAGAGGAAGCCACCCTGGGCGTCTGGGGAGGCAGGAGTCAGGTTGGCTGCCCTGGGGAGACCCCCTTTTCTGGGGGTCGCTCAGGGGCAAAGCAGACTCCCTCTTGGTCGTGCCTAAAGGCCAAAGCCAAGGTCACTTTTGCGGCGCCGGAGCTAAGGGAGCCGCGCGCTCCTGGGGTCACGGCCGGGGGTCCGGGTTGCCTTTCGCAACGGCGTCCCAGGCCCTTTGCTGCAGCTCCGGGGAAGCCCTCCCGGGGGCCGCCGCGTCCCCAGTCGCCCCGGGAGCCCTACCTTGGCGGGTAGAAGCGCCGCTTGGTCCTCTCCGAGGGGCCGAGGGAGTCGCGGGAGAAGAGGAAGCCGGCGCCCAGAGAGCCGGCGGCGCCCACCGCGGCCAGGAGGGCGGCGGATCTGCGGGCGGAGAGGGCGCGGGCGAAGGTGCTGGACATGGTGCCGCCGCGGGGAGTCTGAGCAGCGAAGGCGCCAAGCAGGAAGGCGAGCCGCGGGCGGGCGGGCGAGGACTTCGCACAGCCAGGCGGGAGGAGACGCGCCGCCAATGCAAGCCTCGCGGGGAGGGGAGCGCAGATTACGCCGCCCTAGCGCCGGCCCGGCCGGCCCAGCCCAGCCCGGGGGCCTCGCCCGAAGCGCCGCGCGCGGCTGCGGCACCCAGAGCGCGCTTCAGCACCGACCCCGGCCTGGACAGCGCCGGGCAGGGCAGGGCAGGGCAACGGCAGTCAGGCGGGCCGCCCCCCCCCTCCCCGGCCCCAATTGCCGCTCCCCACCGCCGGCCCTCGATCTCCGCAGCCGGCCCTCCCGGGCGTCTGCCCGGCCCCCGGCCCCGCAGCTGTGTCCTGAGCTCGGCGCTCCTCCTCCTCCTCCTCTTCCACCGGCGGCGACGTCGGAATTTGGCTGCTCTGGAGACGGCGCTGCTCTTCCCCTTGGGCGAGGCTGGCTGGGAGCTGCTGCTTTCCTCCCCGCTTTCCTCCCCGCTCCCGACTGGGCACCTTTTCACCCGCACCGGGACGCGCCGAGGAGAATAAAACAAGCCAAGAGACAAGCAACCAAACGACCCCGGGGCATTTCCGCACCATTTTGACGCTGAGATGATCCGCTTTGCTCACAAGATGTTTAACGGGGATGAAAGAAGCTTCTTTGTGCAATGCGGTTCTCATCCAAGTCTTCCCCGACCCAAACCTGATCTCCCCAGGAAAGAGGAGAGGCGGGCGGCTGGGCTGGGAAATGCTGAGCAGATTCGCTGCTGCTCTGGCCAGATGCAGAGCCCACCCGGCCCTGTTCTCTGCAGACCCCTTTGCGGGGTGCTCTTTCCTTCTTCTGGTGCACAGGGACCCCAAGGGCAGAGGCCCCGCTGAGCCCCCACCCCCCACCCCCGTGGCTGAAGGGAATGGGAGAACCTGGGGGTGGCTGCCTTGGGAGGTGGGCAATAGGTTCCAGTTGATGAGCCTCAGACTGGGCACAGCGGATTCTGGGCTTTTGTCTGGTGGACGGTCCCCCTCCCCATGGGAAAAGGAGGCTCCGGCTGACCACCTCTCTCCCCCTCCTGCTTCTTTGGCATGTCGGATTTCTCCCTCGGTTGCCAGCAAGAGAGAAAGAGAGAAAGACCCTCGGAAAGGTGTTCGGGTGCACAGTAGGATGGTGCCTCCCTCAGAGCTCCCAGAGACCTGTTGATGGTCCGCAATCCTAAAAAATTGGGGTGTAAACAGAGCTCCTTTTAGCAGGGGGGATGGGGGGCAGGACAAGATGGAGAGCGATGTGACAACCCCCCCCCCCCCACCATATTGATGATAGCTTCCCCTTCTCTTCTTCCCCTATCAGGGACTCTCCATCATCCCTAGAGGAGAATATGTGTAGCACTGCAAGTTGAATTGGGGGGGGGGGTCCTGGGGGCTCCCTGAGCTTGGTGGTTTTCTTGCAGTGCTGAAGATGTTGCCAGGTTTGAGTCAAGAAAACCACCAAGCTCAGAGACACCCCCCCCCGGACCCCTTACTCTCCCTCATTCTTGTCCCCCACCAAATCTTAGAAGGCCCCTCCCAGGCGATGCACAAGGTCTCCTTCCAAGGTCAGTCTTCCCAAAGGATTCAGCATGAAGAGGCAGAGCGGATGGAGAGAAGGCAAACCCGCGGGGAACAGCTGATACCACGAAAGACGCGTGAAACGTTCCATCACGGCCACCAATCGCCCTAGATCAGAGCAATGGGCCCAAAGGAAGGAGGCGGAAGAGACCCAGGACAATTCCTAGCCTGGGCAGAACTCCTCCGGGAACCGGAGGGGCAGGGCCGGCTTCCACCGAGAGTGCTAGGAGGCGTTTCCTCCGCTGCTCCCAGGTGTGGCTGGACTTTGTTTCCCCGGGCAGGTGTGTCGAGGTGACCGCTGCCAGGTACGCTCGGCGACCTTTGGATTCCTTCGCAAGCACAACTTGGCTCGGGGCTGCCCCGCCCTCGCCTGGCTGCTGCCCGGGATTGAGTCGGCCCGCTCTCCGGCGCCGCTGCCCGGGGGCGCCGTCGCAGGGCCTGCCCGCCCGCTTCTCCCTCCGGCCTCCGGCCCTCGCCCGCCGCGCCCCCCCCACCCCCCGGGCCTCGGTTGGGCGGGAGGGGGGCGTCCCTGCCTGGGAGCCCCGAGCCGCGGCGGGGGAAGAAGGCGGGGCCGCGGCTCCTCCCCCGCCAGAGCCGGGGGCCGCGGCAGCCGCTTCTCCCCCCGGGGCGGCCTGCCCTTCGCGGGCGGCGGTCTGGCGGGCGGAGCCTCGGGCGAGCCAAGCGCCTCCCCGCCCGCGGCCGCTCTGGCAGGCGGGGCTGGCGCGTCCGGGAGGCCGGCCCGACTCCCCGCTGGTGCCCGGCCGGAGCGCGAGCGCTTCCGGGTGCCTCCCGCGGCCCCGCCGGCCGAAGGCTCGCCGTCCTGGCAGGCTGCGAAGATCGGCGCGGGCAGGCCGGGCGCCGCTCGGCCCTCTCCTGCCTCCGGAGCCCGCCCGCAGCCCCAAGGATGCGGCAGTGTAAGGCTCCGGCGGGCGGCGGGCGGCGGGCGGGGCTCCCTGGGCGGCCGCTGCTGACGCCGGCCTGCTCGTTGCAGAGCGGGATGGTTGGCTGCGCGCTCTGGCATGTCGTCCTGGACGGGCGAGCTGAAGGCGGGCGCTTCCGCGGCTAAGTTCTTCGTGGGCTCCCGCGATGAGGAGCTGGACTTCCCGGGAGCAGAGCTGAAGATGGAGCCGCTGCCCTTCTTTGAGGACGAGGAGGAGGAGGAGGAGGAAGAGTCGGTAAAGGGGCTTCTTGCTCGGCCTGCCTCGGAAGGAGCCGTGCCGGCCTGGGGGGGGGAGCGGGGGGGGGCCTGGGAGTCCCCTGGAGGGGGGCCTAGTTCGGGCCTGCCTGCGTCTTTGTGGGAATAGCCCCCCCCCTCAGCCCTTGCTTTGATTTCGGGCCTGACTTTACTACGGAAGAGCCCGGTTTTGCCAGACCCCGCACCGCCCAGGGTGACGCTGCTGCTGCTGCTGCTGTGGCTCTCTTGCAGCCTCCAGAACGGCAGATTGTGGTTGGCATTTGCGCCATGACCAAAAAGTCCAAATCGAAGCCCATGACCCAAATCCTGGAGCGGCTGTGCAAGTTCGAATACATCACGGTGGTGATCATGGGGGAAGACGTCATCCTGAACGAGCCAGTGGAGAAGTGGCCGGCCTGCGACTGCCTCATCTCCTTCCACTCCAAAGGTTGGCCAGCTGGCGTCCGGGCTCCTCTTCCTGCCTGGGTGCTCAGGTCGTGGTCAACATGGTTTTCCTCCCCGAATCTTCCAGGGTTCCCTCTGGACAAAGCCGTTGCTTATGCCAAGCTCCGCAATCCTTTTCTGATTAACGACCTGGATACACAATATTACATCCAGGACAGGTAGGGTTGTGGAGGTGGATAAACTTGTGGGGTTATTATGGGCTGCATGGTACATGGTGCCTCCAGCAGAGGGCCGAATCTGCACCCTGATCTTCCACCAGGTCTTTGGGTCATTTGGGGTGGAAGCAGCTTAGGAGCCGGAATTTGGTTAACTAGCAGCAGCAGCAGGGAGGAGCAAGGCAGACTGGAGCGAAGTAAACTCCTTGCAAACCGCTGCGGTCCGAATGTGGCCAAGCTGAGCTGTGCTATGGCCACCCGGGTGGACCCGGGAAGCAGGAAGGGCCGAACCGGTCACGCCGCCTCACCCTGTGTTCCCATCCTCTGTAGGCGGGAGGTGTACCGGATCCTGCAGGAGGAAGGAGTGGACCTGCCTCGTTATGCGGTGCTCAACCGGGACCCTGATCGCCCAGAGGGTGAGTGTGGGGCAAGCAGGGCCGAGCCCCCTCCCTGGCCCACTTTGGAGGCAAAGGCAGGTGGGTCAGCTGCCAGACAAGGAGGAAGGTGCCCCCTTGGCCAGGGCCTGAGAATGCACAACATGTGGCGGCATTTGTGCAGCCTACTTGGGGAGGGCTAAGAGGCATTGTGGAAACCTCGTGAACAGATGTGCAGCACCGCCTCGTGCAGGGCCGTCTCCTTTGTTGCCCAGAGCACAGCCAGGAGAGCCTTGGCGCCAGAGGAGGCGCGGCCTGAGAGGTGCCCTCAGGAGAGGAAGCAGCTTCTGCCTTTTGTGCAAAGCAGCACCAGGAAAGCTCAGGGGGATGCCTGCTCAAGAGCCGGCCCTCCTTGCTCGACAGAGGAAAGTATTGGTAACTCAGGAGGAGTCCTTCGTCTTCTCTGAGCTTGGCGGTTTTCTTGCAGAGGTTTCATTACCCAAACTAGGGAACATCCTCAGTGCCGATCTAGACTAGCCCTGTGTTTCCCTTGATCCTCCCTTAGGCCACAGGTTTACTTACCTCCACCCATTCACCACCCGTTACCCCCCTTGCCTCCTCTCCAGGTGTGCCCAATTCCTTTGACCTCTCATGCCCCCCTCACCCCCCGCTTAGTGCAGCCATTTTGCAGAGTGGCTTTCCAGCCTCCCCCGCCCTCCCTGACACTCAGAGCCAGAGCCAGCCTCCTCCAAGGATGATCCTGGCTGTCTGGAGGCTCCGTAGCTCCCCAAGAAAGGAAAATTGAGGGGGGGGGGTCAGCTTCCTGTCTCTGAAGGCTCTGTATGTTTGTGCAGAATGCAGCCTGGTGGAGGGGGAGGACCACGTGGAGGTCAATGGGGCCATTTTCCCCAAGCCCTTTGTGGAAAAGCCGGTCAGTGCTGAGGACCACAACGTCTACATCTACTATCCCTCTTCGGCTGGCGGGGGCAGCCAGCGCCTTTTCCGCAAGGTGAGAAGGCTGCGGCCTCGGCTGGGCACCATCTGCCTGATGGGGGGCATTCCCAATAGCAGTGCACTGGCCGACATCTATTGAATTCTGAGGGCCCTGGGATTCTTCTAGACTTTTCCCCAGGAGATTGTGTGACTCATACAACCAAAGCAGGAATCCCAAGCCAAAGAGACACAGGGCACAGCACAATCCATGTCCGTCAAATGTTGAAGGGCGATTCACTGGCACCAGGGTCATTGGGGTTGGGTCCCCTTTCAGGTGCCAGATTTGAGAAGTTAAGGTAACGTGTGTTTCCGGGGTATCTTTACTTCCTTTGAATATTCAGTAAAGTGGCAATCTGAATTCCAGAAGTTGATTAAGATTAAAGCGCTTTTGATTGGGCTCAGCTGGAACGAAGGTAATGGGATTATAGTTTTATTGAACTACGGTAATAACGTCTTCTTTCCCATTTTAAACACCATTGGTAGGAAATAAGCAGCGGCATAAGGCAGCGGTCCCCAACCTTTCCACCTTGGTTGCCGGGCCCAGTGCGGAAGGGAAGGGGTGTGAGCGATAGGCACCTGCACGTGCACACAACTCCTTTGGTGTGAGTTGCGGGTGCGTGCGGTCTCCCTTCGCGTAAATGGAGCTTCGTGCATGAGCAGAAGGCGCTTGCACACACTCGGAGCTCCCATTGAGCAGAGGGCGCTTGGGTTGGTGCACAAAGCTCCGTTCACATAAATGGAGCCACACACAAACACCCTCTGCTTGGGCCAGTGGAGCTTCGTGCGTGAGCGAAAGTACCCACTGCTCGTAGGAGTAGCGCTCCGCTCACGTGCTTGGCCACCACGCTTGCAAGTGGAGCTTCGTGCATGTGCACACTTGCCCATGGCTTGCGTGGCCCCGTTGGAAGCAGGCAAGAGGCAGTGGGCCACGGCCCAGGAGTTGGGGAATCCGTTCAATGCTGTGACTGAAAACCAGGAGAGGTTCCTGGGCTTTGTTCCTCTCAGGCCCTGCTGCCCAGGTGGAGGTGTCTTTTACCCCTTGGCGTGAGGCTCCAGGGCTGCTCATGGCCCCGCTCTTTCAAGGGGCAGCTCGCCTCTCTAGCTGAGTTCCTGAATGGTTTCAGATTGGCAGCCGCAGCAGCGTCTACTCTCCAGAGAGCAGCGTGCGGAAGACCGGGTCGTATATTTACGAGGAGTTCATGCCTACAGATGGCACGGATGTCAAGGTAGGAGGGGGCGTGTGTGGGGCCTGCGGGGGAGTCCTCTCAGCTGGTCACCAGGGCTCCTTTCAGGCCCTCTTGGCAGCTCTGAGCGCTGGTGCTCTTTCATCCAGGTCTACACCGTGGGTCCCGACTACGCACACGCCGAGGCACGGAAGTCCCCTGCTCTCGATGGGAAGGTGGAACGGGACAGTGAAGGGAAGGAGATCCGCTACCCAGTTATGTTAACAGCCATAGAGAAGCTGGTGGCCCGAAAAGTCTGTGTGGCCTTCAAGGTTAGTCTTTCCCTCTGACTTGGGGCCTCCTGGAACCCTCCCTGAAAGTTGTAAGCTCTTGTTGCTGAGGCCTGGAATGCCTGGACCGGTCTTGGGGCCACCCTCCCCTCCCCACACAGGTCTTCCCTGGCTCTGAAGTCTCAGGCTGTAGGTGCTGCTTCGGAGAGTCCCCGCAGCTCCCTGCTAACATTATGGCAGGGAAACGGGGGCTCCTCCTGCAGTCTCCTGCAGTGCAGGGCGGCAGGGAGGGCCTGAGGGTCTCCTTCGGTTGGTAGAGAGCCTTAAAGAGTCCTGAGTCCTTTCCCTGGGGCCTTCCCTTTGCAGCAGACGGTGTGCGGCTTTGACTTACTGCGGGCCAACGGCCAGTCCTTTGTCTGCGATGTCAACGGCTTCAGTTTTGTGAAGAACTCCATGAAGTACTATGATGACTGTGCCAAGCTCCTTGGGTGTGTGGTGCTTCGGTTGATCGTCCCCTCCTGGAAGGGGAGGAGGAAGGGACCAGAGCACCATTGGTCTGAATCCTGTCTGCCTTGGGCTGATGGCCCTTCCAACCAGTCCCTCCTCTCTCTGCCAGGAACATCATCATGCGTGAAATGGCTCCCCAGTTCCAGATCCCCTGGTCCATCCCCACAGAAGCAGAAGACATCCCCATCGTGCCCACCACATCAGGGACAATGTTAGTGTTGGCCATGCTTCCCTTTCTGGTCACCACTTGTGATGACGGCTCCTGAGGTTGGCCTGTCAGTAGGAGGCACATTCTTTTTTAGAAAGACCACGTAGGTTTGGGGTGCTATTTGCGGTATTGTTGGATTTTCTGATAACAAGATAGAGTTGGTATTAATGTGCAGGAGCTTCTGGATACAAAAAATTCAGTCTCTGAAAGTGCTCGTAACAAAAACAGATCAGGTGAAATGCCGCCCTTCCCTCTTCTTCTGCTGAAGATTTTGGCGTGGTCTCTTTTGGGCTGAAGGCCCACAGCAGCTCCTGGAGTTCAGCTGAAATCAGTGCCCAAGTTCTGAGACTCGGCTGTAGGAGGTTCAGGGAAGCCAAGGGGGAGACCAGGCCAGCGAGGGTGGTCGGAGAGCCCAAGGGCAGGAACTTCTGGCTGTTCTCTTTTCCTGTTGGTTGGTGGCGATGAAAAAAATGGAACCATATTTTCTGGGACTGTGGGAACAGCGATTGGAAATGTAGGTGGCGTTTGGTCATCAGAATCTTTAGAAAGACAAGGGTTTTTGTAAAAGCTTAAATGTACTATAAAATTTAAAATGGAAGATTTTATAGCTCCAGTATTCTAAATTTCATCTTCGTCATCATCATCCTCATCATCATCCTAGCCATTGTTTATCCACTGCAGGATGAAGGTCTCTTCCACATGTTTCCAACCAATGCGGTCCTGAGCTTTCTTTTGCCAACTGGGGCCGCCATCATTGCTGATGTTGCCTCCATCTTGTTTCAGGTTTCCTTTCCTTCTTTTTTAGCAAGTGGGATCCATTCTATGACTGCCTCGGTCCACCTTCCCTCAATTCTTGTTGCTATGTGACCAGCCCACTTCCTTTTGACTCTCTTGATGGTATCGTATGCTTGCGTTTGTTCTCTAACCCATGTGCAGGATGCCTTTCTATCTTGTCTCATAATGCGGAGCATGTCTCTTTCCATGTCTCTTTGCACTGTTCTTAGCTTTTGTATTGATTGCAAGGTGAGTGTTCATGTTTGTATCAATTGTGAGGTGAGTGTCTGTGTTTTACTGGCATATGTTAGAGCAGGTAGCACACACTGATCAAAAACGTTTCTCTTCAGGCATAGATGGAGGTTGTTCTTGAAAATTACACTTAGTTCGCCTGACAACCACGTTGTTCGGTTTCCTTTATTGTATCACCTTCCATTGAAATCTGCTGGCCAAGGTATATGTAGTGGTCTACTACATCTAGTTCTTCTCAGATATAAAAGTTTTTCTTTATTTGGTGAATTTATTAAACATAACTTGGCTCTTTTTCAGGTTTATTTTTAAGCTGAATGGTTCTACTTCGTGCAGTTCTTGTATGTGTCTTTATAGCTCTTCTGAGTCTTGCGAGAAGAGAATATCATCACCTGCAAATCTTAGGTGATATAAATAGGCGCCATTGATTTTTATTCCAGCCTGGTTTGCGAAATACTTCTTCAAGCAAAGGATAGGTGATATTGTGTTGCCTTATCATACACCTTGTTCTATGCTGATTTCCACTTTAAGATCATTAAGGCAAATGGTTGCAATTTTCATATATTGATTGTAGTAAGTTTATGTAAGCAGAATCACCGCCTTGGTTAAGCAATGCCTTAATGATTGCTGGCTGGAAAAAGGAATCAAAGGCCTTTTCGTAGACAAGGAGGCCTGGTGTAATCATTGTGCCATTTTGCTGAACACCTTGGATGTGATCCACTCTACTGTCACTACTTCTGAACCCTGCCTGCTCCTTTGGCTGTGCATCATGTTCTCAATATTCTTTTTGCTATTATCTTGGTGAAAACCTTATAGATGACTGAAAGGAGGCTGATTCGGTGATAGATCTTTAAATCATCCTGGGTTCCTTTCTTGTGTATAAGAATCACTTCAGCATTTTCCCCTGCCTCGGGTATTTTTTTCTTCTCTGAAGCATCTCAAGTAGAGTTTTGCTAGTATCTTGTGTAAACTGTGATCACCAGCTTTTAGCATTTCAGACATAACGCAGTCATTTCCTGAAGCTTTGCCATTTTTCATTGATTTTATAGCACTTGATAGTTCTGCCACTAAGATATCTTTAATTTCCTCTTTTGTGAGTGTTGTTCCTTTTGAGTGATCTTGATCTATGTATAGCTCTGAATAGAATTTCCCAATTATTTCTAACATTTCCTGCCTTGTTCTACACCCAGAGCCATCTTCACATTTCTAAAGTAAGGAAAATGAAATAGTACCTCAAACTCCGGACTAAGGTAAAGTCTTTGCCTGTCTTGAATTAAGGCAGCTTTTCCGTCTTGGGAGCCTTGGCCCCATTCCCACCTGGTGCTGTGCAGAGGCTGCTTCTCCTTTTAGCTCTAAAGACTATAAGTATCAAGCAAAGTGCAACCGTTTTGGCGTTATTTTGCCTTACATACAAAAATATAAGCAAACCATTAACATTCCTATTATTGGTACAGTATTTACATTTTGATTCTAATCATCCTAGCTATTTTTGTTCTAACCTTCCCCTCTTTTTTGCAATCACAGATAAAACTTATTCCAGGTATCGTCATATTCTGATTCCCTCTTATTTTTCAGTATTAAAGTTAATCTATCAGATTTTGCACAAGCCATTATTTTCTTTATCTCTCTTTTCGGTGATATACTTTCATTTTTCCAATATTGTGCATAAACCATTCTCACCGCTGTCAACACATGTATTATTAAATGTTATACCCTTGCTGTGACCTTCTGTCATTATCCCTAAGAAATATTTCTGGCTTAAATTGAATGTGTTTGCTCCACCCATTGTCTGTATCAATCTCCAATATTGTCTTGCGATGATTACACGTCCACCACGTGGTAGAATGTGCCTGCTAAATTCTTACACTTCCAGCATTTTGGTGATAAATTTTTGAACATTTTGGCGAGTCTGGGGGGAACATGCCACCTGTAGAATATCTTGAATAGATTTTCCTTATATGCCGTAGCCATTGTTAGTTTCCTATAATTTTTCCAAAGATTTTGCCATTTTGCCAATTTGATATTGTATCCGAAATTTTTAGTCCATACCACCATTGTCTCTTTGACATGGTCTTCCTCTAGTTTATATTCTAATAGATATCTATACAGCACCTTAATCAGTTTGTCATCAGTCCCTGTCAACAGTTTGTCTAGTGTCGTTGGTTCTGTATTAATGCCCCATGTTTTCCTATCCCGAGTATATCTCGACTGTATTTGTAAATAGGACCACCACTCCAGAGTTCCCCCTTGCGCTATCAGAGGAGGCCTTGGGGTCTCCTAGGCATTGGCCATTGTAGGAAGGAAGGAGGGGTGGGGGTGGGATATGAGCTCAAGCCTCTCTCTTGCAGGATGGAGCTACGGTGTGTGATTGCAGTTATAAGGCATGGTGATCGGACCCCAAAACAGAAGATGAAGATGGAAGTGAAGCATCCCAGGTATGGGGGAGTCCCTGGGTGTCTTGGAGCCGGGCTCTCTTCTGCAGGACAAAAAGGCTCCAGGACAACATGAGCTGCCGGGAAAAGGAATGCATAAGTGTCCCAAGCAAGCAATAATGTCAGTAACCTGCTTTGCTTCTGCTGTTGCCAGGTTCTTTGTTCTGTTTGAAAAATATGAGGGCCACAAGACTGGGAAACTGAAGCTGAAAAAGCCGGAGCAGCTTCAGGTGAGTTGGGGGCTCCCTCTGGTCCGAGAGGAGCCCTGCAGGTGCAGCTTCCTCCCTCCATTGGTTGGTCTTGTGCTTGTCTTCCTGGAGGGGGGGGCAGGGAGCGGGGGGGGGGCGAGAGCCTGGGCAGCCAAGGAGCTTGTGCCTTTGATTCCTAGAGCCCCTGGGCCCCCAGACCTGAACAAGCCTTTGCCCCGACAGGAGGTGCTGGACATTGCGCGACTGCTGGTGCAGGAGCAGGGCGCTCTCGGGGATGCGGTGGCCGAGGAGCAGAAGTCGAAGCCGGAGCAGCTCAAGACCGTGTTGGAGATGTGAGCAGGGACTGGTCTCCGTGGCCCCTCTGCCCACTCCCCGGCCTCTGGGAGAGTAAAATCAACCTTGCAAGCCACCCTTGCACTTTCCCGCATGTCCCCAGAAAGAGTGACTCCCTTTTGCACCCCAACAGTTCTCTGGGCAGGAGGGAGGCAGTTGGGTGTCCTTGCTGCTTCCGCAGTTGTGGTGTGTAAAGTCAGAGGTTTCATGTGGCCCTTTGTTGTCCTGGCAGGTACGGGCACTTCTCCGGAATCAACCGCAAAGTGCAACTGACCTACCTGCCTCATGGGCACCTGAAGGCATCCAGTGAAGAGGAAGGCAGGTATTGGGGTCTTGCAGGGTGGGGTCATGAAGGCAGCTGTGGGAGAGGATGGCGGTTGCAGAAGCGCCCTGCCAATTTCATAGGATGAAGACCCTGATTGCATGCACGCACCTATAGACACAAGGAGGGCCATTCTGGGGGGTGGGCGAATGGGGGTCAATGAGGACATTGAGAATGTAAGCTGAGAAAGCTTCGGTTGAAATGCCAACCCTTGTGAAGAAGGGGAGTTACTGCTACCCCCCCACCCCCGCTGCCCTTGCCAAAGAATCCCCACTTAGGGGGAAAGTGCCAACTGATAAGAGGACGGGGGAGGCAGAACTGAGGTTAGCTTTAGGGCAGCTTCCAGGCCTCAGAGGCCCCTAGCAACCTCCCCTCCTCCAGTTTCACCAGTAGGTCTTCCTTCAATACTGCAGGCTAATTCTGCCACTTGCCAACTGCCAGGAGTTTGGCAGTTTAAGTCTCACCAGCTCCAGGTTGACTCAGCCTTCCATCTTTTGGAGGTGGTGAAATGAGGACCCAGGTTTTTGGGGGCAAGAGGCTGACCCTGTAAACTGCTCGGAGAGGAGGGTTGTGAGTCTCCGCGTTATTGCTCTCCCCGCCCAGCCCTGGCAGGAGGTGACTCTGGTTCTCTGCTGTGTGCAGATCTCAAGGAAGGCTCCCCGTCTTTGCTCTTGGTGCTGAAGTGGGGGGGCGAGCTGACGCCTGCCGGCCGAGTGCAAGCAGAGGAGCTGGGCCGAGCCTTCCGCTGCATGTATCCAGGGGGCCAAGGTGAGCCTGGGCTTGGCTTGGCTTGCTGCGGGGAGGCAGAGGCAGCAGCTGACAGCGTCTTGGGAGCCACCGCCAAGGAGGGGTCAGAGTGCTCTTTGGCCTCTGCACCTCCACCGAGAGGATCGTCTGGGCTGTGGGTGGAATCAGATTGCAGCCCTTGGGGCAGCCCTGGTCTCAAGGGCAGTGATGATGGGGGTCGCCTTGGGAGTCCTACCCAGCCTCCACAGTCCTGGGCAGTAAGGCAACTTTTGAGTGCTCACAACTTCTCATCAGGCAAGATGGTCTCAGGGTGGAACTGGCCTTTCCCGATCAAGAGGCCTTCAGAGTTCAGAAGCTGAGTGAACGCTTCTGTGAATAGAGTAGATCTTGGATGCCCTGCACGGCTGGCTCCCTCACGATTCCGCTCCTGAGCTTCCCACGAGGAGCTGCAGTTTGGCCTCCTGCTTCCTGCTGCTCTGGTCATTTGAGGGCTGTGACGCAGGGGATGCTGGGCAGGGGAAGCAGGAAGCAAGCAGCCAGTCTCGCGTGGCCCCTCCCCTCTAAAGCGGCCTCCTCAGCCCGCATCCTTTCCCCATAACCCTTGGCAGCCCCCCACTTCCCTCTCGTGCCCAGGGCCTTCTCCCTCTCCCTTGAACCGCTTCGTGCCCTCGTCCCCGTTGTGAGTCGGGGGGGGGGGTCTCATCCCGCTCTCCCTCCCAAGCCAAAAGGTCCGTTGCAGGTGAACCAGGCACCTTGAGGCCATCTTGACATAACAGATACCCGGCTCTCCTTTTTGGCTGAGCTACAAGGGGACGGCGTGGATTTCTGTAAGTCATTGGAGGGGCGGCTGCTGTGAGCCAGGCTGGTCTTCTGTGCTTTGGAGTGGGGCTCCGGTGACAGCAGGCGACTCTTCTTGGTCTGAGCTCCATGCCTGCAGCGCAGCTGCTGGTCTCAAAGCAGGAAAGAGCCCCAAATCTTCCTGGAACAGCCAGCCAGCAAGCAGCAGAAGAATGGTGGTGATTGGAGACTGGGCATGAGAAGGACTCCTGGGCGTGTGCTGTGAAGTTTTGGGCTGGCCTTGACAGGAGGGGAATTTTGGGCTTCTCCAGTTGGGTGTCTGTGGCTCTTCTTATCCATCCTGCCTCCTTTTTATCTGCTCAGAAACGGTCTCTCTTCCAATACTCTGACCTGCCGCTCTGCTTAAGGGTGCCAGATGCCCTGGCGACCCTGCCTGCTCAGTGGGCTTTCTGCCCTTTAAAGAGGGCACTGTGAAAATTAAATGCCCACACTCCTGGAACAGCCACAGGGCTTCTCTTTCCTGCCCAGGAGACTATGCTGGTTTTCCAGGCTGCGGCCTCCTTCGCCTGCACAGCACCTACCGCCATGATCTCAAGATCTACGCCTCCGATGAGGGCCGAGTCCAGATGACGGCAGCAGCCTTTGCAAAGGTTCCGGGGTGGGGGGACGGGACTCTTCTGGGAGGGGGCATTCCAGTCAGGCCAGCAGAGACTGTAGGAGGGCTTGGGTCCTTTCCTGACCCTCAGTGTCCCCCCAGCCCGCTGCCTGGCTAGAGCAGGGGTCCTGCAGAGTGGAGGGTGGGGGGAGAGGCTGACGCTGTGTCTTCCCACAGGGCCTCCTTGCTCTGGAGGGGGAGCTGACGCCCATCCTAGTGCAAATGGTGAAGAGTGCCAACATGAACGGCCTGCTGGATAGCGACAGTGACTCCCTCAGCAGCTGCCAGCACCGGGTGAAGGCTCGTCTGCGAGAAATCATGCAGAAAGACGCCTCATTCTGCTCAGAGGACTATGAGAAGGTGACGGAGGCGCATTTCTTTGGCCTTGAGAAAGGTTTTTGTGGGCGCCCCAATTCCAGAAAAATGGCTGAAAGGTCCCAGACTTTGCTAGCCATCAGAAAGGCAGCCAAAGGTTGTTCCATCGGGCTGATAACGGCCTTTTGCTGCTGCACTGGCTGAAGGGAAGCTCTCTGACAGGACGGCTTCAGGGCCTTTGTGGAAACTGGGGCGTGGCAGCTCTGTTTTGTGGCATAAATTTGGGTCCCTCTGTGGGGGCACGGAAGAGCACTAGTGGAGTGGTTGGAAGTGCCCCGGCCAAGGCCTTCCCAAGAAGGTTGCTCTTCAAAGAATTGCCCGGGTCTTTCTTGGCCACCCAGAACGGGCTCTGGTAGGCGAGGGGCCTTGGCCTGATCAGGCTCATCTGCTCTCAAGGTGAAGAGGAGGAGCTTAGGGTAGCGGTGAAGGTCGCAGCCTTTTTCCTAAACTCTGGCCGGTCACTTTAGGAGGCACAACTGAACCAAGTGAATCAGGCACTGAGAGGGCCTGGAAACTGAGGGCTGGATTGCACTCACCCAGCTCCAGAAGCCCTTTCCCTGGGCAAGGTGCCCACACATGGAAGAAACAATATTCTTTAAATGCATTTTTGTTTACCTTTTCTTTGGGATATCCTATAGAAGTGACCTGATTGCTCTGGTTTCTTCTCTTTGCTGGAAGAGAGAGCTAGAAAGTGCTACCACGTTGATGTTCTTGCAACCCTGGACATGAGGGAATCCTGGGGCAGCATAATGTCTTGGGAATTGCATGGTGGCCCTTTCCTGCCTGCTGGACTACAGTGGGAGATCCCCCTTGAATCCCGTGGTTTAAGGTGGACTTTGGTGTCCCTCTGTACTGCCCGGCCAGGTGCAAAACTCGGGAGTGGTGCTTCACTGGCTCCTCTGTTGCTTCCGGCTAGTCGGAAAGGCAGCTTCTTCCTGCAGGGCTGTCTCAGCAGCAGCCTTGCCTGATGAACAAGGTTAGGCTTGGACTGAGTTTGGTGGGGGATGGGCAAGGCTGCGCCGAAAAAGCTTTAAAGGTTTCCCCTGCCTCGTTGTTTCCAACTTGCCAAAGTTTGCAGCAATCCAACCAGCACATGAGAAAATAATTCAGCAGGATTCATTTATAAAAGAAACTTCTTTATATACAACAATATCAAATATTGCACGTATACAAGACCCATGAACCAGAACTCAGAATTCAGAAGTCATAATCACAGAAGCCATATAAACACAGAAGCATTCATATATTACAGAGCCACTCATATATATGTGAACCTAAGCCAGGCTCCGAGCCCTCTGGTCACCGAACAGTCCGCATTGGCTGACCTGTTACCACGTCTATTCCAATTTATGAACCTTATATACACTGACACAACTCAAGGAGGTGGAGCTCATCTCTGTTTCTTAGCCGAGGGAGCCAGTGTTGTCCAAAGGTGCTTCTGTGATCATGTGCCTGCATGAAAATAGGAAATACCGTTAGCTTCTCCCCAAAGTTTTTATCTACTTGCACTTGCAACCTTTCAAACTGCTAGGTTGGCAGGAGCTGGGGCAAGTAACGGGAGCTCACCCTGTGGTGTGGCACTTGGGTCTTGAACCGAGGCTACCAGCTTTCCAGCTGACAAGCCCAGCGTCTCAACCGTGAGCTCTCGCGCTGCTCCTAAACATGGGATTCAAACATTGATCCTAGCAAAAGGCCAAAGCCATCTACTTCTATGTGGTTGCCAAGGAAACTGCACAGAGGTGTGCATTAAGTCCCTAGAAATCGGACCTATTACGAGGCCATCTTATCCTCGCCTTTTTGAAAATGAATCCTGCTTAATGTATTGTTACAAAGAGTACTTGTTCTATTGTTGGTGGTCTTACTGAAAGCTGCATTTTTACACACAGCTTCTCTGGAGGAGACAAGAAAGAGGAGGGCAGCCAGCCAGATCGAAAACCTCCTGCTGGGGGCACCTCTTGCTAGAGCAAGAAGAAAAAGACACCCCCCCCGACCCCCACCTGCCCCCTTGAGGCAGGAATGCTGTGGGCTCAGCCGGAGACATCGCCACACTCTGCTATCCCCAGGGGTTTAGAGCCATCTAGGGAGGTCTTGAAAGAGGTTTCTAAGGAGTGGCGTCCCAGAATAAAGATAGTTTTCATTCTCCATCACCTGGTATCGAGCTCGGCTGCACAAAATGGACAGCACTGCCAAACCTAAGCCTGTAGGGGAACTAGCCATTCCCCTCTGAAGCTTGAACGTCTCCTGACAAATTGCCTCCTTAATGGGCGATAAAGAATAAAAAAGGAAATAATGCTGATTATTTTATCCCAATACGGAGCTATCCCAAGCGAATAGTGACCATTCAGGGAAAGGCATTCAGGAATGAGGTGGCTCTATAGAAGGATCAGCAGTGCTGGAGAGCCACCACCATAGTAACTTTTAGGACTACGTGTGGTTTCTGCTAAGGACTGTAACATAATTCAATTTTCAACAAATCTGAGTTGCTAGAAGCTTGGAGAGTTTACGCAGGAGTTATAGATGTGTGTGTCTCTCTCTCTCTCTCACACACACACACACACTATCTTTTTTGCTTATCTAAGAAACTGTCAGAAATGAACCTTTATCAAAAATAGGTTGGTCATCTTTTCATTGGCATCCAATTAGAATAATGTAATAAGGGTACATAAACTTTCAAAAAAAGTAGAAGTATGCAAATACATGCAGTTCCTAAAGTTGATTATTGGGATGATCAATGATTATTGATGAATTAATAGAACAGCTTGCTTGCCAGAGTTGTGGGTGGATGTTTTCAATAATAGACTGGGCAACCATTTGATCAGGATGGTATAAGGTATTCTGCCTTGAGCAAGGTTTGTACTAGAAGGCCTCTTCCAACCCTATGAATCTACTAGAATTCAAAGCCAATTGGATTATAGCCATTATTATCAAATCTTGCTAACACTTGGCCTCTCCAGTCAGGGTTTTGGTTTCCAATCACATGCGCAGTCAGGATTCTTGCTGTGCAAAAAACCCTCCATATGCAGCCATTCCTCAAGGCGGAGTGAAATAGACTATATTTCCCAGTGGCTTCTGCTTTCAAGTCCTGCACGCCAGAGATGGCAGCTGAGGATGATGGAGCCAGTTGGCCCAAATCTGGGCAGCAGCCTGGCTGGTCCATCATGGGCAACTTTGACCCTTGGCTCTGATTTCTCTCCAGCTGGCGCCAACAGGCAGTACTTCACTCATCAAGTCCATGGGAATCATTGGGAATCCAGTGGAGACCTGTGAACAAGTTTTTGAGCTGATTGAGAGCCTCACTTCCCAGATCCAGAAACGTCTGGAGGACCCCAAGTCTGCTGGTACGAGAGCCGTTTCCTTTGCAGGAGAACCAAAGCAGGTGTTGTCTGGACGTGGCCCGTGACACAGTGGGCAGCTTCTGAGGTGGCGGATCTTTGCTTTTCCAATAAAACTCTGGAAGCAGTGGTGGTATTCAGCTGGTTTGCACCGGTTCACACGACCTGGAAGCAAGGGTTTGGTGTGGGTCGCCAAACGGTGGTAAGTTCTGGCTGGCCATGCCCCCAATCCGGTCGCCCAGTCACCATGGGCTCGCTCACCCTGCCCGCCTGATGCTCGCCCCTTAAGGTATTTCTTTTTTTTTTCCACCCTGACAATCAGCTGTTCATATGTGCTGGGACTCCCCTTGCTGGGGCCCAAGTAGGCAAAAAATGGAAGGAGAGGCGCAGCCCCCCCCTCCATTTTTTGCCTTCCTGAGCCCCAGGGGAGCCTTCTGGGAGCAAACATGCCCCCCAGGAGGCTTGCCTGAGGCCCCAAATGTGGAGGGGTGGTTGCAAAAAAAGCAAAAAAAAAAAGGCACGCCCACCCAGTCACATGGCCACGCCCACCAAGCCACACCCACAGAACCGGTAGTAAAAGAAATGGAACCCCACCACTATCTTGAAGGTCCAAGAGCAGCTTGGGACAAGGGGCAAAGTCTGGGGAGCGTGAAAGCGGCACAGACCTCAGGAGGCCTCGCATCTGGCTCCTCTCCAAAAGGAGTTACCTCATCTGCTGTCCGGGCGTTTCTTTCTTCTCAAAGCCAGGCGTGGTGCTGGGGCAGCAGTGTTTTGGGGCGGGGGTGGCTCTTTGCAGAAGGAGCTGGTCTGCCAGCCGGGGTTCAGCCGACCTGTCCCTTCGCCCGGCACTGACAGGTTGTTCTGACTTGGCAGACTTGCAGCTGTACCACAGCGAGACCCTGGAGCTGATGCTGCAACGCTGGAGGAAGCTGGAGCAAGACTTCCGACTGAAGAACCGACGGTATGACATCAGCAAGATCCCCGACATCTACGACTGTGTCAAGTACGACATCCAGCACAACGCTGCCCTGCAGCTAGAAGGCCCCCAGGAGCTGCTCCGGCTCTCTAAGGCGCTGGCAGATGTCGTCATTCCCCAGGTATGGGGCAAGCCTCGCTCCCCTGCTGCCGAGCCACCCCAGCCAGGCTGTGCAGAGGCTGCCCTGCAAACCCTCCGGCCTTTCGCAGGAGTACGGCATCAGCCAGGAGGAGAAGCTGGAGATTGCAGTGGGCTTTTGCCAGCCTCTCATCAAGAAGATCCAGCTGGATCTGCAGCGAACCCACGAGGACGAGTCCGTCAACAAGCTGCACCCCTTGTAAGACATGGGCAAAGGCCCACTTTGCCCCAGGCGGGATGACGGGGGGGCTTGGGCTGTCTGAATACGGGAAGCCACTGAGCTGTGATCCTTCCTCCGGCTCCTGCCCTTGCAGAGGGGGCCCTGGGGGCCTTGGTGACCCGGCCCCGCCTGCCCAGCAGGGTGACTCTTGCTCCCTGGCCGGTCTGCTTGCAGGTATTCCAGGGGAGTCCTGTCTCCAGGGCGCCACGTCCGGACACGTTTGTACTTCACCAGTGAGAGCCACGTCCATTCCCTGCTTAGTATCTTCCGTTACGGAGGCCTGCTAGATGTAAGTGGGGAGCCTCCACCGGGACACTTGGGGCTGCTACGTTCAGGCACGGAGCTTTGAGCCCCACGGACAGGGGCTCCTATTCCAGGGGCTGGGGCCCCGTGGAGGGCCGTTCTTTGGTGGGTCCCTGTTAAGCCTCCTTTTGGCCCTGGTCTGAGGGGCAGCTGACTGCGTGATGGGCTTTGGAGTCCTGTGGGGCTGCAGAAGGAAGGGGAGCTGCCTTTGCCTGAGGCCAGCCAGGAGGGGAGGGAAGACAGCAGCAACTCCCCGAGGCCCTCTTACTCAGGGCTTCCTGCCCAGCTTTGCCAGGACTTCCGTCCGGCCTCCCTCTGCCCCTCTCTTCCATGCCAGGCCTCGAAAGATGCCCAGTGGAAGAGGGCCATGGACTACCTGGGAGCCATTTCGGAGCTGAACTACATGACCCAGATCGTCATCATGCTGTACGAGGACAACAACCAGGTGAGGGCGGGGCCGGCCAGAGCGGAGCCAGCTGAGCCCTTGGGCCCATCTCATCCACCGTGTGGCCTCTGCAGGACCCGTCGTCCGAGGAGAGGTTCCATGTGGAGCTGCATTTCAGCCCCGGAGTGAAAGGCTGTGAGGAGGAAGGCAGTGCCCCAGCAGGATGCGGCTTTCGCCCGGCCTCTGCAGAGGTGCGCTTGTGTCCAGGGAGCCTCCTCTCTTCAGGGGTAGCTGGAGGTTTCCCGCCACACACGGGGTGTCAGGCTGTCCCTGCAGTGGCAGGATGAGTGGCAGAGAAACAGCTGCAACCTTTCCTTGTGACTCTAACCGGACTTCTGCCTCTCTTTGACTCTTAAAGAGGAAACTTGGGCACACATTTGTTAAGCCACCAAGCTGCAAAAGCAGGGAAGGAGCGCTCCCCTGTCTCGGCAGCCCCAAGCCGACCAGCTTGCTTCTCCTTGCCCATTGCTAGCAAGGCGGCTTCCGTGCCCCGAGAGAGATTCCCACTGCTTGGAGCATCACAACCGCGGCTTTCTTGCAGAAGGAGGCCAGAAAGCCGGAGCAGGGCAGTCTGGAGGACCTGGCTGAGTCCAAGGGCAGCAAGGAGACAGACAGGGCGGAGGCCCCGCAGCCCTCGGAGCCGGTCTGCCTCCAGCGCCGGTCCCCCTTGATCCGGAACCGCAAGGCTGGCTCCATGGAAGTGAGTGGGGGAGCTGGAAGTCGGGGGGGGGCATTGCATCTCGGCTGCAGCGGACACGGGTGGCCCGGTGGGGGGGCTGCTCTCCTCCTCTGACGAATGGGGGCTGCTCGCTTTTGGCTCTCTTGGCTTTACCAACATTTCCTTTCTGCAGGTGCTGTCCGAGTCATCCAAATCCGGCGGGTACCGGCTCTTCTCCTTCGCCAGGCATTCGTCAGAAGGGAAGCAAAGCGCCCTAGGTATCAAGCATGGAAATCCCCCCTTGGCTACCTTTCCGACTGGCCTGGCATGCAGGCGGGGGGGGAGGGGGGGCAGCTGGGAGCAGCCCTTACCGAAAGGCTGGCGGAGGCTGCTCGGCGCCCCCGGGGCTCGGATCCAGCTGGGAAGGAATGGGGGGAGCTCCTGCTGAAGAGGAAGGGCTGGGGGCAAAGCTGCTGTGCTGGGTTTGTGGGGCCTTTGTCAAAGCAAACCCAGGCCGCCTCCCTTCCGTGAAGGTTGAACTTCAGGCTGGCTCAGTTAGGAGGACTCAGCGACAGGCCCAAGTCAGGAGGAGGCCTGTTCTCTGGTGGAGATGAAGCAGCATCCCCTGCCTGGCCCTTGAAGTGGGCAGAGAGAACGGGCCCTCAACCCCAGTCTCCCATTTGCCCGTTGCCTGGGAGGGCAGCCACCTTAGCTGGGTTGCCTTGGGGGGCTCCTTTGGGGCCTGGCCCCTGCAGGGCATCATCGGCCTGCTTGTGCTGCTGGGCTGTTCAGCCCCCGCCCCCTCCATGGGACATCCCGGCCCCCAAAGTGGGGGAAGAATCCCAAAGCCCCCACGAGCTGCTTTGGCCCTCGGTCCTGGGGGCCGGCCGGCTGGGTGGGGGCACTTCGGAAAGAAGAGGCAAGAAAGGGGCTTTCCTTGCCTCTCCTTCCTGAGATGCCGCCCCCCTGGCCAGGCTCAGGACCGAGGGCCAAACCCCAAAACGGCAGGGATGGCTCAAGGCCGGATTGCAGGAGCCCAGGCACTCCTAAGCCCCGTGGGACGGCGGTGGTGGGCAGATGATCCCAAAGGGCCCCTGGCGGAAGCCATGCCTGCCTTCTTCGTCGGGGGCTCGGTGGCCAGAGGAGATGAGCAGCCAAGCGGCCAGGCTTTGGCCCAGGAAGGAAGCGTCCAGCACGGAGGGCTTCTTTTGGCAAAGCCGATAAGCTGCCTTGAAAAGGCACGAAGTCGATTCTGAGCTTTGCTGGAGGATTTTCCCTGGGCTCCCCCCGGGCGTAGGGACAGTTTCTTGAGTACCTGAACCAAGGATGACTCTGTCCCTCTGTTTTCTTCTGGCCAGGGGGTTCAAAGGGGTTCCACATTCCAAAGATTCAACCCTAGAAATAAGGAGGAATTGTCTGACGGAACAGTCAGTCCATGGAACAGAAGTTGCCTTTGGAGGTTGTGGGCTTCCTGATTGGGGGCTTTCAAGAAGAGATTGGACTGCCGTCTGTCAGAAATGGTGTAGGCAGGGTCTCCTGCTTGGGCAGGGGGTTGGACTAGATGACCTACAGGTCCCTTCCAACTCCATTAATCTGTAAAGTGAAAAAAACCCCCTCCGTTTCCATTATAGCCACCCGGGGCCAATCCTGGTCCGCGAGTCTCTTGTGCCCAGGGCAGAGTCAGCTGCCCTCCCTTTGTTCCCAGCCGGCCCAAAGCTTGGCGCCTCTCTCTCCTGGCCTCTCTCCCCAGGGTCTCCGGCAGGGAGTCTGCTCACGCTCCCGCTCTGCTCCCCAGGGTCACCCTGCTCAAGGCTCTTCAGCACCACGGTCCTGGGGGGCTCCTCCAGTGCCCCAAATCTTCAGGACTACGCCCGCAGCCACGGGAAAAAGTTTGTCTCCAGCTTTCTGTACAAAGACGGTAAGGGTGCCTTCTGAACGGGGGCCAGGGAACCAGGGCCTGCCTGGGTGTTGAGGCTGCGGAAGGACTGGCCTCTCCCTTCTGCCCTGAGGCTGCTGCTGGGGCCTGGCAGCTGTTCAGAGAGGCAGGTCATTGGGGGCTGAGAGGCCCCCCCCCCAAGAGGCCCATGGGGACTCTGGCCCTACAAATTTCTCAATGCGTATTTTTATCCTTGCACCCGTAAAAACTTTCTGAAGCATCTATTATGGAAACCACACATGAAGAAGGATTCAGAGACGAGTTCAGACATGGGGGTGAGGATGATTGGAGGACAAGGAATCACTTTCTGCAGAGATATTTCATTCTTATTCCAGCCGAAGGCCACTTCCGTTGAGCCGGATTCTCTATGGCATCCACTCTATTTCACTAGCAGGCTTCCTAGCAACGCACTGCCAGGACTAATAAAAAGGGCTGCTGTTCCCAGAAAGTTTGGTCAGTCAGAAAGTTTAGCCAGTTTGGCCTCTTGGTTCGGGTAATGGCCTCGGAAGCAGGAGATGGTGAGTTTGAGTCCTGCCTTGGGTGTGAAAGCTAGCTGGACGACTTTAGGCCTATCCCAGCCCACAGGTTTGCTGTGGAGGAGGAGGAGGAAGGAGCGTTAAGCACACTTGCTGCCTTGAGATATTTAGGAAAAGAAGAAAGGATTCAGTGAAACTTGGTTCTTCCAGTGTAAATGGCCCCAAGGGGTGGGGGCGGGCATGTCCACGTCAGTCCCTCAAGGCTTCTCGGAACAGCAGGGAGGAGGGCTGGTGGGGGTCCCGGAGGAGCCGGGTCCCCTGAGGTCGGCCCAGAAGAAGTGCCTCTTCCCTGACTGAAAAGCTGGGCGTGGCTCTCCTGTACCCCTCCCCCGATTCTGCAGCTCTTTTCAGGATTTGGCTTGAACCCCTTCAAGCAAAGCCTCGGTCGGTCTGAATTTGGGTTGGCTGTTTTAGTCTAAATTAGAGTACCGTTTGGAAATCCTTCAGGAGCTCGACCGCCTGGTCAGTCAGAAGGTCTGGGAGAAGTTGGGGATGATGGGCCACCAGGGGAATCTGGTCTCGGATGCCGAAAGTGGCTCTTACGTTGCCAGGGGGGATGCCAGAGTCCCCCTGATTTTGCGGTGGAATCGCTGCCTTGAACAGGACCCAAGGGAGAAAGGAGACCCAGAGACAGTCCTGGCGTGCTGGGTGTTAGTTAGGTGGCTACTGAAGGAACCCGCTGCCTGGTTTCACGTAACACACCAAACCATAAGTGGAGCAGAACAAGACCGTAAACTTAACTCGCCTCCTACAAATAAGCCTCAAAACTGCTCAAGTGTAAGCAGCCAGTAGCTGGCCTGAGAAGGCGCCCTCTGGCCTGCCTGGGCTCTTGGCCTGGCCAGCCTTGGCACTGCAGAGCCCCGGTTGGGCTGGGCTGCTGGGGAAGGGAAAGACCGCAGAGCTGGTTGGCGTCTCCTGGGGCTGGTGGCTGCTTCGTAGTGCCGGAGGCCGCGGAGAGGCCTGGGAAGAGATGCCAGCAGAGGGTCTCCCGGTCCGGCCTCCTTTTCTTCAAGTTGGGCTCCATACTGTCCTGAAGATGCTCTCCTGCCTTTTTCAGCCTCAGCCTTTCAGTAGACTTTGGGGATCCAGTGAGCTTAGCCCGGCTTCTCCTCTGCCTCTCCCCCTTTGTCCCCCCCCCCTCGTGCTTCCCCACCAGCAGCAGCAGCAGCTGCAGCAGCCTTGGCAGGGGCCAACTGCCCCCCCCCAACTCAAGGGATGTTTTTTCTTGTCTCCCCAGAGCTCTTGTCCATGCCAGCCATAAAGAGATTTTCTGTGTCATTTGCAAAGCATCCAACTAATGGTACGTTTGCTTCTTCATTTGAGACCCTCCCCTTCTCGGCTGCCCCTGCCCTGCACTTGCTGTGTCCTCACCTCCTGCTCCGTGTTTCTGACTGGCTGTCTTGTGTAATGTTGCCTTGTGTTGCCTCACAATGACCGCACCTTCCGCTCTTTTCCGAAGGAGGGGAGGAGGCTCACTTAGCCACCACCACGAGGGACGGGGCCTTAGGGGGCAGGGCCGCTCCTCCACCCCGTCAGGGTCAAGAAAGCCCGTCCCCTGAGCCACGGACGGAGCCACCAGGGCTTGAGCTCCCTTGGGAGGAGCCTAGACTTTGAGGAGGGGGAAACACCTCCTGCCCTGCAGACGTCCCCCCCACCCCACCCCACCCCAGCCCCCATTCATATTGAAGCTCCTGTGCCACAGAAGGGCTTTTCTGGAAGGCGGGTGGGCCGAGAAGGCCGTTCCCCGGAGCAGGTCGAGCGGGTGGGGGCGGTTTCCGAAGACTGCAGCAAAGTCCGCATAAAGCAGGCGAAGAGCTGTCTGTGGGGTTCTACTCTCATTTTCATTGTTCTCCTTCTGAAATTAGGGTCCCCTTTTAGCAGTCATGTTCAGAGTGGGCTTCCAAGCTATAAATAAGGGGCTCAGAGGTGACAGGCGGCTTCTCTGAAACACATACATGGATTTTTCTCCCATTTGCAAGCTTTGGTACGCCACATCATGGTCGTTTTTTTCAATCTTGTGACAGAAGGGGAACAAAATGAGGCAACAAGTGCGCCACTCTGTCTTGGGGATGTTGATCTGGGTTCTTCCATGTCCCTCTGACCTCCCCGAAGGACAGAACAATTGACCTTGTTGGTCACTCTCTCCGAAGGGCAAGGAGGCTGGTTTCCTCCATCATGAGAGCACCCGCTAAGCCTGGCAGAGACCCCTGAGGCCTCCCCCTGGGGAGGCAGGCAACACCTGCTGGCCTCAAGTGGGAGGCAGCACCTCTACCTGGTTTCCAAGCGCGTCTAGGTCTCAACCTTTGCTTGGCCAACTCTTGGGAAGGTACCTGAGATGAAGGGGCTGAGCAGCCTTAGCTTGCTGCAAGTGCCGAGGTTGAAAGACTGGAGCAAAAGGCACGAAATTCTCACCACAAGGGCCATGAACAGCCCAGACCAGGAAACCGCATTTTATGTTGTAAAGTGGAGCTTCTGAGAGCTCTGGGCAGATTTTCCTCTAGTTTATTGCTAAAAAAAGAAAAGTTGCTGCTCGTCCCCTAAATTGTTCTTTGGCTGTAAGAACAACCGGTTTCCTTTCTAAGCTGTTGGCTGTGCCACATGGGTCCACTCTCAGGGGGAAACCTTTTGTGAGGCAGGAGCTCAAAGAGGAGATTGCATGGGAAGATGGCCAGGTGGTTTTGTGGTGGAGCTGATGTTCACCAGCACCCGAAAGGCCCCCATGGGCCTTGGGGCTACCTCCAGGCCACGTCCCTCCTGCCTCCCGTTTGAGGGAGAGACCCTTTTGTGGAGAGGCTCCCCCTTCCAAAATGCAAATCTTAGCTGTTTCTAATCCTCAATCCTTTTTGGAGATCCTCAAAAAAACAATGACGCTTTCCTAGTTTTGCTATTTTGCAAACACAGGTAGAAATCGCCTTCCCTTAAAGAGCTTTTATTTTTTAGGAAATGGGCAATTTCCCCCCATATATATTTCTCATTCAGTTTCTTATCCCCCTCAAGAAATGGGTTATGCTTGTGGTCTGTTTCCCTATTTGTAGAAGTAGCAGAGTGTGTCCACCACAGCGTTTTATGAGTTGATTTGTTCTGCTCTGGACCAGTTGAGGAACGTTTGAGCCAAGCATCTGCCTGTCTTGTTTCAGGAATTGCTACCCAAATGAGAAGAAGGAAGGAAGCAGAGCCTCCCCTCATCCCCTGATGTGGTTTTCCCCACTCGGTCCCAGTGGGTGGGGTGGGGGGAACCCTTCTGCTGGCTGTGAGGTCACTCGGGTTTAAAAAGGCAGATCCAGGGCTCTTCAGTTAGAGCACAAAGCTGCCAATCATTTTTCATGAAACCGTGAAAAGGAGAGGCAGGTCTAATGGTCTACAGCTGCTCCCAGGGTTAGCTCTGTGCATGGCCATGCACCCCAAAGAGTGCTGCCCTCCAGCGTTAACCTCCTCAACAGTTTTTCTCTAGGATACAACAGGGAGAAATGGCCCAAAGCAATAGAAACGCCACGGATGTAAACCAAGCCAGCGAACGAGACCTGGGCTTTTATGCAGCACAGCTGCTCTGCACAAGCCTGGAGGCATCTGCAGACAGGCGCTTTCCCCAGCTGCTGCCACTGAATTTGCAAGTCCTGGACTGTCCAAGGGTTTCTGCCCCAAAAGAGCGTTAAGGTTGCAGCAATGGAGCAGCTCCCCCTGCCGCCCCCCCGTTGAAAGATGGGGCCTGGGAGGTGGCTTTCCTTGCTGCTTGTTCTGCAGATGCGCCGCCTCCAGCCCCCCCTCCCCCCGTGAAGGGGGAGCTGTCAGCTCTGCTGCTCTTCAGCTTGGCCCGGGGGCGGGGGGGGGGGCTCATCTTCTGCCTGAGAGGCTCAGAAAGGGTCGGAGGTGCTGCTGCTGCTGACATTTGGGGCAGTCGGAGTGGAAGCAGGCTGGGTGGGTGAGGCTCCCAGACCCTGATGTGCCGTCTTTGGTCTGCAGGGTTCGAAGGCTGTTCCATGGTGCCCAGCATCTACCCATTGGAGACGCTGCACAACTGCCTCTCTCTTCGCCAGGTCAGCGATTTCCTGACTGCTCTGTCCGGGAGCTGCCCCGACTCCCACCTGAAGCCCTGCACAGGTAACCCCCTTGGGAGGGGGCAGAGAAGGGGACCTCAGGGCTGGCCACCCTGGACTGCAGCTCTGGACCCAAAGCCGTGTTAGTTTGGCTTCTCTTTGGGTCATGCCATTGGTAGACATGCATGCCATCCTGTCTAAGTCAGAGACAGCTTGTTGGTATCGAACAGAAGAAGTAAAAAGGTCGGACATCAGGTGGATTCTCTGAAATTCTTGTATTCTCAGCTAATGGATACTGAAGCAGGAGGACATCCAAAAGGATGCCAGGACAAAACAAACAGCATCACGGTTATTTAAATGGCTTCATTAGTCCCTTATAGCTCCCGGGGCCTTCCTTAATCTGCCAGGGGAGCCCAAATGGCAAAGAAGCCTGCAGAATTCAAGCCCCCGAGGGGTTGTTTTTGTGGGCCGAGTTTTAGGGTGCTGCTACAGTGCAAGGGGGGAGTCAGGATTCAATTGGGGTAAGAGCTGAATGTTTGTTATCTCACAGCCCGAAAGAGCCAATGGGAAGAGCTGGCTTGTCTCAGCAGCCTCTCTTCCAATCTTAACCAGAGGCCCATAACCTCCTTTCTGAGCCAACCACAAAGCTCTTGGGGGTCTCCATGCCTGAGCAATACTGTCGCCTGGAGGTCAGCTAAAACTGCAGCACCAACACCGGGCAGCAGGTAGGGAAGGGCAGGTGGAGCATCTGAGAAGAACTGTGCACACCCCACGGTGTCATCTCCAAGCTTGGCTCACAAGCCACCCGAAGAAGCAGGCCTGAGATTCTGTCGGTATCCACCCCACCTTCCCATCTGTGGGGCACCAAGATCAACAAACCAGGAAACAGTTTGCGCAAGTAACCTTGGCTAAATCTACTGGCTTTGCTTTGAGAGCAACTCAGGACGCCTGTTGGAAGAGCCGAAGACTTTCCCAAAGGAGGCCCATGCTCCCCACGGTGTGGGACACCCCAGCAGCCATGAATTCCCAGCAAGACAGAGCACAAAGCCTTCCAGAAGAGCTGCTGCCATTGGTGGGCTGCAGGCCTCCAGGGGCCCCGGAAGCAATGGCCTACCCAGACCTCTGAGCTGCCAGTGGGTCGGGGTGCTGCTGTGCCCGTTTGGAATGAGGGATGGGGGAGAGGATGGCAGGCCAGCCTTGGCTGGGTCCTACGTTTCTTCTGTACTGGGGTCAACCTGGTTTGCGCCCTACAGATTTGGGATTTGTCAATTGGGCAGCCGTGTAAAGCCAGTGAGCAGAATGGAACCCGGGGAGGCCTCAGGTTGGGGCCCTGCTTGTCCGCCGCTTCTCCAAAGGAGCAGAAATGATCTTTTTTTCTGGGAGGGAGCGAGTGGTTGTCGCCCTATGCTGGAGGATGGGACAGGAAGGCTTTGAGGTGGCTGGGAGATGGGGCAGCAGCCCACCTGAGCCTCTGCTGAGGGAACCGAAGGGGTGGCAACGTTGCCAGATTCTGGTAAGCGGCTCTTGTCCCGCCGCGAGCACTTGGGCAGCCAGAACAGCAGCGAGAGGTGGGCTGCCCGTGCGGGAGGGTCTCGCGGGTGTTGGATTCCTCCTGGCTGAAGGTGCTGCAGAGACCGGGCTGTCCTGGGGGTCCTGGCCAGAGGACCAAGCCAGACTTGCCCGTGACCATCTCCCTTATGTTTGCTTTGCAGAGGGGAGCACGTTCGACGTGGCCTCTGGCAAAGGCTGCATGGAACCCTTGCCTTCTTTGGCCAGCTGCTTCCACGAGGACCAGCCTGGCGACAGGCCCCCCAGTCAGGACCTGCTCAGCGTGGAAGAAGGGGGCCTGCAGGGCTTTGCCCCTTGGGGGGAGCTCCTGGCAGTGAGAGAGGAGGAGGCGGCGGGGCCAGAGCAGAATCGGTTGGAGGAGGCCCCAGCTGAGAGGGGCAGCCATGGGGCCTGGGAGGCCCAGAGCCAGAGCCAGACCGGCTGAAGAGCAAAGAGGCGCTCTGGACCTTGTTTCAAAGGCCCCCAGCGAGGCGCTCAGGGACCTGGCCTGGGAGCGGAGGCAGGGCACCTTCTGCTCCTCGGCAGCACCTGGGAAACTGCCGTTTGACCAGCAAAAGCCCAGAGCGGTGAAGACTCCAGCCAGGAGCCAGGCTGCCCCAGTGGAGCAGCCCAGGCGGACTCTGCACTCCAGGTTTTCCAGGGGGATTTTCTGGTGAGGCCGCTGAAGCAGCGATCCCCCTGAAGCCCCTTCCCAGCCTTGCTGGAATCACCAAGTGAACCAGGTTTTCTTAGGAATATACAAATCAGTGGCTGGGGGTGCGTGTGGGGGTGTTACCAAATGCAAATAGTAATATATTCTTTGCATCTGTGGTGGGGGGAGGGGCAGATGTCACGTCCAAAGTGTTGGTGGTTACGATTTCTGTGTTTCTCTCGTTCTGAATTATGACACACCCGCCAAGTCCTTGTGCTGTAGTTACAATCTGTAGTAAAACACTCTTGGCCCTGGTAGCATCTTTATTCTCTGCCAGACTGAGACCTAGAGCCTCGTGAGGCGGGGGTCTCTTTCTCGGAGGAGGTTCGCGAGGCATGTGGAAAAGGGGCCCCAGAGCAGAGCCTCCCTGGGCAGGAGCAGTTTGCCTTGAAGGAGCTGGAGGATGTTCAAAGAGCAAGGCTTGGCCTGGGGCTGCCGGTCAAAGGAAGGGAGGCCTTCCGATGTGCCCCAGAGGTCGGCCTGCCCCATGACAGGAGGGGAAGCCCCTGCTAGAGCTCTGGGGCTCTTCCGAGGGGGCTTACAAGGAGGGGTGCCGCGACCTACGGACGGACGTTGGCCATCGAGCGGCTTCCCCGCATTCTCCAAAGATGCTCTGCAGGGTCCTTCCAGGGAAAGGAAGCGGCCGGCAGGCAGGTCGCAGGCGCAGGAGGAGCTGGCCTACCCTTCCAGGGGCTCCGTCTGAAGGGAGACCGAGGATCCCGTCTCAGGGTCTCAGCCGTGGCTTGAAATGGTTCCGGACAGGCTGCTTCTCCAAAGCCTGCTGGGGGGATCCTGGCGGGGCTTTTCAGACGACCTTTTTGGTCTAAGAAGGAGGCAGAGAAAGCGAGTTAAAAGTGAGTTGCTGGAACACTCCATGTCTGAGCTGCAACAGCTGTGCAGTGGTGCCTCTCTGGAGGGAGGGGCTGCAGAGACACGGGTGTGTGTGTGTGTCCTCCGAGAGCCTTCTGGTGGCATTCAAGACGGTCAGGCAGATGGCGAAGGAAGGCAGGCAGCAGAAGGGGAAGAAGGAAGGGACTTCTGCTCTGTGGACGGACAGACTGCTAGGTGTGGAGAGGACAGTTAAACTGCCAAAGCCCCCAGTCTTGGTGAAGAGAAGCAGGCCGGCCACCGGGGGGGGGGGGGCGGGGGGCTTGCTGGGAAAGATGGCGTGCTGAAATCTCTGAGGATCCGAGATCCCAGCCAGGGGGAGCAGCCCCAGCCGCACCGAAGCCCCAGCGCTGGCCCAGGCGGGGTGGCTTCCAAGGCCTGCAAAGCCCTCGGGGGTCAGAGGAGGACAGGCAGCCCCAGTTGCCAGGCTCGGGATCCGAAATAGGGCTGGGCCACCTCTAATGTCCACTTCCTTTATTTCCCTTTGTCGAACGGAAGCGGCCCAGAGCCTCTCAATTCTGTGGCAGTGCTTGAGGGGTTCGTCACCATGCTGGGCTGGGGGCCTGAAGTGGGGCGTTAGACGGGAGAGTTTGAAGCCTGAGGAAGGGCTTAGGCTCAGCCTTCCAGGTGTGGCCAGGTCCAGCAATAGCCCTTAGACTTATATACCGCTTCCCAGTGCTTTACAGCCCCTCTAAGCAGTTTACAAAGTCAGCCTCTTGCCCCCAACAATCTGGGTCGGAAGGATGGAAGGCTGAGTCCACCTTGAGCCGTTGAGAATCGAACTGCCAAACTGCTGGCAGCCAGTGGTCGGCAGAAGGAGCCACCGTGAAGCGCAGGTGGGCTTCTTGTCTCAAGGGGCCACCCTTCTTCACGCTGACTAGGCTTCACTCGCTGCCGGTTCTTTTAGCTCCCCGGCTTAAGGCCTCTCTCTTCCCCCCTCCACCCAAACTTGCTACCCAATCAGAGCCTTCTGATTTCCTCCTCCGTGACCCCAAAACCCGCGGGACTCTCTGCCCACAAAGAGTGGCCATTTCTCATTTGCCTCTGCTCCTTCCTCCGGCCCAACTGGAGTTCTTTAGGATATTTGGGGGGGGGGGGGCGGGAGGGCTGAGGGGGAGATCCGTGCAATCTCCCAGAGAAAGCGTTGCCAGCATCTGGAGGGAGGGAGGGAGAACAGCGGTTCCCTCTGCAAGGCAGAGGAAGTTGGAAATGCCCCCCCCCCGGGAGACTGGTGGGCCCCGGTTCCCCTTTCCCAGCCAGGCTTACAGCCCCAAAGAAGGGAGACCCAGAGCCCACGACTGCTGATCAGCCCTGGCTGCATCTCCAGGCCTCCCCGTTAGGGGAACCCAGCCAGTGGCGCTGAGCGTCTTACGTAGAACGCCAAGCTGGGCTGGGCTGTGGTTTGTTAGGGCACAGCCTGTTCCCGCCCCACTTCTTCATGTTCCTAACTCTTAGGGTGCCCAGCTGTAGCCGGACTGAGGCAGGGGAGGGGGCTGTCCCGGGGCTGCTCTGTGGCCAGGTGCCTTCAGACAAGGCGAAGAGCCTCCCAGCTCAAGAACCAACGCGGGAGCCGGGCCTTGCTGGGCTAAAAGGGCCCTCCTGGCCTTGTGATCCCCAGTGCGCCGGAGGGAGAGCCTCACACAGAGCCTGTGGTGAAGGTTGCTTTATTGGTCAGCGCAGACCCATTCCTTTGCGGTTATTAGCATTACAGCGTATATTGCACACAGAACTGAAGGAAGGCAAGACGTCGGAGGGGACGGGACTAACGGAGAGCAAAGGGCCAGCGGAGAAGGGGGCTGTTTAGGCGAGACTCCCCCAGACGCCCCGGAGGGGTTGCTTCTCGTTCTTTGCCCCAAGGCCAAGGGAGTCATAGGAACAGGAGCCCTCGGGCACGAATTGCCACATGCAGGAAGAGCAGAAGCCGTATTTCCCTCCTGGGGTTGCCAAAGGTCCAGTTGGTTCTCATGGCTAAGGATGAGCAATAATTGTTATAAATTTTGCCATAAAATGGGCAAGGGGAGGCTGCTGAAGCGTGCTTCAAAATTACAAAATATTGGAGTGATGAGACTCAGGCAGGGCTGTGTGAGGAAGAGGAGGAGAAGGAGGAGGAGGAACAGATGGGTCAGAGTCCTTGTACTGCCTAAGAGGAAGGAACAGTTCTTGGTCTCCCTCCTCCCACCGCGTCAGCTTCAGCTTCTAAGACACATTCATAAGTGGGTCAGTACATTCACTTGTCTAACTACAGATGGAGACTTGGTCTGCCAGCTAAACACCAGCCAGAAGGGCAGCAATTCAAGCCACGAGAGCCACGAGAAAGGCTGGCACGCATTTCCCCTCATCCAGGACCAGGTGTCCCAAGGCTGACCTGGGCCGAGCAGACTGAAGGATTCAAATGTATGTTACCCAAGTGATTTGGGAGGGGCGGGGGGATAATTCTTCATCCTCTGTCAGTTTGCAGCATTTAGAAATGTGAGTACCCTGTGACCTGGGAGTTAAGAGCCTACAGTAAAAGTCAAAACATTTGAAAACACAAATGCAAAACCTGTACATGAAAAAGTACATGTCATTAAAAAATAATAAATTAAACAATAACCGGAAAAAGTAACATTGCTCTATTTCTCCTCATCCACCCTCTCCTTCGAAGGGTTCCAGGGATCCTACGGCTCTTCCAAGCTGATCTATTCCGGCAGAGGACTAAAGCATCCTTGCAACCTGCTCAGCGCTGCACCAGGCGGCTCCCAGTGCCCGCTGCCTCAACCGCCCATCCAGAAAGTGAAAGGTTTTGCTTTCAGCCTTTGAGAAGAGGAGAGCTGTGGGCGGAGGGGCAGGCGCCATCCCAGCCTCGGGCCCTTGGGCAAGGGCCCGAGGGCAGCCTGGGCACTGGTCGCCACAGGAGCCTTCCCCCCGCAAGTGGTTGTGCCACAGAGGGGAAGGTGGGTTGTGCCACTTTATGCCTGGTCTCTCGAGACGCCCTGGGGCCACCTCCTTGCTTGGCTTGCTCCAGAGCCCGAGCCTTGCCTTCTCCACCAGGGCCCCCACGTGGTCCCCCACTTTCCCTCCAAGGTTGGGCCAAGAGCTGGGCGGAGCTCAGCCGTGGGATGAGAAGGAGCAGGGCAAAGACCGGGCAGACAAACCAAATCCAGGGAGCCGAACCCCCCTTGGCAGCGGTTCCGGGGAGAGCAGACAAGTGGTGGGGCCACTCGGCACACGTATCCAGGCGTGTGGGGCCGGTCTTGGGGCTCTGGCAAGCAAGAACCACACACGGATGGAGTGCTGCTCCTGCCGAGTTCAGCCGACACTCAGGGAAGGCAACAAATCAAGCAGTGGGGGGCAGGTGGGCCTTCCAAGTGCTGCGTGGGAGGGGAAGGAGAGGAGGGGAAGCTCAGAACTCGATCTTGCATGCAGGGAAAGATTCGTCCTGCATCACCACGGTGCTGCTGCTGGCCAAGACCATGATCTTCAGCTCCTGCTGTTTCTCGTGAGTCTGCTGGTACCATTCCCGCGTCACTTCGGTGTCGTGTGTTGGGATTAGAGTGACCTGGGGGAACGAGAGAGATGGACCACCTGTCAAAAGCCTGTGGCCTGAACCGTGGAATTCCAGCCAGACTTTGACAACCAGGGTCGGCGGCGCAGATTCTCTTGCCAGCTGCAGCCGCCTTCTTCAGGATGGGGGGGGGGGAAGTGGGGGGGAGAAGAGGGGCGTGGCAAAGTAGTTGCGGGCCAGCCGGTTGATGCGGGGGGGGGGAGGGAAGGCTGCAGCGAGCCTGCCTTCCTGCCGGCCCTGGAGGCAAGGTGTCCTTCTGAAGGAGGAAACCCCTGAGCCCCTTTCGGCTCCAGCCCAGGAGCCCAGCTGGTGGACCAGAGAAGAGGATCCCGGGCGGGGCCTGCAGCCATGCCCAAAGGGCCGAGAGGAAGCGGGCCTCCCAAGCTGCCACTCCTGGAGGAAGGGAAGTCAGCCAGGCACCTACCTGCAGGTTCTCCCCCCACTGGGCCTTCCCCTCCAACAAGGCCTCCAGGACGGCACGACTGGGCTCCCCGCTACTGGGATCGTTCCCACTGACCACGTAGTAAGAAGCTCTGACTCTCCTGAAGAACTCTTGGTCCGTATTTTTCCCGTTGCAATGGTTGGGGATGTACGCCAAGTCCACGTAGACAGGTGGTCCAGGTGATGTGGAGGAACCTTTGGGGCTGCTGGAAACTTGTGGAGAGAAAATGGAGGTTTTTGATAAAAGATGCAACAATCGCCAACTTTTCCTTATTGTTTGGTTGGAAGAAACCTGGTCAAAGAAGCATCTATTTTTTTTACACTTTACTAAAACTTGATCTTTTGCAGTAACAAAAGTATGCTAGGCAGCTCACAAAACTGTCTCTTAGATAACCTTTAAAACTTGGGACCGGGCCAGAAATTGTCCCAAAGCCCGGCTAGCTCCCTAACGGCTGCCAGGTCCTGTTGGCAAGGCCCTTCCCGGATTCTTCTACCCCCAAGAAGCAAAGGCAATCCTTGCAGGACACATCCCAGTAACCGAAGGACAACTGACCGGGCAGTAACTGGCATTCTACTATTCTGCTAATCTCTCCACATTCACACACAAGGTTGAGGATTTTGGTGGAAAGCAATCTTCCGGGGCACAGTTTTCTCTGGTAACCACTGAAATGATAGTTGTATAAAGTTGCTGGAGTGCACCCAGTTTCTCTCCCCTATGAACTACCTAGACAAAATGAGATTGACGTAGATTTGCATGGTTTCTTCCATTACAAAAGTTTGCTGAGAAATGTAGGCAAATAAATTTTCTGCTGTCCTTTTAGACTAGGAGAGAGAATTCAGTTTCCTGAAAATTGGTGGCATGGAAGATGGACTTTGTCAAGTAGCCTTGGCAGACCAGAATAGTTCCAAAAGAATAGGAATGGCTACTAATCAGGTTTTGGCAATGCAAGCCATAGTGGTTATTGCAAAGAAAACCGGAAGGAATGAAGCCTGTTTCCGATTTGGGTCCAGCGCCGGGAGACTGGAAAGGCTAATCTCATTTTCTCGATAGGGCCACATTTGGGACGCTCATTAAATTTGCAGGTGACACAAAACTGGGGGGGAATCCCTAATATTTCGGAAAAGGGAGCTTGACAGGCTGGAGCACTGGACCCTATCCAACAAGATGCAATTCAGTGATGAGAAAAGTAAAGTCTTACATTTAGACAGGAAAAACCAACTGCACCGGTGTAGAATAAATGGTCCCTAGCTGTGAGAGAGATCTAGATGTCTTAATAGGCCACTCCTGGAATGAGCCAGCAGTGAGCTGCAGCTGCCAAAAAGAGCCAGTCCAGCTCATCGGCAGAGGGATGGCATCAAGATCTCAGGAGGAGACAGTACCGCTCTGTACCACATTAGCGAGGCCACCTTTGGAATACGGCATCTAGTTCTGGTCCACACGATACAGAAAAAGAGGAGAAAGCCCTAGAAAGTGTGCAGAGAAGAGCAAGAAAGATGATACGGGGCCTGGAGGCAAAAACCTTACGAAGACAGGTTGTGTTTGGCTTAACCCTGAGGGGGGAGTTGACCGCAGTCTTTCCTCTACTTGAAAGGCTGCCATTGATTGAGTCTCCATAGCGCCAGAGGGCTAGACCAGGAGCAATGGGTGGAAGCTTGTCAGAGGGAGATCCCCAACCTGGAAATAAAGAGGGATTTCTTGACGCTATTAAGCAGTTGGATTCGCATGACTCCCGGCATGGCGAACGCTTTGTCGCTGGAGGTTTTCAAGAAAAGATTGGACAACTCTTTGTCTGAGACAGGGGTGGACTAGAAGACTTCAACCCTGTGATGATTCTATGCTTCTATGAAATGCAGAGATTGGATCCTCAATGGTAATTAGTCTCAATGGCTGTTTACAAAGTCCTGATCACAAATAACATACATTAAACACTAGAGCTGTGAGTCGGCCATGGAAGGGAGCTGGACCCTCCTGTCCATGTTTGTGAGGTAAGTTCTGCTTGACCGCGGTGTGACATAGAACGCGACCAGAAGAGGGGCCTCCTGGTTCCCCCTCCCCCTTGCCACTTAGGGATAGCACACCTTGTGCCAATTCACACTAAACCATCCCACCCTTGTTTCTGCATGGATCCACCACAGGTCACTGTATATTTTTTCCATTAGCAATAGGAAGCAGGAATCCATTTGACAGCTGACCAGTTGAAAATCAGGTAAAACTCCATCTATTTCAGGATCTGGGCTTGCTGCTTAGTTTATACTGGGCTAACCCTTCTCAGAAACACTGTCCAATTATTGCTCTTCTCTTGTTCGTCTTTTGCAGAAAAAGCTCCCTTCCCCTGTGATCCCTATAGATAAGGAATGAAGCAGCCAGGGAGGCATTCCTTTACACCGGTCACCACCAAAGGAACGCTCTTTCTGGGACGTTCTTTGCCTGGGCCTTGTAAGTTTGCCTCCCTACAGGCATCATCCTTGGAACGAACCAGTGTGTGATTGTTCACCGGGCTTTGTAGGCATCTGCACGCTCCTCAAAATCCCAGAGGAGTGAGGGCCTTTGGGCAGCCCTCCGAGACTCCCAGCTTGGTCACCTCCTCCCCCCCCCCCCTTTCTCTTTCTGAAGGACCTTGAGTGGCTGAGTCATCTCTAAGGGCCAAGGAGAGACACATTCCAGACTGGGGCCCAGGTCAATAGATTTCCAGAGCCCAGGTGTGAATGATATCCTGAGAGTCTTCCCTTGGACTCTCCTTGCTGGCCAGACACAAGTCACTGTTGCTGGGAGGGAGGGAAGGAAGGGGACAGTTAGAAGTCTGCGCTCTGCCTGCTCTTTCCACCACCTCGGTACTGAAATGTGTGAAATCCTCAAGACTCAAGGCTCAGGGGCAGCAACTATATAGTTACCCCTAAGACGGTAACAATTCAAGTGGCTAAATAGACACCCACATGGGGTTTTCTACTATCGTAAGAGTGCTTTCATCAGCTGGTGCCATCGCTATTCCTGAAAATAATCTATGTCCATTAGTAGCCTTAATCACGGATTTGCTTGATCCACCTTTAAAGCCATTATTAGACCTTGTGGTACTGAACTCCACAAGTTAAAAATGTGGCATGCGTGTAAAGAAATCTCTTCCTCTTGTTTGACCTTAATCTCCTACCATTCAGATGCAGAAAACGCTCCCACTGAGTTCCAGTATCAGGAGACAGGAACGGTATGCCTTTGTTGTATCTCTTTTCTTTTTCTTCAGCCAAAAAACCCAGGTCACAAGGAGATTTCCAGTGTCCAAGGAAATTGTCCCTGTGTGGATTACCATAGCATTGAAGGATCCCCCTTATTTCTGCATAGGAGAAGGAAATAAACTACCCAGAGGGAAAAGTCCCACTGTGTATGATTTTGTGAAGATCATTCCTCCTAGCGAGGCCTTCTATATTCATGAACTTGGAAAGTGGCCGGCTGTCTCTTCACTTCTAGCTGTGTCTAGAAAGGAAGCCTCATTAGCCTGCCTTCCTTGGCTTTTCTCAAGGACACAAGAGGATGTTCTGGTCAGGTCAAGGGAAGGTGTGCAGATCAAGGGCAGGTGTGCAGGAAAAATCACGGGCTCTTCCAACACAGCTTTCATTCTGTCATGGCCATACTTCCAACCTAGGGTCACGGAGGCACCTTCTAGACTGTCCAGTAAATCGCAGGGCAAGGGTACGTGACCTCAGCTCCTCTCACCCTGAAGAGCCTCAGTTGGGCTCCTTTCAGATACTAAATTAGGCATGCGGCTCTCATGCATTTTGGCATGAAACTGGAGACACGGGTGATGTTATTTCTGGTAACTCTTCATCAATGTTTGCTGATTAGACCCCAAGGATGAGACTTTATAACTTGTTTATAGATAAGAGATCAGATATAGAAGACGAGGTCTTTGGTTGAAATGTCAGAGAAAGAAGTAAATGGCTAAAATTGTTTGTACTTGTCTTGACAAGGAGGTTAGTAATTATTTTATGTATCTTTTTTCTTTATTGTTTTCCTTTCTTTGCACTTTTTTCTTTTATATTTTTCGCCATTTGTATTAGTTTTTTTTATCTTTGTATCTGTAAACTTCAGTAAAAAATAAAAAAATAAATTGCTGGTATAGAAACAGACAGTCTAGCCTCCTTTTTGTTGTCCCATTTCACAGATGGGGCGGAACGGCAGGGGCCAAGGAGCTGAAAGGCAGCCCAGCCAAGGGTTCTGGGGGGCCCAGTCCAAATGCGGCTGCGCTTCCTGAGAAAAAGAAGCATATGCCCGAGGGCCAACCAGCCGCCCCTTTTCTTTCAGGAGGAAGACTTTAAGAGGAGGCCCCTGTAGAAGATTTCAGGGGAATCTCCAGACTGGCAGCTCAGAACGTTTGGGGAAGCGTAGTTGGCCCTCCCAGGCCCATCCCTCCCCGCAGGCCTGTGAGACCAGCAAAGGAACGGCCTCAGTAGCTTGGTAGTTTCCGGCTCTCAGCTGTGAACAATGTGAAAATTGCACCGTGGACTTTCAGCAGAAAGATCACTAAACGCCTAAAACATTTTGTATAATGTTTAAAATATAGGCAAACAAGATGAGCTTGAGGCCTCCCAGCCCCTGCCCTGTGAAGGCCCAAAGCCAAACTGCTTCAGGCCTGGAAAGTTGTCTGCCTCCACAAATATCCCCAGAAAGGCTTCGCCTTCTAGAGCTGTTAGGGCCTAACTTCAGGCCATGGTCTTTTCCAAAGGACCTCGTAGAACTAACTGGGGGAGAGTTTTCTCTCACACCTCTGAGCACCAGGGACACATTTGCTCCCCATGAAAGTAGCAGGCCTCAGTCCTGGATACAGACCTCAGGCTGACTGACACCTTGGCTGGCCAATTCCTGCCCTCTCTCAGGCCTTGCAAGCTCAGAGCCCGGCAGAGGCGGTCCCTCGCATTCAACAGCTCTGCTCACACAAAGAGAGATCCATCACCTAAATAAGGCTCAAGTGCCAATGGCCCAAAGGTGCTTTTTCAAGAGGAAATGGGACTTCCTTGTTTTTCTTTGAAAACATTTCGCTTCTCATCCAAGAAGCTTCTTCCGCAATGACTGGATGGTGGGGAATGGAAAGATTTATATATTCCTTGCAGGCAGCTGGTCATTTCCATTCTTTTAGAGAGTTGTAGAGGCCACTTGGAGGTCCCCTGACTCATTGAGAAGTTGGGACTGTGCTTTCTGCAGGATGTTTTTCTGCCCTGTGTCCCTTCACCCAACAGCCTGTGCACTGTGTTCAACAGTGAAGGGACACAGGGCAGAAAAACATCCTGCAGAAAGCACAGTCCCAACTTCTCAATGAGTCAGGGGACCTCCAAGTGGCCTCTACAACTCTCTAAAAGAATGGAAATGACCAGCTGCCTGCAAGGAATATATAAATCTTTCCATTAGCAATAGCCCTTAGACTTATATACCGCTTCACAGCGCTTTCCAGCCCTCTCTTAAGTGGTTTACAAAGTCAGCCTATTGCCCCCAACAGTCTGGGTCCTCATTTTACCCACCTCGGAAGGATGGAAGGCTGAGTCAACCTGGAGCCTGGTGAGATCTGAACTGCCAACAGCCAGAGGAGGAGGAGGAGGAGCCACCTGTCTCTGGTTTTAGAAGAGGTTAGCTTTTGTGCTAACTAGACATAACATGGCCAAGCCAAACCTGAGCATCAGCTTTTTACTAAAACTGGGTCGGAAGGTGGCACAGTGGCTTTTGAATATAACAGCCAATCAACGGCTTCGGAAGGAAGGGCTGCAAGCTGGCTCCCAGGTTCACTTAACAATTCACATGAAATTTTCAGCAGAGGCACGAAGCACGGTGACAGCTTTAAAGAAGAGATTTTTATCAATATGATGTGGCATCACATACATATCAGCCAAAAGGGATCAGAGAACAGTGAGTCAGGATTCAGGATCTGATTTAAAAATATCCAAACCAATGTAGAGAAGACATCAACTTTGAACAGTTTTCTCAATCCTACCAGGTTCAGCCACACTCTGGGTTCAAGAATATCATCCTGAGATGGGAAGGCAGGTGAAGAATTGGCTGTCTAGCAGCCAGAGAACTGGAGGTGCACCTTGGGGAACCCACCTCTGAGCCGCCTGTCAACAAGAAAGGCAGGGTTTACAAGGTCACGTTTAAAGAGGGGCAACCAGAGAGAAGAAAGAAGGAAAGGAAAAGAAGGAAAGGAAAAGGAAAAGGCTCTATTTGTGGTCAACCTGCCCAAAGAATTGGGGAAGCTGTTTCCCTGCTTAGATTTTCAATATGCCCTAAGATGGGAATGGTGCCATGGAAATCATCGAGCACGATGGCAACTTCCATAGAGGAAAAAGAGAGGCTGTACTAGCAAGTAGGGGACGGAGGGAGAACTGGGAAGACTTGAAGGGATGTTAGCCGTCTAGGGAAGGGGAGAAAAGTCGGCTGGAGATATCGGAGATGAAGTAGATAACGTCACACTGCTGAAGAATGGTCTATTCCAGAGCAGGGTCCAGAGAAGACTGCTGTGCCCCAAGATGGACCCCCAGGGGCATTTCTTTCTCACAAATTGCTTTCATGAGAAGCTGAGGAAACTGAAGAGAGGAAATCCCGTCCTGCCAGGCTGAGGTAACCAACCCCCTGACTTAACTACGTGGGAACCTAGAAACTGCTAGGCATATTTTTGTCCACACTGCAAGCTGCACGTGTATCCGGTAGGGAGAGAGACAGTGAACTTAAACTCTTAGATATCTAAACAAAGCCTTTATTGTTTTACTGGGGCTTCACTACTAGTAGTCAGAAAGGCAGATAAAGCAATGGGGGAAGGAGGCGGCATCTAGCTTGTTTAGCCCTTATAATTAATTTAATTCTGTCTTAAAACGTTTTACGGATAAAAGTCAAAGTAGTAACTTGCCCTATATTGTTAGTAATGAGAGGGGAGGAATTGACAAGACTCTTGTCGATTAATTCTTGGGACCCCGACCAAAAGGCCGACCTTCCAGAAGCACTAAAGGGTTGGTGAAGCTCAGCTCCCCTGCCCAAATCATCCCTCCGGAGGATCCAAACCGTCCCAATCTCTGCTGTACCTCTGTTCATTCTTACCTGGGCCAGTTTTGACACCATTGATGAGGTTCTTGCCGGGGCTGGTGTGGGCGCTTCGAGAACCTTCCTCTCGGTCTTCCATGGGTGGCTTGAGCAGTTTCTCTTTCTTAGCCATCCCTGGCTTTGAAGACCGACTGTCAGATGGCTGTTTCATGGGACTAAGTAATTGTTTATTAGCTTTCTGGTACGGGGAGGAGGACTTGGACTTGCCCAGGAGCTTCTTGGATGCTTTATTTTTATCCTTCAGGTCCTTCTTGGTTATCTTGTCAAGTTTGTTCAGGTTCTGCTCAATCAGCAGCATTTCAGGATCCATCATGCAGACATCTGGGCGTGGAGCCTGAGGCGGAGGGTCTGCCAAGGAAGTAGGTGGTGGGTCCTGGCCAGACTTTGAGCCATGCTGGGAACTGCCTGCAGCTTTGTCTACTGGGAGGTAGTCAGTCTCTTCATCCGAATCCAGGGCGGCCTCTGCTGTAATGGAGGGACATTCCTCTGTTTCAGGAGGGACATCGGAGTCTGACTGAGAAGTCCCTGAATCACTGGCAGACGTGGGAGGCGTTTCCTCCACAGCAGAAGTAGCTGGTCTATGGCCACCAGGGACGGAAGGGGGCTTTCCTTTGACTGAAACGGGCCCTTTCCCCTGTGGACACTGACGGCCTTCTGATGAATCCTGAGGACTTGGGTTGATGAAGGATGGAGACAATTCACCCTTTCTTTGCTTACGCTCATATGATTTCTGCCCACGGTTAGATATGGCTTGGAAGCCTGGCTCCACGGCTTGGCAAATGTCCCATCCGTGCTCCTGCCTTTGGCTGTTCAAGTCCCCCTGGGGAGGGCTCACCAGTGACAGGGGACGGCTCTGCCTCGCACACACCTCCTGCTCCTGCCTAGACTGCTCTGAAAAGGGGGATGAGTCAGACAAAGGGAGTGGACTGAGGCTGACTTCCGTGGGGCCATTAGCTGTTGCTCCTGCCTCCTGAGGACCACAAGGAGAACCGGCCCGGGGCGGGGCTGCTGCGGGCCATTCTTGGGGGCTTGCCGGCTGTGGGCAACAGCCAACTGTGCATGTGGGTTCGGATGGCTGCCCAGCCTTTGGGCCAGCAGAGGCTACGTCCTCTACCACATCTAAAGCCGCCTCTCCTGAAAGCAGTGGAGGGGCTCTGGGCGGGCTCTGGGCCCCTGCCATGTATTGGAGGCTGGGGAGGGGGCTGCTCCCTGTCGGCTGCCCTGCAGAGAGAGGGGTCCCTGAGGAAGGTTCCTCAGGGGGGCTGGATGACTGCTCGTGGATCGGATCCTCTGGGGATGTCTGCAAAGGGAGCTTTCCTTCTTCTTCCTCCTTTTTTGATACCTCTAAGTATTCGTCTTCTTGACCCTTTCCTGGAGAGGCAGGTTCAGGCATGTTTAAGAGGAGAGATTTATGCTCCAAGTGTGAGGAGAAATGGGCTTCATGTCTGAACAAAATGGATGGCTCGTGCTTTTCCAGGCAGGAAAGTTCAAATCCAGAGGAAGAACAATCAAGCCCTTTGGGAAGGAGGACGGGCCCCTTTGGGGAGTCCTTGTCTTTAGCAGAGACGGAAAGTAAAAAGCTTTTAGGGTCAACATCCCCACAGGCTTTTTCCACAAGGTCCTGGGAGGGTTGCTCGAGGGCCACCTGGGACGTCTTTGTGCCCCCTTCCCGCCTGCTAGGATCTGCAAGGCTGTCCCCGGCTGTTTTCTTGGAGGGACTCCCCTCTCCCAATGACCCACCGCAGATTTCTTGCCCTGGGACAGAGACGTTGTCCTTCTCTGAGGCAGCACAGAGTTCTTTTTGCTTCACCAGGGGAGACGCGGATTCTTTTTCTGACCTCTCCTTGGCACCTTTCTCCAGCTCTGAGTCGCTAGCACTGTCTTCTCTTTCAGCTTTCTCATAATAAATGTCTTTGGGATGAAAACCTGTTGAGGACTCTTGCTCCTTACTGGGTTTTCTATCTGAAGGGCTCACCTCTTCCCTGAAGGTTGTATCGCCCAAAGAGGAGGCAGGCTGGAGGCTCACTGGGCTTTCTTTCCATTGTGTGGCGTCTGCGGATGTCATGAAATGGGGATCCTGCAAATACTGCTCAGTAACCTCTGCATACTTAAAGGAATGCCCCGTCATAACCTTTGGCGAACTTGGGGATGAGAGTTCCTTCTCGGTTGGAGTGGAGAGGTAAGAATCTTCTTCTTTGGAGGAAATGGGGTAGAGGAATTCCTCCTTCGGAGGGCTCAGTGCTTGAGTCCTCTTGGCTGCTGCATCCTTTCCAGGATGGCCAACATCAGACATCACCACATTCCTGTAGACGTCAGCATACTGGAAAGTTTTTTCATGAGGGTAGGGCGTTGCTTCCCTCTCTTCCCTCTCTTGCCCTTTCTCACCTGCCTTTGCTTTGGAACCAGGCAACTCCAAAGGACCTGAGGAGTCCAGAGCACCTGGCCACACGTAACATTTGGTTTGGCTAGCAGAGCGTGTGTCTTGTGAAGGGATGTCAAGATCCCGGCTTCCTCTGCAATCTTGGTCAGGATCAAACTGTCTGTTCTCCTCGGACCCTGCCCTTGCATTCAGAAGAGCTGCAGAAGGTCTTGGCTGCTTTCTGCTGCCATCTGGGTGATCCTCACGATGCTCACTTGGTTTCTCATCAGCATTTTGCTTTCTCTCCACAGCTTCACTGATGAGGTCAGAAGATGGGTACGGGGTCACTTTCTCCATTACTTGATTAGATTGAGGGGAAGGTTCTTCTTTTCCTTGCCCTGAAGTGGGCATCTTAGCCTGGTGTGGAAAGGACAAAAAAGCCCATTCCACCCTTGATTTTGGCTCCCTTTCAAGTTCAAAAGAGGGACGGTTTTCAAAGCTACAGAGTTCAGCTTTCTCTGAACTCAAAACACCTTGATCGGGATGTGCTTGGGGATGTGCGGGTTTTTCTTTCAACATAGGCCTGCCATCTACAAATAAAAAGCCACCCTTCTCATTGGCCGCCTCTTCCTGAAAGGAGCCGGGTTCAGCATCCAAACTGTCCTGCTTGGGAATATCTTCACTCTCCACAGAGCGAATCTCTTCTTCCTTCTTAGCAGGTATGTCTACCTCGTCATCCAAAAATGTAGATTCCCCCTTTTCTTTGTTATATTTCAGTTGCTGCTCTGTGCACGGTATTTCCTTCATTCCCTCCGGAAACCACACTTTCTTCTCATAATTTATTTCTCCCAGATAAGGATTTTCCAGTTTTGGAGATAATTCATTTGTTTTCTCTTCCTTTCCTAGAAATTGGTTAGGTTCTTTCTCTCCAGATGAAACTTCCAAGGCCCCGCTATCTAAAGCTGGGCTCACTGATGAGAGGCTTGAGGACTTTGAGTCTGGAGAGGTTTGTTTAGGAGACAGTTCCTTGCAGGTTTGTTTTTCTGTTAAGGAAGCTGATCTTTCACTTTCCAGAAAAGGGTCTGCCGAAGGCTTTATTAGGGTGGCATCTAGAAATGGGCTTTGCTGAGAGTTCAAAGAGGAACTGCATGGATCCTCTTTGATGGCCGCTTCTGTCCTTTCATCTGCCCTCGGGCTCTCTTCTGCTGAAGCTGGGGGTTGAGTTGTAGGAGACAGCTCTTCCACGCCCAGTGACGTTTCTTCAGTAGGGCTCTCTTTCATAAGCAGGAGGGTAGTAGTACCTCTTGGAGAAATTTCTCCTTTGAATACATATGAAGGGGTTTCTTCCTGAAGACTCGGAACAAATTTACTCTCTTCTGGAGAAAAAGACTCTTTTTGTTCCAAGCCAGTTTCTGTCAAATGCAAACCCTTCTGAGATATTTCAGTGATGATGTTATCAGAACACGATGTCTCTCCGGGAATTTCATCAGTAAAAGAAGACGCCTTTTCTTCTCCTGGTAAATTAATGATTTGTGAAGATTTTTCCTCTCTAGATATGTCTGAAATTGCTTCCCAGCCTTTTGGCAGAGGTATTTCCGAAGGTGAGAGCACCTCAGTCCCAGGCCTAACAACCTCTTCACAGGAGGCTTCCTCAGCAGGGCCAACATTCTTAGGCGAAGCATCTTTTAAGGTCCCTAGAAGGTTATTTTTAGTGGGAAGATCCAGGTCGGAAATATCAACAGTTTCTTGTTTGTGGTAGAAGCTTATTGCTAGCTCCTCTTTCTCCAAATGCTGGCTCTTGTCTTCATTTGGGGCAGGTAAAAATCCCGCGCGCAGGATGGCTGCTGCTTCCAGGTCAGGCATGTCACGAAGGCCTGTCTCTCTGGTTTCATGATGCTCCCCATCACCTTCAAATGTTCTGGATACATTCATCGCTCTGTTGGGTCTTTCTATTTCAATCCCCATTACAGGAGATTCTGCTAACTTTTCAAACATGTCTGCTTCTGCAGTATCCAATTTTTCTTCTATAGGGGATTGATGAAAAGGTGTGTGCCCTGCACTAGTGGGGCCTGACTGGGGGGGAGATGCCATCTTGACTGTGCTATCGTCAGGGCTTAGGCAGCGATCCTCAGCATCGCCAGAGCCTTGTTGTACCTGCAGCAAGTGTGCATTTGCTTCACTCAAAAGCATGGCAGTTTCTTGAGATCCTTCCACAGATATTTCACTTGAGCTATCTCCCAGGGGCCCTTGCTGTGAAAACCCTAGGGCATCATAGTGTTCCTCTGCTTGCCAAGGCCTCTCAAAGTGTGGCGTTTCTTGCTGCTGCGGCGGCTGCTGCTGCTGCGGCTGCTGTAAACCTTTCTTGCAGACTTCAAGTTTCTTCTCACTTTCTATTTGACTAGGGAAGTCTTCTGGAGGAGGAGACTTAAAGCCTTTGTCCTCTTCTAGGGACGATGTGGGAGAAATGGTGCCAGCAGAAGGTACGTAATCTAGGCCTTGGGTGACCTCTGTTCGAGAGGAAGGTATGCTGTTCACCGTATCCAACAGGAAGGAACTTTTGCCTGTTTCCTCTGTCTGCGGCGCTGTGATCGATGCGACTGACTGGTCTTCAGCGACAGAAGTGGCGAAGGAAGAAAGTTTGTCACATTCTGTAATGGATGTTGCTGAAGAAACATGCTCCTCTTCTGCCAAAGGGGCTGCCACAAGATTTGTAGGGTAGGCAAGGATTTCAGGTTCCTGTCCAGCATACCCTTTGGCAACTCCGGGCGCTGTAAGAGTCTGGATCCCATTGGCGGCTTCAAAGGTCTGGTCTGCTCTTGCAATGTCATAACTGCCAATGTCTGGCTTGAAGTGCGCCACCTTCTCCTCGTGCTCATCATGGATCTCCTCATCCGAGATGGTCTGTTCTGTCTCTGAGTAGCCAGGGATGGTTTCGTCTTGGATGTAGGAAATATGTTCTCCTGATGGGAAAGGCACGCTTCCCAGGTGAGAGTCCTCCCTTTCCTTGATCCCGGGCGACTTCCCAGGTACTTTGCTCGAGTTCCCTCTGTCTGTCTTGTGTTCTTCTTTTCCTTTCCCATCAGAAAGCAAAGAGGGGCCTGGTGCTGGCCGGACTCGGGAAAGCTCTTCCTTTCCTAACTCTTTGCCTTTTGCAGTTACTACTTCCTCTAATGTCCCTTCCAGCTCCGCCTTTTCCAATCCATCTTTCTTTTTCAAGCTGGCGTCTTCTCTTCGGGACATCCAATCCCTTCCGGAAGCAGCGGTGTTTTCTTCCCCATGTGATGGTATCTGATCTTTCCCTTTTCCTGGACATTCTCCGACACTCCTTCCAACATTCTCATCCAGTTCTTGCCCAACAGGCTCTGCTAAGGTGGCTTTCTCATCGGGTTTTTCGGGTGACTTGCCTGCTTCCACCACCCCACCTTCTGGGGAAGCCACCTGCTCCTCTGGCATGGCCAGAGGAAGAAGTCCCGAACTTCCGGTCCCTGTGGCTATCGGCACCCCCTTTCCAGCGACCATGTCACAGGGATCCTGCCTTTCTGCATGCTTGGAGACAGTCTCTGCCTCTAAAGGAGCAGGTGCAGGATGAGGCCCTTTTTGCTCTTCACAGCTCAGCTCCTCAAAATCCTTGGTCAGGTCCTCTGGTGAAGATATCACCAGCCTCTCCTCAGCCATAAATGGTGGCCCTTGAGGCTGGTCATGTTTCTTTGGCACAGTTGGAGACTTCGGTTCTCCAGTGGTGCACTTTTCAGTTTTGGTACGAACTTTGTCCGTTTTTATTCTACTGGGAGCTTTTGCCTTGTATAAAGTCTTCCTTACTTCAGGGGTGAACGCCTTCAAGTCTGGCTTAGAAACTTTTTTCAACTCTGATTTAGCTTCCTTCTTTTTTTCATCTTTCCTTGAATCTTTCCTTTCTTCTTTCTTCCCATCATCTTTTTTGATCTCCCTCTTCTCCTTTTTAACATCTTTCTTTTCTTTATCTCTCTTTTCTTCCAGTTTAGAAACTTTCTCTTTCAGATGTTTTTTGCCAACTTTGTCTTTGGCAAGTTTTCTTTTCTCAGCTTTAAGGGCATCGCTGGAGTCTGTTTTCACTTTCTCTGCTTTGACCAGCTTCTCTTGAAGCATGTCAGAATGCTCTTTCCCTTTTCTCTCAGTTTTAGCCTCCTTTACTGTCTCCATCTTCATCTCCTTAGAGCCCTCTTCAGCAACCACCTTTGTTGTAGGAGGCCTAAGCGATACCTTGAGGCTCTCTTTACTGTCTGTCCGTTGTTTAATCTTGGACTGCTTAAGCACAGAAGAGGGTGTGACAGAAGCCACATCTTTCTGAGTAGCTACAGGATACTTCAGGAAATCAAGATGCTTGAGTTTCTCAAGACCTTCTAAAATCTTATTTTGCGGTGCATTTCCTGGAAACAAAACTCGTACAATTTTTTCTGTTGGTCCTGCCGGAAGCCACACTACAAGGGCTGTGATGGATGTTAGATAGGGGACCGAAATCTCCCCTTCTTTCCCATTGCTAAGGATAATGCCTGTCTTGGCTTTACTGTTTCCAGTCCACTTTTGCATGAGAAACTGCATCTCCTTGCTCTCTTTGACGGGGTTCAAGATGTACATGTCCAATCTGCCAACGCCCATTTTGTGGAACAGAGTGATTGGCTCAATAGTACTGGTGAGCACTCTAGAGAGAGGCTCCGGCTTGATGCTTAGCCTGTGGAGGTACTGCAAGGTCAGGCTGGCTTCCGCAATGCTTCTTTTGGCTTTCATGGATGACTCTGGCGTCCTGAGCTTCTCAGGAACGTTGAAGAAAACCACCCCAAGCTCTGGGGACAGAAGGTTTTTTATCCAGTCACTGTAGTTAGTGGAGCCCTGTGACTGCTCTTCTTCCTGCTCAGCAATCTTCCTCTGCAAGAGTCCATTAATCCCCGGGAGATTGTCGGCTCCAATGTGGGTCAGGAGAATTGAGTCAATCCTATCCAGATGTCGGACCAGTTTCCAGAAACAGGACTTCCTGTCTGAGCCGCCATCCACCAGAATGTTGAATCCATTGACGGCAAAGAGCGCAGAGTCTCCCCTTCCGCCGGGGAATATGTAGCAGCAGGGCTTGGAGAGCTTTAGAAAACCCCCGGAGGTTGGGGGCTCCAGAAGATCGAAGGGGGAGGGGACATCCACTGTCTCGGAGACATATTCAGCAAATTCGGATACCCCATCCATCTCTGGCAGGACTGGATCAGGATTAACTCTCAGGGAAAAATGGTCTTGGAAACTGGAGTGCTGAAGGTTTCTCCAATCCCCTTCTCCCGAGCACGATATGGTGAGGGAGGTTTTACAAGCTGGATCAGTATTACTGAAAAGCTGGGCGACCTACAAGAGTTTAAAACAGATTATAATCATGAAAACTTCTTGAATAAGTTCAAAAGTTATTTTAGTGAATACTATGCAAATTCAGTTGAATTCAAAAAAATACTACACAATCAATCAATCAATAATCTAGTCTGTTACTCCCGGATAACCTACAACTATTTTTACTAGAAACATGTTTATTAAATGTATATGAAATATAGACATAAACGTATATTACATTTATACGAACTATACACATAAGGATGCTATTTAATCGCTATATTGACCAGAAGAGCAGCTACTTGGAAGGAATTTCTAAAGAGTCTAAGAAAGTATCCAAGATCTCTGGAATATCTCATTTGTACAGTTCAGATGATGGAAAACATACAGAATGTTTCTGAATTAATGCCATGTGGCGAGTCACTATATAAAATGGTCTGCAGTGTAGCAACTCAAATTGCAAGTGCCAAGGTAGCGAATGGCTTAAGACAAATAATTGACTAGGCTCCCAAAATTAAATGCAAGGTAGGAGGGCCTAGTGGCAAGGGAACAAAGCAACCCGATTCAATTGGAATCCAAGCTTACCCTCTCATGAAACTTACCTCTGGATCTGCAAATATCCCGGTGAGTTTCTGGTAGGTGAAAGTCCCAGTCTGCAGAATCAAATCACCTCCCTGGTCAGAGCTTTGCCCACACAGGACTAGCAGCTTGTGGGCGGAAGGGTCACATATCAAAGAACGCACCTGTTCACATCAGAGATGGATTTCAGCTGCCTATTTGCCATTTCTGGGTTTTCAGAACTTTATGACAAATGTGCCCCCCCTCCCCCAAACCTGCCAAGCTTTGTGGCGCATTTGGACTCATATTCACCCAACAGTGTTCAGGAGAATCAGTACACTGTGGTTAAATAAAGAGGAAGAGCAGGAGGTCAGCTTACTTTTTAGAAGGCCTGGAGGCCGAAGCTAAGCACACAGTTTTGAAGAATGGCTCATGACATTTCCACCTTTTAGCTCCAATTTGACAGGCCCTTGTACAATTCCATTGCAGCAACTCTGACCAAACCAGTCGTGCTGGCCATGCAAATGTTTTTTACCTCTGACACGGCGCTCCACTCGTCAGGATTGACTAAGATGACTGTGTCCAGGTCTTCGCTCTGGTGGTGGAGGGTCCTCTGACCTGGAGAGAAGTAGAGAAGTGTTGGCTTTCAAATAGATCTGTCAATTGCAATAGGTCCCGTTTGCTTCAGCACTCAAGGCTCAGCAGCCATAACAATACAAGAGCACACAACAGATACAAACTCAAGGTAAACCTCACCAAACTTGATTGCAGGAAATACGACTTCAGCAACAGGGTGGTCAATGTCTGGAATACTCTTCCTGACTCTGTGGTTTCTTCCCCAAACCCCAAAAACTTTAGCTGTCTACTATTGACCTCACCCCTTTCCTAAGAGGTCTGTAGGGGGCGTGCATAAGCGCACCAATGTGCCTACCGTCCCTGTCCTATTGTTTCTTTTATTTTTCTTATATGTATCCATGTATTCATAACTATGTTTTTACTTATACCTATTATCTTGTAAGCAATTGACAAATAAAATAAATAAATAAATAAATAATGTATTTCTGTCTATTTTTTTTCCACCTTTTGATATCCCTACCACATATGATATAGTATGAACCAGGTATCTGATATTTCCAACATTTTGCAGATTGTTAGATGTTTATCTTTGCTAACCTTGAAGGCGGAAAATGCTATCTATAAAACATTTTATAAAAATTTTCTTAGAATGCAGTAGACATTGTTAATTTATAATTTCTATCCCATAAATTCTGCCATTGGTCTAGCTCAATGGAATAGCCAAAATTTTTAGAATCTTGCAACATTTTCAAGTTTATCCTTGCTTTTTTTCCCCTTGCCAAATATATTTTAATATTGTTTAATTTTTCAAAATATTTTTTCCTCCAGTTTTATTGGTATTGCTTGGAATAAATACAGTAATTTTGGCAGGATATTCAATTTTATGGTGGCTACTCTTTCCATCAATGATAGTTGTAGATTTTTCCACTTAACTAAATTTGTTTTAATTGGTTGCACCAATTTATAATTTTCTTGACTACTTCTATACCTATTTTCCTCCTTAGTTCTTTTCCTATATGTCTGTAAACAATTATCTTGATTTTTTAAAATTTATTTTCAGTCCTGCAATTTCACCATACTCTTCTATTTTCCTAATTAGTTTGCTTTCAAATCCTGCCCCAGATGCTTTAAGAGTGATAAGATGCGAATGGTCATCTGGGACAATCTAACAGTGACCTCTTGTGGAGATGATGAGTTGGGAAGGATGGCCTGCTACACTGAGCTTAGGAAAAACTTGGGAATCCCAATCATGTCTTGCCAAGCAGATCCTTGCTGAAGGACAGCCGGTGGAGTTCTTTCAATATTTGCGCCGTGGGACATTTCAGGGAACAACTGGAAATTCACTGTATCATGGCAATCATGGGTTTGTCACACAAAATGTCACTCCCAGTCCACAGAGGTGGCTATCTGCTAGGCCTAGCCTTCACCCCCAAATGGTTGATGTGCAACGTGAAACTGGACAATGTGAAGGTTCCTGCCTGACCTGCCTGAGTGTTGCTCCCACCAGTAACCTTCACAGAGTGGGAAGAATGGGGAGGATGGTCTATCCAGGCAGGAGAGGGTACATTCAGAAGCATCTCTAAGCTCTTGGCAGGCTCAGCAAGCTCTGGGTTGCAAAAATGCTGGTTGAGATCCCCTGAGCAGCCCCTTCCTACTCCCAGCGGTTCCTCGCTGTACCCTGGAGCTCTGAACCAGCAGCAAAGAGAGCCGTTCTGGAGTGAAAGAGAAGCACCCTTGCAACCAAGCTTCTGCTGTGGGGATTAGGGCAAGACTCCCTTCTCTGCTGGTGGAAGATCCCTCCTCGGGAGGAGGCAGAAGGGTCTCCTGGGAGCAGCCCTGGGACCTTGGAGACTAGTTTCCCCCAAACCCCCCAATTTGCTCTGGCCTGGCCTGCATGGAGGAGGAGGGAAGGGCTGGGCTGGGCCAGTGACCCTCTAAGGGGAGCCCTTGGCCTGCAGGGGCAGCCCAGAAGGGGGACAGCCGCCACCCGGCCAGCCTCCCCTCGAGGGCCTGGCGGGAGCCCCCAGATGGAGCCCCACCCCCGCGGATGGCCGGACTCGGCTGCTGCTGCTGCTGCATTGGGCCCGCCTGCGCGTGACCTTCCCCGGCCGGGCAGGAGCAGGGCGGCCCTCCTGCGCTTTCCGACCTTCGGGCCCGAGGCCTGGGGCGCTTCTCCAGGCCGGGGCCCTTTCCTTCCTTTGGCCCGGTCCATCGGAGAACCTTCCCCGGGTTCCTCGTCGCCCATCTTGGAGGGAGGGGCCCCCAGGGCCGGCATGGCTGCGGGGCCCGGAGGCGCGGCGCCCGGGGCAAGGGCGCGCGACCCGCACCCGAGGGGAAGCAGCCGCGGGGCCAGGAGACCCCGCCCGGGCAGCCACGGCCGCTCGCGCCGGCCCTCCCCGAGGCCGGCGGGCACCCCTCGGCTGGAGGCCGGCGGCTCGGCCCGGGGAGGGGCGGGGCGCGGGGCGTTCGGAGCAGAGGGCGCCAGCTGCGGAATTTGCCGCAGTGGGCGCGCCGGCGGAGCGCGCGCAGCAAGTTCCCGAGCTTCCCTCCCCGCGGGGGACGGGCGGGCGTTGGCCGAGGAGCCCTCCCCGCAGGCCGAAAAGCGGCTCGGACGAGCGGCTGCGGAGGGCAGGTGCCGCCCCTCCCCGGCTGAGGCTGGGGAAGCTTCGCGCGGCGCGCCCCTCCCTGCCTCCCCCGCGGGAGTTCCTGGGTGGGTGGGGGGCTAAGGGGCCGGAGGATCCCGGCCGCCCCCGCCGGCCCCCCCCGCCGGCTGGATGCGCCGAGGGGACGCCCGCCCGCCCGCCCGCCCGCCGCAGCTGCCGCCCCCGCCGCGCCCCCGCCTCACCTGCCCGGCGGCGGCCGATCCTCGCGGGTCACCTGCCGGCACCGCCTCCAGTTCGGATGCCCGCGCCGACTAGCCGGCCGGCGGGCCCGGGAGCACCAGACAGCTGCGGCGGCTGCTGCTGCTGCTGCGGCTGTCAGCGCGCGGAGGAGGAGCCGCCCGCCGCGGCGGCCGTAACCCCTTGTGAGCCGCGGCCGCGCCTGCCGCCGCCTGAACGCCGAGGCTCGCGGACGAGAAGGCCGAGGCAGGCGCCCTCCGCCGCCGCAGCAGGCGGACGGAAGGCCCCCGGAGGCAGCGACGCGGACGGGCAGCCGGTCTTCCTGCCGGGTGGCTCGAGAGTCTGCCCAGAACC